>VZRH01000660.1:198865-251253 GCA_013397555.1 Urocynchramus pylzowi | reverse complement strand
AAAAAAAAAAAAAAAAACTTAGGTATTTAGGTAGAAGATTTGTAGTACATGAGTGATTGCAATGGTTTAACTGTCAACTCACTCTCTTTACATTTTGGTGTTGACTGAGAGCTCTTTGTTTCTGTAAGTTTGTACATAAATGAGAGGGTTTTGATGTTTTGCTTTATAAATGAGAGGGTTTTTTTTGTGGGAAGAAGTTGAGTGTCTCCAACGCTGAGACTTGTTGTGTGAAACTTCACTTTTGTTTTAATTGCTGTTTATTGAAACTTTGAGAATTAAGCCCTTCCCTTTCAAAACTTACTTTCCTGACATGAGCATCTCTATTCAGCATTTCACCCTGAAAGAATTTTTGTCTTAAGTGATAGTAGTGATAGGGAAGGATGTATTTTCTTTCCTCAGTGTCTAACTTGTCCCTGTTCCTCTTGATGGGGGCTAGTTGATGAGGGACAACTGCCCATCACTTTGAAGTGGCCAAATTGTCCTGATCAAAGTGTTAATTGTGCCAGAATCAGTTGGAAGAGTCCTAAACTGATTTCTGTCATTTCTCTCTCATAAAGTTACATACTGATGAGCTGATGGGAGAGTATAATTCTAGCAGATAAAGATCTCCAATGGTGCTTTTTAAATTTAAAAGTAACTTTCCATGTTTCATTTCAGTTGATCTCTAGCAGGTTTGCTAACCTTGTCTAGGTCTAGATAGGTTTAATTCTGATTTATTGTTTAATAACAGATAGAAATGAAACTGGTGCAACTGCACCAAATCAGAGTTTGACTGCAGTGAGGCAAACCCTCCTGCATAAATATGTCTTCTGAGAATCCTGTCTCTAACTATTTATAAGCTTTATCCATATAAACCAGTCAGTGAGAGTCTTTCAGTCAATAAGAGTGTTTATTATCATCTTGGATAAATAGGGAACAGTTTTGTGCATGAATTGGATATGCTGGTTTAAACCTGCTTGCCACAGTTCAGCTTGGCTTAGATTCTCAGGCAGGTGGAAGCTGAATAAATACAACCAACATTCAATTCCTGCAATTCAGTTCACATCTAAATGTCTCTGGAAAAATGAGTTTGACTTTTAAACCAGCCCAAACAATCCCTGATTTTCCATAAGAAAGTCTTCCCATGTATGAGTTAATATACTTTTAAACATTGCAGGTTAGTGAGTGAGAGGGACTCGGTAAAGTCAATTAATTATTTCACTTAGTGATGTAGCCTGGCCTACAGCTTAGTAATGGCTCTGGTAATGTTGATGCTCCAGGAAATAGCTTTATTTGCCCACTTTCTGTGTCAAACCCAGAGGTCATGCTGTCTGGAGGCAATGTGCTACAGGCTGGTAACTGGTCCCTCAGCCTCTCCTGCTGCTGCTGTGCTCACAGCAAGCACGGGAGGGCTCAGGGAGGAGTGGGGGTTTTTGCACTGGGGCACCACAGGAGCTGGTGGCTTGCAGGGACTTGCCTGCTCCACACCTTGGCTGGCAGCTCCAGCCTGCCAGAGAGGGTGAAGCCTTGGCAGCTGCCCCTCTTAGATCTGGCCTTATTTTGGCTGAAGGTGTTTTCCCTTTCTTTTTTGTTCCTTAGCAAGTGTTTGAAATGCTTTGTCAGTCTGCCTGCGCCTCGTTGCTCCCCAGTGCTGCTCCTTGCTGGCTTGCTCTGCCTCAGGCCACCAAGTATTTGGGTTCATCAGGCCTGAGTTTCAGGATCTTGTCCATGCAGAGCAGGATGAGGGTCAGGAACCAGAGGCTCCAGCCCACGGCCGCTGCGATCCACCCGTAGTCGTCCATGGCCGAAGGGCAGCAGGCGGCTGCTTGCCTGCAGAAGTTCACGTCTGGTGGGGGAGAAATCAAGTGAGCTCACAGGAGGCCAAGTACATGACAGGTATCCTCTAGCAGAGAAGGCAGATGACTTCTGCCCTATCACTCTGCCTTGGCATCTTTCCCCTGAACCTGGCTCTTAACCTGGTGGATGGCTCTGGAGTAGAGGTGGGATCTCGGGTTGTTTGGGGCTGGCTGTTTGGGAAGGACCTGGTAGGGCAGGGGAAAGGGGTGTTCTTGGGAACCCCTACAGGCAGTCTGGCAGGGAGCTTTAGGACACAAATTAGCCATCAGTTAGTCTGTTCAAAGCTATGAGTCTGTGTCAATGTACCTAAGTTATCATACCATGACAGTGGGGGGGTCTTAGAAATGCATGCTAGAGGTTGCCCCACAATGGAAGGCTTGAGAAGAGATAAATCCCTTTCCAGGACAGCCTCTCAGTCACTGTGTAGACTCATCACCTAACTTTAACAGGTAGTAATGATTTATGGAGACTTACTGAGACATGGTGGTTCGTACTCAGTTGTTGAAACATTGGAGATGTCTTCAGCTGCTGCCAGAAGGAAAGCACAGGAGAAAAGGTAAGTTGGATTAGAAAAGTGATGTTTGGCATCAAGCAGGAAAATCTGAAAGCCATTGGCCTTGTAGAGGTCTGTAGGATGGAAGCAGCTTGAAGAAAGTAAGTTCCTGCCCCTAAACATTGCTGCATTGGGATATGCTTCCTTATCCCACCACTTTTAACAGCAGCTCCAGAGACTTGCTCTAGCAGCATCCCTCAGGAGCAGGTGAATCACTGCACCTCTGCCTTGGTGTGACCCTGGCTGGGCCATTCTCTGGGAGCCCAAATTAACCCCTGTCCTTGCCCAGGCTGCAGGGGCAGAACGAGCAAGCACAGAAAGGGGAGACACCATTCAATAGCATGGAGAGATCCATGGCCAGCTGGCTGTGCCTCTGCCTCCTTTAGCCCTTGGAAAAATCCCAGGGTGCACAGGAGTCTGGCAGAGCCTAGGGCTGAGCCCACCTTTGGGGAGCCTCAGCAGGTCCACCAAGGCCCCAGTGGGGAGCTTTGGCTTTGCTGCAGGTCAGAGCATCTGAAACTGCTCTGCCTGGACTCTGGTTACTCATACCAGCATGGTAACCAGCTCAGGCTGGAAAATACAACATCCTGGAATAAGTCATGAGGGAGAGGCCTGGAGCTTTGATGAAGGTTTTGCCTCTTCAACTGCTTCCTACCCAGAATCAGCACACATACACACACACACACACACACACACTCACACACACTCTGACACAACTCTGTAGCTGGTGTCCAACCCTCCAAACCTGCACATGGTGTCACAGGCCAAACCCTCCTTAGTCCTCCTAATACTGCCTTGCCCCTCAGCCTCAGCATGCTCCCTGCAGCACTGTGGGATCAAACCAGGACAGCTGCAGGATGCCTGCAGGGGTAAAAACACAACCTGCACTGGCATCAGCACCTGCCTGTCCCCTGCTGCAGAAGGAAAGAGCCAGAGAAACACCTCTTCCTGTGCTGCCATGAGCAGCACAGTTCAAGTTCAGCCAGGTAGAGTATCCCCTGCACAGACAGATGAAAAATGCCCTGGGGAGGCTCCAGTAGTGAGGGCTCCTGCTGCATGGAGAAGCCCTAATGTGCTGCTGGTCCACAGACCAGGCAGAAGCTATGAGAGAATCATTTCCAGTCAAGGCATCACTCTGAGCTGAAAATTTGGAATGTAATAGAGAAAATCAGCTCCAGATTGATTTCACCAAAGACTGCAAAATAATAGGTTTAGTTTCAGCTGAGGAAAACAGAATGGAATGAGACACATTTGACCAAAGATTTGCTTTGAATGTGGTGTTTTCCATTTTTCAGCAAGTAAACTGAGATTGTCCTGTTGGGACACATTCCCCTTGGGGTCACCTGCTGTTGCCTAGCTCTGAGTCTTGAGTTCAGACCCATCATCAGCAATACCAGAGCTTTCCCTAGGGCCTCTGCCTTGCTCAGAGTGGGCCCCTGGGCAACCTGCTTCAGGGAAGGGTCTGAGTGTTCCCCATTCTTCTGCCTGACTCCTGTAGGATTTGCAGAATGACCTTGACCAAGCTCATAATTTGTTTTCTCAGTTAATAAATACCTTAGTACCTCACAGAAGCACTGGGAAGAATCATTACAATCTGTGTATGACCTGTGGAAGGAAGTACTGCAGAATGCCGAGTGCTGGCTTGTGTTTTTAGATCTTGCAGCCCAAAGAACAGGCTGTCAAAGCCAGCCCAACTTTAAACAGCTGGCAGGTCTCATCTGGTGCTGGTGTACAAGTGCAGGCAGTAGCCTGGTGGGAAAGGAGCAGCTCACAGGTCTCATTTACATTTTGGTTTCAGGCAACTTCTACAATTAAGGTGGCACCAAAGCCACATTTTCTGCAAAAAGCTTGTAATGAAAGTTAAATCAGACTACAGTGATCCTAGTGGGTGGTACTGCAGTAGGTCCTTTGCCTCAGCAAGCAGGAGAAGGCCAAGTAACAGTGGCTCCTGTCCCCTTGCCATTCAGTGGAGCAAACTGCAACTCAGTCCCATTTACAGTGGCTCTGTAAATAGCTGGCAGAAGAACAGCCCTTCACAGTGATGCTGGGATAGTCATGTCTAGTAATTCCCATCAGCATTCACTAATTCCAGCTCTTTATACTTTTTAGGTGAAGCGAGGGAGTGCCCCCTTCTTTCTGAAGGACAAATCCCTGTCGGTGGGCAATACTTGGAGAGGAGCGGGGGGAAAGGGCAGGGAATCCAAAGTGGAGCAGAAGAGAAGAGAAATACCTGCTGAGCAGGAATCCCAGAGGGCAGCGGCGAGGAGGAGCCCAGCCAGGGCTGCCCAGGGCTCCCGGGAGAAGTGCTTCATGGCGAGGTCCCGCTCCCCCTCCGGTGGCCGCACAGAGCAGGTCGCTGTCGCTGGCAGATCTGGTGCAGCACACCCCCGATGAGCTCAGGGAGCCGCTGTGCTGGGCAGAGGGTGGAGCGAGGCAGCTTCCTGCTGCCAGGACACCTTGGACTTTCCTGCCACAAGCAGGGCAGGAAAGAGCAGGGCTCCGACCAAAACAGCTTCAGTGGGAGGTGGATTCCAGGAGGTGGCCCCTGGAGGTTTCTCCCCAGAATGTGCTGCAGATGGGAGGAGGACAGGCCTCCAGAGCCAGCCCTTCCCACCTGGGTCCCAGGCAGCTTCTGGCTATCGAGTCTCTTTTTGGTGAAGATGGTTTAATAGAGCTGGAAAGGAGCACGGGATTGGAGCAGAAGCTTTGTCTCCCAGTTTGGCTATATTTTTTGCATGTTCACTGGCTTGGCTTCCACAGTGATGCTTTTTTGGAATAGCTGTGTGGAATCCTGGAAAACAGCACCGTTAGGTCTGCTTTTGTTCTTTCCCTGTGAACACAGCTCTCTCCCTGCCTCCATCACCCTCTGCAAGGTGATCCTGGAAAAGCTGTTCTTTCTCCTCTGGTGATTATTACAGCTCCTCCCTGAGGCATGCAAAGCAGAAGCTGAGCCTTCCTGCGAGCATAGCTCTGTCTGCAGATCAGGAGGGTTCACAGAAAAAATGATGCTTGCTGGAGAGCAGGAATTTTTCTGCAATCCTGGCTGGAAAAGCCACACTGTAAAGTGCATGTGGTGTTGTCCTGGTCTGATGAGCAGCACACTTTGCTACTCTTCCCCAGGCTGTTGGCTGTGCTTGCTCCTATCTTTGACATGATGATGTCCTCGTTAGAGAAAACATCAGGCATGAAATCAGACAGGAAGGCACTGGGAGGGATGAGCTTTGGTGGGAGTAGGTTGCTGCTGCTCTTCTGCAGTGGTCACACATGGTTTTGGGTGCTCACATTAGAAGGGACCTGTCTGGGGCCTGCTGTGGATTGGCACACGTCTTAGGGGAAGCACAGGGCAAGGCATGTGGGGGAGCAGTCCTTGTAGGATGGAGAGCATTTAACAATTTTCTCTCTTTTGCCTTCCACGTGGCTGAAACCCAGGAGAGGACATAACAGGCTTCCCACATGAATGGCACACACCAGGGTACAGCTCTGCAAAGCTATGAGGTTGATTTAGTCTCCCTTCATTTAAGAAAAAACTTTGAGACCAAAACCCGCACGGGTTCAGCCCTGCCCAGTGTTTCTGTGGGGTGAACCCCCTTGTCCTCGCCACCAAAAATGCTCTGCTCCCACCCAGCTGTGAATATTTCCAGGATGCATCAGGACAAGGCAGCCAGACGTTCCCCCAGACAGAGGGCACACCGAGCCGCAGGTGAAGGCAGGTCAGCTGAGACGGGAGTGTTTACCCACCCTGTTTTCATGTCAACACGCCACCAGTGCTGGCAGAGTTGGAGCTGTGCTGGCTGGTCTGTGACAGCCACCTCCTGCTACTGCTGGGATGCATGGCCCTGTCCCCCTGTCCTCCAGGTGACACCAAGGTGTGGCACGGGGTGAGTGGTGCTCCGCTGGCAGCCGGGGCCGTGGCCCCAGCAGCCACCGCTCTCGGCCTCGGTCGACACGAGTCACAGCAGGAGAGATGCTCTAAAATGCTCAGAGCTGCTTGAAACTCACCTCTGGGATCATTTTCATCTCTGGCTCATCTCAGTGTCTCAGTCCTTTCATGGAGGTTGCCTTAATTTGTGTATTTTTCTGAGCTACCTGTTGCGTCAAAACTAAACCTCAGCTCTTGAAGTGGGAAAGGTCCTCTGCTGTCTGCCAGATTCACCTTTCCTTTCTGAATTCCTCACCTTCTATTCCCACTGAAAATTGACTGGCAATCTATTTTGCAAAAGTAAATGAATTCAAAAGTGTTCCGTGCAGCACAAAATGCTTGAGGGGAAACAAAAAGACAAAACTGCTCTGCTATTGCATGAATGATTCAACTTTTAATGAAATCTCTTTTGAATTTTAACTATTAACTAAATACTCTTTGTCAGCTTGTAGGCAAATGTCCCCATTTCTAAGGGATGCTGAAAATGCTTTTGCACAATTAACATAATGTGTTTCTTTTCTTTTCCAAAATGTGTTCCCTCCATGGCTCAGAAAGGGCTGCTCCAAAATCTCCTGAAGCAGAGAACAGCCTGCGCTTGGCTTCAGTGATTTTTGGATCAGGTTGGAAACGAAGGCTTTGCTTGATAAGTTCAGACACAATGGGAGCCCTGCAAAATCATTTCCTGACACAGATTTGGATTTGTTTCATTTCTTCTTTGTAGCACGTTTCTATTTCAGGGCTGTGACTGCCCAAAGAGCGATAAGACACTCCAGAGCCTTCTCCTAATTTCTACTCCCATCTCCCTCCACGAGGGTGCCCCAGCACGTGAGGCACGACTGCAGGCCCTGCAGAGATGGTGCTTCCTTTCCTCAGGCTCCCATTTTCATGCAGTTCTCAAGACAAGACTGTTTACTCTAAAATTAGGTACTTCCCCAGCTCTCCTCTTGGAGATTCTTCCACAGTGTGTAGGGCTGCCAGGCAGCTTTCCCTGGTGGTTATGGAGGAGGCAATATCTACTGTTCAGTAGATTTTGTGCCACAGAGAGCTTCATGGCTAAGATTCTCTGGTGACCGAAGTATTGCCCTTGACACATCACCAGGTGTGGCTCTCAGGAAGTTATTACCTTTATCACACACATACACACTCACTCTGTGTGTGTGTGTATACATATTCTGTTTACATAGGCAACTGGTTTATATTTTTCATTCCAAATGAAATCTGATTGCTGCTGCTGCAAAAAAAAAAAGCTCAGAATCTCAAACCTGCTACCAATAACGTGTCCATCAGGGAGGGGCAAATTTGTTTGTTGTCTTCATTGATGTGAAAAAAAAAGCCATCTAAGATAAAGCTACCTGTGAACAGAGGGGTTGATTTTTAAAACTGAGAGGAAAAAAATGTCAAAACCACAAAGTTTTACTCTTTAAATGAAGGAAGGGGAGAGGGGATGTGCTTTCTGTCACACAGAGGAAAGCAAGTCGAGCGTTTTGGAAAACTGCACAACCCTGCCCTTTGTGTTCTCCAGTCCAGGCTGGGGTTGGTATTGGACAAATGTTGAGCCTGTGGCCCTTCTGTGACCCCATGCTGTTCATCTGGAGACCCCAGTGAGAGGGCTCAAGCCCAGCCAGGCAGTGAAGGGCTCGGAGAAAGGCTGCCTTCAGCTCGCCTGGGCAGAGCTGCCTGCACCAACAAAGAGCCCACTGATGGGGCTTCTCCAAATGGTGCCTCATGGCCAGCCATCATCATCTCATCTGCATTAATAGGATTATTATAAAATAATGTTCTTACTTCCACATGCCAGAGGCATGAAACAGGATATGCTTTCTTCCTCTCTCCTCTCTGCTTCTCAGCTGGGAAGGGTGGGGGGAGGGCAGCAGAGAGGGCTTTATCCCTGCTCATTCCTTGGCTAGCAGGATGGAGTAGCCAGCTTGGTGCAGCTTGCTTTGGTGATGAAGTGTGCTTTGGGGGCCCTTCGTGCTCCCCCAGCCGCAAGAGCTCTTTGGGGAGATGCTGAGTGTAGCTGGGGGGCTGAGTAAGAGCAGCAAAGGAGCAAAGAGGAAGCAAAGGCTGGTGTCATCAGGGAGAAGAACAAACACAGGGGGAGGAATGAGCTGAGTTCAGAGGTGAGGGGAGCAGCCTGAGGAGCTGCTTCATTTTGTTGTGTCAATATGCACCGGTTTGGAACTGAATGGTGACTCCTGTTGTTTAGTATCACTGCATGGGCTGGAAGGCAAAGTCCTTCCTTTGCCACAGCAGCTTCTCCACAGCCCTGCATGGCATTCACATGGTCAAGGGCAGTGACTTCACATCTGCCTTAACAAGGAAATTTCCAGTTTCCCAGCAGAAGGTGCTGACTTTCATCAGCCTTTAATCCCTTGCTTTGGTAGCACTGATAGAGAAAGCAGAGCTGATTGTGGGCAGTGGCTGGTCCAGGAGAATCACAGGGCAGCCAAAGGGGGTGGGAGCCCAGGGAGCCCCACAGCCAGTTCATCTGGGGGGTTTGCTGAGCAAAATGCACGTTTTAAGCCCATCTGTCAAAATTACCTTGTGATTTCTAATATCTCCTTTTTGGGTCACATAGCTTGAGACAGCTGGACTTGAGCAAGTGCAGGACCCTTCTCACCAAACTGACCTTGTCAAGTGGGGCAACTCTTTGTTGATTTTGAATAGAAAACCCCTGTGCTGGGAAACCCTCTGCTGTTACTTGTTTTTTGGCAGTGTTCCCATAGACTAACTAAACCCTTTGGCTTGTTGGGCCAGGGTTAGTGGGTACCTCCAAAAGAACAAATCTGAGAAAGCATTTCTTTAAGGGTACTTTACTATTTTATATAACCATGCATTTTCATTGGTTCTTCTTTTGAGAGGGAATTTTTCTTCTGGGTGCTAGATCTAGTAGTGTCCCAGCTAGCCTTTTTTCATCAGGGTGAAAAAAAAGTGACCCTTTTTTCATCAGGGTGAAACCCTGTCTCACCAGTGGGAGACAAGCCATTGGTTTTAGGAGGGGCCAGACTTCTCTCTGGAGCCCTTGCTTTGGCGGCTGAAGTGGCAGGGAGTCTATAAAGCCCTTTTTGCCCCCAGCACTGGTTATGTCAAGGGTGGGAATCAGTTCCCGGTCAGCACCGTCCCCGGTTAACAGCAGCGCCCCTGCTCTCCCAGCCCTCTCCCCGCTCTATCGCTCTGCCCGTCCCCCTGCGCCAGGAAAATCATTAATCTCCCCTTGTTTCCCTGGCCTTTCCAGACTGCCTTCAGCGAGGAAAAACCAGCGAGAAACAGCGCTCGAGTTTCTCCCTCTCCGCGGCCAGCGGCGCTCTCTCCCCGGCGCTGCCGGCGCTGGGCGCACAGAGCGGGCTCCCGGTACCCCGGGGCTCCCGGTACCCCGGGGCCGGGGCGGCGGCAGCCGGGCTGTCCCGCCTGTTGGCAGTCCCAGCACGCCTGGCACAGCCCTGGCACAGCCCTGTGCCACCACGCAGGCGGTGGCCGAGCCGCACAGCGCTGTTTCTGTTTTGGGACGGAAAGGGTTTCCCTCCTCTGGTCCAGACCGGCTCTGACCTTAAAAGCAGAGGTTGGCCGTGCCCGGGCTGGGACGGGACGCTCGGCCAGCGCTGCCCTCCCCTCCCGGCGGCACGGCAGAGCCCGGCTGTCATTGTCACCTGCGGACGGACACCGGGACAGCTCGGCCCCGGGGCGGACAGGTAAAGCCCGGTGGCACCTCCTGCCCCCTCTGCCCTGCAGCTGCCCTGCCCGAAGCCGGCACCGTTTGATGCATTTCAGGGGAAAGCGGCGGGGGGAAGTGCGAGGGATTTCTCAATGAACTGCTCTTCTGCCAAAGGGAAAACCGGGGGCGAGGGAGAGTAGGGAAGGGCTACTAGAGAAGGAGGGGGTTTTGGCAGAGGCAGAGCTGGCCAGCAGGTGCTTTTGGGCAAACCTCCTGCATCTGTAGGAATAACTGAGGGCTCAAAGCTCTGCCTTCCTTGGGGTAGGTATTTCTCTCATTCCAAACCAACATGAAAGTGAGTTTTTGGAGTTTTCCCTGACAGATTACCAAGGCAGAGTAGAACCCTGGCTTTGGATGCTTTGAAGCAGCTTAATTAAGAGATTTCTAAATATTTTATTTGAGTTTTGTTTCATTATTTCTAAGGATTTAGCCCTTTTTTTAATGGAAGCTAACTGCAGGTTTTGAAATACAAACTGCTTTAGGCTATAGTTTCTTCACACTTTACAGTCTAAAGAAATTTGGATTGGACACTTTTTTTATTTACTTACCACAGATTTACTTTGCATGAGTAGAGAGTCTCTTGCAGCTTTTGTCTTTTTCTCCTGTGAAAAATACAGTTTGCTGAAAAATGTCCAACCAAATTTAAAGGGATATACTCAATCCATTTAAGATTGTACATGATGTTTTCTTTTAACAAGCTATTAGTTATCATATATTGTATTTTCAGCATCTTAAATTTTTGAGTGAATGGACACAGAGAGTAGGAGAAGGAAAATTCCCAGGACATTTGAGCAAATACAGACCTGTGACTATCATGATCCTGTTAAATAAGCCTTTAATAACTTGAAATGCTTATCTTATATTTAAGATTAATCTTTCTGTATGTTATAAAGAGAATTCATAGAACATACAATTTATTTAAAAAATGCTGAAAGATAAGGTTCACAGAGACAGAAGGGGTTAAAGACAATTGACTTGCTACTCTTGTCAAGAAGTAGAAGTGAGGTTATGAAGGGATTTTGTTTTGCTATTTATAAAACAGGCTTGGTACAAAATTAAATGCATGCAAGAAGCGTATCTACTTGCATGTTTTTCTCTGGAAAAGGATAATTACTGTGTTTGTGCATGCTGATCAGTTAATTTTGTGTGAGAACAACTAAAGACGATTTCTATGTTCAGGTTATTCAAAGTAAATAATGATAAGCATAGAGGTGACAGGAAATTTTATGCAATGCATGTTATTTCATGTATCTCATTTTGAAAACAGTCCTTTATGGGGAAAAATTTCTTTTGAAATCCTAAAGGTTGTTTTAATTCAAAGAAAATAGTCTGCTCTTCTCCCCACACCCATATAGCATGCTCCAGATGGGTTTGCAATGTTCACACTATCAATGTCAGTGATAAAAAAACAGTCAGGCCTCTTTCACTTGTCTAATTGCAAGGTGAAATCATTGGGGTTTGTTGCTTTGGGTTTTTTTTTTGTCTGTGTGTTTAAGGCAAAGAGAAATTGAGTTCTTCCCAAACACAGCATCCAAAACCAAAATACAGATCCTGAGTGCAGTGGTCTGAAGTGCTTAGGTCCAGCAGAGGACAGGGCAGGGTATTTGCTCATCATTTGTCTCAGGAGACTGGTGACTCTCCCCTTTCCCTGTGGCTCACACACACCTTAGCATCTATCACTGCTCTGGTGGGATGAAGCCTCATGCTAGTTGGAGGAGGCTCTTAGCAGGTGAAGAAACCCTTTTGGAGGATGTGATGGGCAGCACTGGGCTATCTTCCAGCACTTTGACTCAGTGACCCCACTGTTCCTGCAGAGCTTGGCACCTTCCTGCACCTGCTGGGGCAAGGAAGACCCTGCTGCTCCCACGAGGACTCCCAGGGCCTTCCAGGCCAGAGAAGAGCCAGCAGGATGGCCTCCATCTTCCGGAGCGAGGAGATGAGCCTGAGGCAGCTCTTCCTGCAGGTGGAGGCTGCCTACTGCTGCGTGGCTGAGCTCGGGGAGCTGGGCCTGGTCCAGTTCAGAGATGTGAGTAGTGCCTGGCTGGCCTGCTGAGCTGTTGGAGATGTGCCCCAGGGTGTGCTTGTCCTTCCCTCAAAGCTTTTGGGAAAGATGCACCTGCAGGGAGGCCAAAAAGTCCACGGTGAGAGCGGGATTTCCCCGAGGCTGATCTGAAACACGAACGTCACGCCAAGACCCCACCCATCCCTGAGCCCCCAGACAGTGCTCTGCGTGCCCTCTGCACACCCTTGGAGCAACCCTTTGCTCATCAGGACACAGGAAGTGTCTCCCTGGAGGCCCCTCTGTGACTCCTGCTGTCACAGCAAGGTTGTGGGGGAGGCCACCAGGTCTTGGGCCGTGAGGGAGCCCACGGTCCTGCCCTGCCTGTAGGACCCTCTCGGACACAGGGGTGTTTGCCATCCACGCCAAAGGCACTCGTTCTCTGCTGAAGTTAAAAAATGAGCACAGCACTGTGCAGCCTTCAGCCCCAGGCTTGTTTTCCCTCCTGTTTTTAGCTGAATGTGAATGTCAACAGCTTCCAGAGAAAGTTTGTGAATGAAGTGAGAAGGTGCGAATCCTTGGAGAGAATCCTGCGTGAGTAAACGCTTGTCAGATGCAATCGGCTTCCTGCCAACTGCTGGTGTGGGATTTATTTCTTTAAGTGCTCTCACACTGGGGAGCAGAATTAGTGGCAAAATGGTGATGTTTTCATCTGAGCCCCTGGAAATGTTTTCCATGCGTCAGCTAATTACCACTTCACCCCATATGGGCAATAAATTGTTGCCCTTGTTTTGAAAATGGTTAACTGAATTTAAAACTGTTAATTAGCTTTTGTAAAATCACAGGATATATCTAGGGCTGGGCAGGAGGCTGGTCCAGATAACCTGACTCTTACACCAGTGCACCAGCTGTTGGCACGCATTTCTTGTGGCCAAGGGCTTCAGCCTTGAAATAAGTCCTTAAAACCCAAGCAGCAGAGCTTGTAATCCCCCCTGTCCTGTGGATGTGTGTCCTGGGAGCTTTGCACTCTCCCCACCACAATGTTGGTGCCCACTGTACCCATGGTGGTACACTTACTCACACTCACTGTGTGCCTTACTCACTGCCCCAAATAAAGGGGGCCACGGTGGCCACTTGTGCCAGGGCTGAGGGCTGCCCACGTGGGAATGGGAACCATGACCTCAGAAAAAACAGCACCTCCACTGGGAAAGGAGGCTGGGGGTGTTCATTCCTTGGTGGCTGTGTATAAGCACTGGGATGATGACCCTCATGTGTCACTTAATCTTGTCACAGCTCCACAGGATGCCTTGGTCCTGGCTGAGCAACAAGCTGGTGACCAGGGATGATTCTGTGTTGAGACTTCTGTGCCTTTTCCTTTCAGGTTTTCTGGAAAATGAGATGGAAGATAATGTTGAGGTAGTCAAAGGAGAAAAGTACCCAGAGACACCCCTGCCTCGGGAAATGATTGATATGGAGGTACAGAATTTGGAGTGGACCCAGGGGAGGGAAGGGCTGTGCACCAGGCTGTCTGTGTAATGTGCTCAGTAGAGCCTTCCCTGCAAGGAAGAGTCTGGTGTTGCCTGAGGCTGGCACAACTCTCCCTGCCCAAGGAGGTGCTCCCCAGGTTGCTGCCTCAGCACTTAGGCTGAGGCTGGTCCTGCTGCATGCTCCTAAAGGAGCCCAGTCTTTTTACCATGCCCTGTGAAACATCCCTCTGGTCCCACATATTAATGAACAAGTATTACTTTCATAGAATGCCTCACTCTCCTGTGGGAGAGAATAAGAAGGGTTTGGTGTCATACCAAGAGACCTGATGTTAGAACCCACTTCACTGCTTAGAAATCCCAGGACTGCCTGTCCTGCTGGGCAGATGGTTGTGAGACTGGGACCTGACACAAATACCTTGCTTTTGGATGTGCAAGGGGTGCTTTAAACTAGCCCAGCTGGTAGCAAAGTTTACTGACAGAGTAATTTTAAAATGCTGCATACAAAGGTGACTAGAAAGGAAGATCAAGCTTGCTAAGGGCTCCAGCTTCACAAGCAATTTGGTTTCCTGGTGTATTCCTGGCCCCATGTCATCACCTAATTTTTGGCCTATAGCTAATGAACCTAAACTAATGTAGGTTGCTTTTGTAGTCAGTAAAATGACAGTCTGGAGTCTGAGATAGCCAACCAGGCTGAGACACCTACACTGCACACACACACCTACCTGCCTGTGTTTGGGTCAGGGGCATCAGAACTCCAGTGCCAGAAGGGGACAACACACCCCTCAGGGAATGTTTGCAATGGAAAAATGATGCATTGGCATTGATGAATATCTTCCTACAAAAAGTGTTTATCAAAGTGTTTGTTGAATATTTCTGTATTCTCCCTTGGAAAAAAAATAAATAAAACAACAAAACTGTTGTTTGAGATTTGGTATGAGCTTGGGAAAGAGCCATTGATCTGATTCAGAGTTTTTCTGGATGTGCTTGGACCCTGAACAGACAGTGCTGGAGAAACTGGAAGCCGAGCTGCTGGAAGCCAACCAGAACCAGCAAACACTGAAGCAGAACTTCCTTGAGCTGACAGAGCTCAAACACCTGCTGAAGAAAACCCAGGATTTCTTTGAGGTGAGAGGCCTCTTTGCTCTTCTAACAGAGATGAGGAAGGTTCTTAAAAATACATGCACTTTCATTTGGTGTATGTTGCTTTTAGAGGTCTTTACCACAAGCCATGATGAGGTTTGCAAAAACACCTCAGTCACTTTGGAGCCTGCATTGCTCCATGAGTCAGTGGGGCTCAAAATCTTAGCTCACAGATCTCTTTGAAAATAGCATTTATGCTTTTCCATTGCTAAGATATAGCTTACTTTTATTGGTTTTCCTTGGGTCTTATAAATCTCCATGGAAAGCTACCTTTGGGGAAAATTTTTAAGAGAAAAATGTGAAAATAGTTTTCAAACTAGCAATGCTGAAGAGTGTTTTTTAAAACTGATGTTTTCCAGGCAGAAACCAATCTACCAGATGATTTCTTCAGTGAAGACACATCTGGACTGCTGGAGCTGAGAAGCACTCCTGCTGCTGCAGCTGCCAAGCTGGGGTGTGTATTGGTGATGGCCTCCAGCTTGGCCAGACTTCCCACCTGTGCTGCATTGCTGTGACACTGGCACTGCTTCCTTCAGCTTCTTAGCAGAGGGTGCTCCCCAGCCTCCTCTGCACAGCTGTTTCATGAAGATAAGAGAGTGACTGTGCTCAAAAACTATCATCAAAACTATGGTCAGGTTATGGGGCAGTGGGACAAATGGACTTCTGCTTCCAGGCCACCAGTTCCAGTGATCCCTTAGTAGGATACCTACCTCTTAGTCAATACCCACCTCTTAGTAGGTATTGACTGAAAATTGCTGTCTTAAGGCACCTCACCCATGACTTCTGGACTCAGGCATCTGGCTACCAGCCTGGTCCTCATGGATGGATGTCTAACCACAGAAAAAGCCATGATCTTGCACTGGGCTGCAATCTGATGCTTTCTCAGAGAAGGAAAACAGGAGAGTAAAGATAAACCAACACTTCAAAACTTCTACCTCCTGCCTCTGCCATTCTGACACTCTCGTTTGTGTGACTTTAGGCATCTCTCCATTCTTCCATTTCTAGCCAGAATTTCCTCTTCACCATCACCTGTTGATCTAGGAAAGTTTTTGTTTCTTTGTTTGTTTTGAAAGAACCTCAGGATAAAGTCAGTAGATAGAGATAAAATCCAGGCTTGAGGAGGGAAGGTTTTCCTAGAAGTGCCTGCAGCAGCAGCAGAGCCCTGGCTAGCACAAACTAGAAAACAAGGGCTTGTGAAATCATGTGTGCTACAGCTCCTCAAAGGCATGGAATGGGCTTGTAATTAATTTATCTTGTAACTCTGCTCAGGTTCACAGCAGGGGTAATAAAGAGGGAAAGGATGATCCCCTTTGAGCGTCTACTGTGGCGAGCCTGCAGGGGAAACATCTACCTGAGGTACACAGAAATGGACACCCCCATGGAGGACCCTGTGACTGTAGGTACCGACCTGGTTGTGCTTTCCTCTGCCCACTGTGGGTGCTGGTGACCTGCAGACACAGAACTGTGGCCTGGACTGTGCTGCAGCACTGGCTGCCTCTCCAGAGCTAGGTGTCTGAGGGCAGCCTGTAGGGAAAAGGTGGGACAGTTTGAGGGTGGGAGAAGTTCCTTTGACATTGCTTTCCCCTTTTGCTCCTGTTGAGGTGATTTCCTTTTCCTGCCTGTCAAGATTCACATGAGGCCTCACAGGGCAGCTGTATTACAGGGATCACCATGGAAGTGGACTGTCTCCACCTGGAATTAGCCATGGAGGGCCAATTCCCCTTGGTATCTCTGGGGTGAGCCCCGTGCCCCCGTGGAGCTCTGTCCCCTCTGCTCCACATGGCTCCTTCCCCCATAGCCCAGAGCTGCTGCCCATGCCTGTTTCCTGAAAGAGCATCTGGGGAAAACTCTGCTGATGGGAAACTGGGGATGTGGGATAAATGCAACCAGTGGAGAGGCTGCCAAAAAAAAAATACCAGCTTTTCTGCTGGACTCTGGGTGGGTTAAATTCTGCTTGAATTGTGTGTTGCAGAGAGAAGAGGTGAAGAAGAATGTGTTCATTATCTTCTATCAAGGAGAGCAGCTTAAACAAAAAATCAAGAAGATTTGTGATGGGTAAGGCAGGCCTGTGGGCAAGCCACAATGACTTCCATAGAGGTGCTTATTGGCAGTCTGGGCTGGCTGAATTTGGAGCTAGATCTCAGATCTCCAGCTGCCAGCTCTGCCACCAACCTCCCTTCCCCTCCTCAGCTCTGCTGCTCCTATTCGTGAAAGCTATCCATCACCTTGGCACTTGGGACCCCAGGTCCTACATTTTCCAAAGTGGCACTCAGCTCTTGAGAGCTTCAGCTGCTAGGTTTTTTGCTTGGGACATCTAAAAGGGGACTGTTTAAAAAATAGTCAGCACTGCTCCCCTGAAAATCAGATGCCCTAACTTGAGGACTGGAAACAGGGTAATCCTCAACTTGCTCTCAAGCCATCCTGCATTTCTTCATAAAAGATGATGCTGTAGTTTATTCAACCCTTTCCTAAGGCCTTTGAGTAATATCTGTGTAATCAGAGACAGAGCCCAGGAGAGAAATGAAAGCTTCATACAACCTGACTTGTTTCCACCCTGTTAAGCATCTTGAAAAGATAATTCAGGTTGAATATTTTGTTACTCTTTCATAATGCTGCTGACCAATGAGCTTTGTTGCAGTGTAAATCAGATGTGATGAGAGGATCTGTCTACTGTCACCAAACCCATTTCAGGTATAGCCCCTCAGCCAGGCAAGGCCAGCCAAGAGCCTGCAGGGAGAGGCTGAGCAATTGCTCTTCCCTGACATCTGCACTCAGGGCAGGTCTTTCTTTACATCCTGCATTGAATCAGAATAAAAGCAGGTAGATCTTTCATCCAGCTGGCATGACTGACTTCAGTCCCAAGAAGTGACAGAAGCCTGGGGTCTGTTAACAATTCCTGCATTGCAAATGGGGCCCTCCAAGGTACCTCCTGTGAGCAGTGGAGGGCAATGCCCATCCAGAGGGAAATTCAGCCCTCCTGAGGTGGGCATGTCTATGAAGCAGTCATGGACATGAGGGGAGACTCCCAGCTCTCAGTCACTGATTTCTGATCCTGAAGCTCAGACATACAGGGAGTTCTGCCACAGCCATTGTGCAGGATCAGTCTGCTGCTGCCAGTGGTCTTTGAGTTTTCAGCAAGCCTTGTTCTCTTTCTGGATTACTATTTCCTACCTATAATAGAATCATAAAACAATTTGGGTTAGAAGGAATTTTAAAGATAATTTCATTCCAACTCCCTGCCATGGGCAGGGACACCTTACAGTAGACCAGGTTGCTCAAAGCCCCCTCCAGCCTGGCCTTGAACACTGCTAAGGATGGGGCATCCACAGCTTCTCTGTGGCACCCTTTGCCAGTGCCTCACCACCCTCACAGTAAAGAACTTCTTCCAATATTCAGCCTAAACCTACTCTCAGTTTAAAGCCATTCCCCCTGTGTCTGTCACTACATGCCCTTGTAAAAGGTCCTTCTCCAACTTTCTTGTAAGCCTCTTTAGGTACTGGAAGGCTGTGGTAAAGTCTCCCTAGAGCCTTTCCTTCTCCAGGCTGAACAGCCCCAATTTTCTCAACCTTTCCTCATAGTAGAGGTGCTTCATCTTCATGGCCCTCCTTTGGACTTGCTTCATCAGGCCAACTTCCCTCTTATGTCTCATTTCTTTGCCTGCTTTTTAAATGCTGTTCAGACCCCTTCTCCCCTTCTGCATGGGCAGTTGCTGGTGGTGAATGCTTCCCTTGGATTTTCCCCTGTGCTGATGACCTTCCAAGTCACCAGGTCATACGTTTAGAACTGGCTGGGGTTGCCCACAGAGTGCTGTAAGTTCTTCATTTTGGATGTAATTTTTTTCCCCCTGCAGCATTTTAAATTTCCTGTGGAATTAAAAAAAAAAAAAAAAAAGCCAAAGACTTTTTTTTTCCTGGGGTGGGAGTAAAAGAACAAGCAACACAATGCCTGTCAACATATTCATTGTTGATTGATACCAAAATCACCCAAATCATAGGCACAACCTTCTGCAGCTAGGGGTCAGGCAGTGCTGGAAATGTGAGCAGATCCCTACAGGGAGGTTGTGATGTGCAAAGTTTCTAGGAGCTAGTGTTGCAGATGTTATGTGGTGGTAGGTTTGTAGAAAGGAACTTAGACTGGTTTCTCTCAGGCTCTTGTAACTGAAGGAAAATACACCAGCCAAAGACAAATCCACAGAACATTCTTTGCAGTGCTAATGAAGTCATCTTTTATGTTCCTTCTTCCTTTCAAATTTTTTGGTTGCTTATATGCCCATATATATGGATGTTTTCCTGTGTGGCAGATTTCTAAATGTATTAATCCTCTGACACTCCTTTTGTGCTCTATGAGCCATCAGCCACCCCTGGTACCCAGGCCAAGACATCTCAGTCTGGTCCACCTTTAAGGTAGGGTTGACTATACCTAAAGCAGATGGCAGTGTCATTCCAGCCCCAGCAGGATATTTCTGCTTAGCACTAAGTCATCACTCATGACAAGTAAATATCCTGCAAAAATCATGGGACTGGTCTAAGCCAGCCTCCTGCAAGGCAGGCTAAGATTTGTTTGCAGAGCTGAGAGCCTCAGGTTACGCTTGTAGTCCCTGCTTGACTCTAATTGGCAACATTAGCCTGCCAATTTCATGAGCATTAAGTCCATGCACAAATTTATTAGTGAAAGGTGTAGAGGGAGCAGGAAGGAGGAAAACGTAAGAATTTTTCTTTTCCTCCTTTTCTTGCGGCTGCCTCAGTACTAATGTGAACACTAAGCTGAGTTTATCAATGTAAGGATTCCCTGCTGAATTCTCCTGGAGCTTTCAGAGGTGTCTGTGCCATTAGGGCAAAGCTGATACTCAGTATGCAAAATGGCTGTTAAAAGATCAAAGCAGCACTGCTGCAATAACGTTATTGGGAATGGGGGAACTGTACAGCATGGAGGAATGAGCTTTCAAGTTTGATTAAAAATCCTTATTAAAGATGAACTAAGAGCTGTGAAAAATAAGAAGATGGAAATAATTAGGTAGGGTGAATAACCTTTGGAAATGAATACCAGGTGTTGAGTGAGGAGAAATTCAATTCTGGAAAGGGAAGTTTAGCTGAAGAGCACGTGCTGTCATTACACACAGCTCTAGGCTGATCTCTAGGAAACTGCAGCATGTTTTGTTCAATTTGCAACTGTACTCACTTGTATGTGTGCTGGAACTGATTTTGTAGAGCAGGTGGTGAAATATCCTGTGCTCAAACAAAGCCAGAGTATGGTGCTTATCTGTACACAGAGCCTGTACATTCTTGTCTCTTAAGCAGGGATAGACCCCTATGACCCTGTTACATCTTTTAATTCATCTCACGTGCAGAAAGACAGCCCTTCAGCACCCCTAACTCAGTGTATCCATGGCAGGATGGATATGTGGAAATGTGTTGGAAATGTGTTGCCTTAGGTCAGGGGCAGGAGATCTCTGCTCTGCAAAGAGGAAGGACCTCTTGCTGCAGATCTGATGGGCAGTATCAAAGTGGCAGGGGTGGCACATGCACTAGATATCACTGAACAAGCCAAGCAGTACAAAAAGGAGGGATGGCTGCTATTTTAGTTACTGCAGCATCTCAGCTCAGCTCAGGCTTGCAGGCAGAGAGCAGCAGCAGTGCACCTTGTGGCCTGTAAGGTCCCAGGGGGAACTCCTTGTGCCTGCTGTTGTGCATGAAGAGTACTCTGGGACTTGCTTTGCAGGCAGGACAGGTAGCTGCACACTTCTCAGAGAGACATGCAACTCATTTCTAATTGTCTGTGCTGGATCACAGAGTGTCCAACACTGCAGTGGGCTGTGCTGGTGGAAGCACCTTTGCACCAGAGTGACCTGCAGCTGTACTAGAGGAGGTCAAGTTCTGTGCTACAGCTGAAGCAGTACCTGCATGGAGCTAAGACCTTCAGTCTTGTTAGAATTCCACATTAGTCCTTCTTATACCACACTAAACAAACCCGCTGAATCTTCCAAACAGAACCTTGGGGGTGAGCTTATAAAAGCTTTCATACTGGTTATCTAAGCTGATGTAACAGATACCACTCCCAGGTGTTTAAAACCCTTCACCCATCCTTCTCTTGTTCCCAAGGTGTCTAGCCAAACAGGTGGACCAGAAAATACAGCCATTCTCCTATTTTATCCTGGAAATACAGCCCTTTTGTTTGTTCGCTTGCTTGCTTGCTTGCTTGCTTGCTTGTTTTTGCAGGGCTATTTACTTACGCAGCCTGCCCCCACAAAGGGCGTTTGCTTGCAGTGAAGCAGGGGCTCAGCCGGTGCCTTCTCCCAGTGCCTGCAGGAGGGTAGTGCAGAGACAGGCACATGGTATTTTTCCAGCCTCGGTGCAAGAGGGACATCTGTTGGCTGCTGCGTTAGCGAGGCTGCCTTTGCCAGGGTGGGTTTGTCTTGAGTCTCCTCGCAATTCAAGCAGCTTGTGGTCAGAAGGGAGGTGCCTATGTGTTAGTGCTGACCTTTGTATGACATCAGGCCCTGTGTATCACCTAAGACAGGGGAGGTTTTTCAGCTAGAGCAGGCAAAGGGATCCTTATTCTCATCAAGGGATAAAGGTACCTATTTGCACCTTTCTGCAAGACCACGTGCAACTTTGTGGTATGTGAGAAGAATATGCTGCTGGGTCAGGGATGAAGTCCAGTTTTGCTGCCTTTGAGCTGAGAAGAGTACAGAGGAAGAAAACTCAGTCAGGTTTTATATAAAATTTATATAAAATAACCAATGTTTCTCAACTCTTCTTACTGAGGCTAGATTTCGTGCCACAGTCTATCCTTGCCCAGAGTCTGCCACCGAGCGCCGAGAAATGCTTGATGGAGTCAACACTAGAATCGAGGATTTGAACACAGTAAGTGGCAGTGTCTTTACTGAGGACTGAACCCTACAAGTGGGACCTGCCCAGATATTTGTCCTGTCTGAAGCCATGTTGCAGACTACACAGATTGTCTTCTTGGTACCTTATCTCATTATCTCCATCGTTCACTTACGCAGCAGCACTGTGGTGGCCAGGTGATGCATGGAGGTCCCACGACCATGAACTGCAGTTCTACTCATGGGTGTGGTACCCCCCAAGTTTGTGGCACAGAGCTGCCTGCAGGAGATGGCAGCTTGGCAGCACATGGTGAGATGTGGCCAGTCTGTAAGCAACTGGGTAGTGAGCCAATCCCACAGCTCAGAAACTCCCAGTGGTCCCCTCTACACTTAGAGTGACTCAGGACCATGCAGGGAGAGTTCTTGGTGAGCAGCACTGTGCACCTGGTGTTGAGGGATCCTGTGTCCACACCTATTTGCATGAATGTTTGGGGTATCCCAGAGAGCAGATGCTGCTCTCTGGGATACCCCAAACATTCATGCAAATAGTTCCTTTCCATCAACCCTCTTCCCCCTGCCCTCTCCAATTAACTGAGTAGGTCATGCCCCCTGTGCTTCCCTCTCCTGAGTGTTGCCCTGTGTTGTGCTTACAGGTGATAACACAAACCGAGTCCCACCGCCAACGACTGCTGCATGAGGCAGCAGCCAACTTGTGGTCCTGGGGCATCAAGGTGAAGAAAATCAAGGCCATCTACCACATCCTGAATTGCTGTAACATCGACGTCACCCAACAGTGTGTCATTGCAGAGATCTGGTTCCCAGTGGCTGATGCTGACAGGATAAAAAGAGCTCTCCATCAAGGAATGGTAAGAGAGCAACATTTTGGGTCCTTGAAGCTCTCACCTGCACTGAATTGTTTATATGTTGAGCATAAGTTCAGACAGGTCTGGTACTGTAATGTGGGGCTCCCTTTTCTGTTTTAAGTTGAGGTTGTCCCATTGTCATTTGACCTTTCATCTTTTGACAGAGCTTAAGGTCGTCATTAAATGTTAGCAGGTTTGTGACAGACCCCTGAGCCAGAAGTGGTGTAGTGGGGCCAATTCTTCTATCCACTCAGTGTCTGTCCTTGTCACTGGGTTTGCAGGAACGCAGTGGCTCCACGATTGCCCCCATCCTCACTGCCATACACACCAGGATGGCACCACCCACCTTCAACAGGACCAACAAGTTCACAGCTGGATTTCAGAACATCGTGGATGCATATGGTGTGGGCAACTACAGGGAGATGAACCCAGGTGAGAAACACTCAGCTACATACATCTGGTTTGTATGAGCCAAAGTAAAGCCTTTGAGTTCTCTCACGATCCTAAAAAAAATGTATTCACTGCTGACTGAGAAATCTGGACCATATTGGAACTGTTTGGTGTATAGACATGGATTTTCTCAGGCAAAGAATTTGGCTGTTGGTCTTCAGTGAATGGTTGTGAAGGAAATAAGGAACTATACGAATACAGGATGGAGAACAAGTGGTGAAGTAGCTGTTCTGAGGAAAAGGGCTAAGCTCATAAGGGAAATGTAAGTTGAGCTCACTGTGTTGAGGCAAAGAAGGCCAAAAGGACCTGACTAAAGTTTGAAACAATGGTAGAGAATTTCAGACCACTGAGAATTAATAGAAACCTAGAAATGGGGGCCTATGTGAAAGAGTGAGATTAACTCAGATTGTTGAGGCTGAGCAGGTTGAGAAAAGTGATAGTAACCTTCAAATACATTTTTGTGCTGCAAAACAGAATGCAGTTGTCTACACATGGTGTTTATTATGGTGAGGCGAGAGACACAGGATAAAACTGCAAGGAAGTTACAGGTCATACAACTGAGCATTCTTTGTGATGGTAAAGCTAGTTCTGCACTAGATCTGACTGCCTGGTGTGCAGGGGAGGAATTGAGGAGGCCTTTTAGGGCAGTACCTATAAGGAATGGCCTGATGGAGTAGACTGCTTCTTTGATGAGGCCTTTTTGTTTAGAGGGAGCTGAGCTTCTTGACCTTTCCCTCCTGCAGCTCCCTACACCATCATTACTTTCCCCTTCTTGTTTGCGGTGATGTTTGGGGACTGTGGCCACGGCGCTGTCATGCTGGGCTTTGCACTCTGGATGGTCATTAATGAGAAGAGCCTTCTGGCCCAGAAAAGCACTAATGAGGTGAGTACCAGGGGTGCACCCTATCAGCACAGGGAGAGGGTCATTTGAGAAAGGGGACATTCAGCCTCCCAAGGGCTGTGTGGAGATGGTTCAAAGATACCTGTGAGGCAGAGGTTTTGGCAATTCTACCTACTCATACACAGAGGGCCTAAGGGACCCCAAATTTTCTGTGAATAGTTGTATATACACAGACTAGTACAATCATGCCTACTGTCGATTGAGGCCCACCAATTGATGGACCTGCAGGTACTTTGGTCACTGGCACTGCCTTCTCCCCCTGCAGATCTGGAACACCTTTTTCAGCGGGCGCTACCTGATCCTGCTCATGGGCATATTCTCCATGTACACCGGCTTCATCTACAATGACTGCTTCTCCAAATCATTCAACTTCTTTGGTTCTTCCTGGCATATCATCCCCATGTTTAAAAATAACACTTGGAAGTAAGTGCTAAATGTAGGAAGGAAGTAAAAACACACCAAATGGAGCATGTAGGCTTGGAAAGTAAGACTGCCTGTGTGGGGAAGGGAAGGACTCCCTGCTGTGGATGCAGTCATGAATGAATCAGAGGTTTTGTCTGACACACACAGATGAACTCACTATTGAAATGGAAATGTAGAGTCCCCGGGAACACGCCTGTTTGTTCAGGCACTGATGTGCATAAAAATCTGCAGGTGTCCAGGACTGATGCATAGAGAATTATCAGTGTGAGGGAGGCTGCCATTGTGTGGGGCCCATTTACATGCACACAAGTGCAGGATAACAGGTCACAGAAAGGCTGGAGTCAGCTACAGATATCCTGTGGTAGTCCTCAGCACACCTCACATAAATATACTGTGGGCTTCAATGGAGAGATTAAGCTGCAAAGGTCATTTCCCTTTTCTCTTGTAGTAAGGATGTGCTTCTAGACAATCCAGTGCTGCAGTTGAATCCAGCAGTCCCAGGAGTCTACTCTGGAAATCCATATCCATTTGGAATAGATCCGGTAATTAAATTAAATTGCTCCAAGATAATTTGTATTTCAGTCCTGTTTCTACATATCAGGTACATCAGTAGCTCCCTGCACTCTCTCCTGAAGCTGTGCTTTTCACTTCTCGCTCTTTGTTCCTTACAGAGTAGTTGTGGTTTAACCCCAGCCAGCAGCCAAGCCCCAGGCAGCCCCTCTCTCACTCCCCCACCGGTGGGATCAGGGAGAGAATTGGGTGAAAGTTGGAAAACTCGTGGGTGGAGATATAGACAGTTTAACAGGGAAAGCAAAAGCTGTGCACACAAGGAAAGAATTAAGTCATCTCTTCCTATGGCAGGCAGGAGTTGAGCCATCTCCAGGAGAGCAGGGGCCTGTCATGTCCATGGATGACTTGGGAAGACAAACGCCATGACTCCAAACATCTGCCCTTCCACCTTCTTCCCTCCAGTTTATACACTGAGCATGATGTCATACGGTCTGGAATATTCCTTTGGTCAGTGTGGGTCACCTGCACTGGCTCTGTCTGCTCCCAACCTTTTCTGCATCCCCAGCTTTCTCACCAGCCTCATGAAAAGCAGCAAAGGCCTTGGCTCTGTGTAAACCCTGCTCAGCAATAACAAAAACATCTCTATACTATCTACCCTGTGTTTAAAAATCCAAAATACATCCCCTTACCAGACACTATGAAGAAAAATATCTCTAACCCAGGCAAAATCAGCCCATTCCACCCCTTATTCCATACTATTTACATCATGCTCAGGTGCCACACTATTCAATACAGCTTCATTAACCACCACTCACCCTCCCATTCATCAGTCCTTCTGATCCTTTCCTTAGCAATTAGCAATTAATATATTGCTAACAGCTCTGCACAGGCAGCAGCAAAATGGTGAGCAGGAAGGAAGCTCGATTTTCCAAGAGAATGGTCTTGTGCTACAGTCGCTTTTCTATGACACATCTGTTGGACTCTTTCCTTACTTGAGTACTTAACCCATTCCAGAGATACCTCACCAGTTTGAAGGCAAACAAACAAATTTCATGCAGTCTGTTTGTTGCATGGAATGTGAAATGAATGCCAGTATTATTTAACTTAGCCACATTTTCCTCTTCTTTGGATATTTTTCCAAAGAAAATTATTTTTCCACCCTTTTTCTTGTTGTTCTGTCTTTATCATGTATTGAAATGTGCTATTTCACATCAAGCTTTCCTGTTTCAATCTTCATATTAGTGAAATAACCCCCATCCCTGCTGGTTGCACTCTTATTTCAATTGGTCACCCAAAGGAGCTTTGTCCTCCCCTGGTTTTCAGAGACATTTACCTTGTAGTCATTTTTTTTTATAAACTAAACTCCAAAGCTCTGCCCAGGATATGGGCAGTCTGGTTCAGAAAATCACATCAGAAGCAGCTGAGTTTTCTGCATGTTGCCCTGATACATCTCTAATTTAGGTTGACCTAGACTACCTCTTCCAGCCTGGCTTCTCCCTGTTCAAGAGTGTAAAATTCCTGGCTGGGAGGGAAGAATGGCTGAACAAGTGCTGGCATGGCAGGGAAGGGGTGGATGGGGGAAGCACCAGCCAGAGATTATCTGTGTCATCTACCCTGAAGGATGGATGGCTCTTTGCATTTTGCAAATCCTGCTGGGATGACTGAGGTATCTTGGGGAAAAAATCACCCTGAGATGAAGAAGCTAGGCAGTCTCTTTGGTATCCAGAGAAGAGGCAAAGCATGTCAAACAAACACGCAAAAGCTAATGTTTCACCCTCCAAATAATCCTGTCTTCCTCCTTTCTCTTCAGGTACTATACTTAGGGCCTGACTAATGGTGTCTACTTACTGTCTTTAAGGACAGAAAACTTTGGGGTCTAGGAAGTTTGAGAAGAAAGGAGAAGCAACCCTGAAGTTCTGTAGCATACAAGAGACAGGACTGAGAAGGGATGTGTGTCCTAATATAATTAAAAAGCACAGAGAGGCAGGCAATAAGCTGATCTCCATGGTCAAACAGTTGAAAAGAGTTTTTTCTGTTCAGACAACAACTTTGAAAATGCTCTGTCCTCAGTACTTCTCTGGTGAGGGTGGAACTAATTTTGGTTGCAGCAGGAAGCATTTTCTCATGCCTTTCCACTTTTGCTAGAGATGACTCAGCCTAAGGACAGCAAATGACACAGAAAAGATCTGGGTTCTGCTACCAGCTTTTGCAGTGGTTTCTGGAGGACTGAAGCAAAGTCATAGGATCATTTTAAATCCTTATTATTTCCTTTGTAAATGAGTCTAATACTTTGTACATTTTAGATTAATACCTTGGCAGAGTGAAAAGTAATCAAAGGAACATCTAGATGTCTGTGCATTGCTACCCTCTTACTAGAACTGGTAGGAGTAAATTGATGGTGCCAAAGCAACAACTTCCACAAACCTTTTATTGATCAGACACCTGAAAATCTTGTTCTTCTCTCTCTCCCCCTGTTCCTTTACCCAAAGATCTGGAATGTTGCAACGAATAAGCTGACTTTCCTGAACTCCTACAAAATGAAGATGTCGGTTGTCATAGGGATTGTGCACATGATTTTTGGGGTGATACTCAGTCTCTTCAACCACATGTAAGTTCATTTCAGCAAGCCTGTTGCTGCAGCAGCACACAAGTCCTCATCACCAAACTGGTGTCCTTCATTGAGAGAAAGTCATATTTTGGAGTGATGATTTGAACTTTGACCTTTCCCTGGTGTGAGTAGAAATGTCCCATACACTGCCTGACTCACACAATGGTTGATATACAGTGCTAAGTCCAAAGGACAGCCATAACATTGCAGGTAATTTCTTCCATAAACTCTCTTTTTAACTTACTTTCTTATATTCTCAATTCTGCAGAAATACTGAAGCACACTAAATTAAAAGGATCTAGCACCTCCCACTATTGACAACTTTTCTCTTGAAAGACAAGCTCTTTTGGCCTAAACCAAAACACACTGAAATCTTGCAGAGTGTGTGCATTTCACCTAGCTTAGCAACACTTGGCCAGGATTTGTGGGTGTACTCGTCTGTATCTCTGTGTTATGCAACAACAAATAAAAAAAGGTGATGGAGTGCAGGGGCTGACACTATTGTGTTGAGAGATTCTCCAAAGCTGCAATGTGTGTAGTGACTTTCAAGGATTGAAAGTGTTTGAGAGGACAGAGAGGACCCTACAGGATTGATACTCCACCTGGTTCTGACCTTTCTCGGCATATAATGCTCAACTTTGTGAATAAGACATTTTTTTAAAATTGTCTTTTATTTCGGTGTAATAATCTTTTGAGGTGCTGAGATACTGGTAGGTCAAGTACAAAAATCTGAAGATAATCAGTATAACAGAGCTTTTGTATTTAAACCACGGCTTTCACTGATAAAGCCTGTAATTATGGACTTCTTTCTTGGCTAGTGATAGTTGTAAATTTGTTAGGTTATTTTTCAAAAACTAAGTACTGCCAGACTTGGGTGCAAACTTCTATTAATATCAAGTGTATTAACTCCTGTTTTCTTTCCTGATTCTTTCCAGCTACTTCAGGAAATACATAAACATTATCCTTCAGTTCATTCCAGAGATGATTTTTATCATCTCTCTTTTTGGCTACCTGGTCTTCATGATTATTTTCAAATGGTGTTATTTTGATGTCCATTCATCCCAGAGTGCACCAAGCATCCTCATCCACTTTATCAACATGTTTCTGTTCAATTATGGTGACACTTCAAATGCTCCACTGTATCTGCATCAGGTATGGATCAAGCAGCCTGAAACCACTGGAGTTTTGTATTTGCAGTGGGTGTTGTGGAGAGTGGGCATAAAGATACAGGCTCAGAAGCTCAATCACAAGTGTCAGTCACAGAAGTTAAGTTTATTCTTCTGGTATTTGTGTTGGCCTTGTCAACAGGGAGGAGAAAGCAGCTATCAATCAGTGATACAGAAGAAATCTCTTTCCTAGTGTCATTCTGACAAGAATGATGATGCAGTTGAAGATACTACTGGGGGGAAAAAATCAAAGTGTGACTAGAGATACAAAGCTGTGTATTGCAGGCACGCTGTCCTGCAGTGTGGTCACAATGCTAGAGACATCTCCCTTTCTTCCAATAAGATAAGTTCCTATTTCATATTTGGAAAGCTTTAATAGTTTACATTTTCACCTAAAAAAGTAGAAGTAGCGAGAGGATTTTCTGGCAGCTTTTTGTCAGAAATAACTCTTCTTGGAGTTCACAAAAAAAAAAAAAAAAAAAAAGGCAAAAAAATATCCTCCAAGAGAAAACTTGTTTTAAAGTCATCTCTATTTATATTCTTAGAACATGGATTTTTTTTTCTTTGATTGATTTTACATCAGCAGCATCAATTAATAATCTGCAAGCAAGTGCTGCATCTAGCCACATGTGTGCACCCACATCTATACAGTTGCACACTGGGCACTCCAACATGAGCTCAATTTTAGGGACAGCTGGTGAGTCAGAATTAGTAGAGAGCCCTGATCAGCTCCAAGTAACTGTGTTAAAGATTCAGGGGAGTTTGGAAAAACACAGTCTTCCCAGCCTTTAAAAAGGCTTTAGATAACACTGTTAACATGTCCTGGGCAAAGGACAACCAACCCACACTGTTGGGTTGTTATAACAAGCCAAAACTTTCCCAAGATGGCAATTTTTTCCCAATATTCCTCTCCCCCTGCCCCACCAGGAGCAGAATGTGCCATCTGCCTGGGTAGTCTGAATGAAAATATTGTATGAGCCCCTTCATAAGGCGATCACATATCTGAGCCAGCTTTTAAAAAAATTCAGAAGTTGTGGTTTAAGGTCTTCTTTGTTTATTTTTTTTGTTGTTGTTGTTTTCTGAAAGTACAGACAGTTATGTCAGGACAGCAATAGGGGTGCCATACTGCAATGTAAGAACACCTTATACTGTGGGGACAATCTGTTACCAAGCCTAAGCTATGGGGATTCAATTCCTTCTGGAATTGCAGATGTGGAGTAAATCCAGGGCAAGACTCGAGTGACTTGGCTCTTACTGCAGCCTTTCTACACTGATCAAAGCAAGGCAGCCTGACTGACTCACACAGAGTTAGGACATCGACTTGGGACAATGAGTAGCCAGGTTCAAGTCAGTAGCATGGGATTTTGGTAAATTAACCCTTTTCAGCATGAAAGCCTTTCATCTCCAGGCCTCCAACCATCTCTAGCTGAACGTGCTTTCTGGAGCATTAAGCACTATACATTTATTTTCTTCTTCTCACAAGCAGAGGATACACAGCCAAATACACCAGGGTGTTGAGCTGAATTTGTTGTATTAAAAAAATTACCATTATATAGACTCAGGTTTCTAACCATAAACATAGTTGGCTAAATGAAGTAAAGCAACTTTTTGCTCTTGTTGTTTTGCCTTTTAGCAAGAAGTGCAGAGCTTCTTGGTCATATTTGCTCTGATTGCTGTTCCCTGGATGCTGCTAATTAAACCTTTCATCCTGCGAGCCAACCACCAGAAAGCGCAGCGCATGGTAAGGGATGTGGATCAGCTGGGGGAACAGTACAGCAAAGACAAAGCTGGGGAGACAGACCCCAAAAACTCTTTGCAGTGATGTAATTCTACATTTCTCTGACAATTTCAAAGTGTGCTTTATGCCACACAAGCCCAGGACATGTGTATGGACATGTCCAGACCATCTAAACTAGAATCAGAGAATAGCTAAATCTGGAAGGGATCACTGGAGGTCATCTGGTCCAAACTCCCTGCTGAAACAGGGCTCATTACTCAGATTTGTGTCCAGATAGCTTTTGAATATCTCCAGTTAAGGAAACATTTCCCTGGAAGCAGGAGCTTTTCTGCCAAGGACATATCCTATTTTTTGAGCTGACACCAAGTTCTTTCACCTGTTGTGTCCAAAACCAAAGAAGATTCAGAAAGATTGAAGTGCTGGTAAAGGCAAGACAGAGAAAAGACCTCACTTGTCAGTCCACAATCTCCACTAACCATTAGTTTGCTCTCTATAGAAATGGGGCATCTGTGAAAGTCCTGGCCTTGGAGAGAGCAACAGTGCTTGAAGGAGAGGCTGGATTTAAAAGCTGTTGCCTGCTTTCTAGTAGTTCCATCTTCCTTAAGTGATTGCCTTCACATTAACAGAGCCCTCCTTCCCATGGGCTCTGTGGTTTGCCCACAGCTCCTCAACACACAGCTGTGGCAGCTGCAGTTTCCAAGTTGATTATTAATTCTCTCCATTACTACACGAACAGGACTTTACTTGTCAGTCAAGATTTACTTCTCTTTATAGTCAGAGTTAGTGGCTGGAGTACCTTTTATAGGGCACAGATGTTTCCATTTGAAGAAAGAGATGCTGGTTTTGCTGCTTGACCTTTTCCAACCTAGTCACTTCTGACCTATAATTGAAAGCCAGGTCCCTGGGAGACCTTTTCAGCCCTGCCTCTGCACTGTAATTTCTTATTTTGTCATTCTTCTGGGATTTAGATGAAGGCTTGACATGGCTGACTCCATTTCCTGCTTTTATGCCAGGAACATCTGACAGGTTTTACCCACCTCCTATTGTGCCCCCATATTTCTGTTCCTAATTTTCATATGTTTGCTGTCTGATCATATCCTCCATTCCCCTAGATTTATATGTTTGCAGCAAAGTCTGTTTTCTGTGCTGACATTCAGGTAAAGCAAAGATAAAGCGGGTGTGACAATGATTACTGCTGCACTAGGAAACAATATGTTGTCAGGAGACCTTTCCCATGAAACCTGCTGGAGGCTATAAAGGGTGACAAGGCAGAACCTGACAGAAGCCATGAGGTCTCTACTTGGTTATGCTGTATAATAGAACTATTAAATCAGGTTCTTCAGGCCTCTAGGAAAGTCCTGTAAATAATAATTGCAGAGAGGTTGCCAAGAGGTTTTTGTCAATTTAAAGTGAATCAGGAGCTTTGAATTTAATTTCTGCCTGTACCCAAGAACTGTGTGACCTTCATCAAGTCATATGATCCTCTCAGGCTTTGTAGCTCTTTCACTTGACACTAATTCCTTTGATTTGCACCCATCTAATCAGGATCATCAGCTTTAAAAGTACCTCAGTTTTCCCATTTGCTGAAAGTGATGGGTCTTCTCATGGTGGTATCAAAGAGTGCATTGGACACTAGAAACTAGCTACAAAATAGTTGGAATCACTGGAAAATGCTCTAGGATGGAAAACATCTAGGAATTATTCAATTCAATTGGGCATATTCCATTTCTGAGGTCAGTGATGACTATTGTTGAAACTGTCTTCATGTTCATTATATAATCCTTCACTTGTTACCTATTATGAAGTTACTGAGGGAGTTTTGTGCCATGGACTGCTTCATTTTGGTATCAACCAAACATACTGCATTTTATTTCTGAAAGATCCGTTCTCAAGCCATCTCAGGAAACTCAGGAGGTGAAAATGAGGTGGATGTCCCAGAGACCAATCACTCCAAGAAAGCTTCCCAGGGGGACCACAGCAGTGGCCATGAAGGACATGAGGGTGATGATGAAGAGGTAAGAAAATTTGGACAGAAAATTGTTCAGACAAACACAATAGTAGAAGACACAAAGTCAAGCAGAAGACATTTGCAGAGTTGCCAGCCCTTCTTTTTAACAAGATATTAGTACACACTGTTGTAACAGTTTGTGTTTTCAAACAGAAGAGGGTTTGAACTTTCATTGAATTAATTCCTCTAAGTTTTTCCTTTGGTTTTGCCTGGTGGTGGCACGCATTCTTGCAAACCTCAAGCTTTTACAAACCTTGAGGTTTTGTTTCCTCAGGGGTGGTTGTTCACTTCCACAATGCACCCAGAGAGGATCAACCCTTTCCCAAGAGTCAGTGAGCTTTCCTTCCTCTAAATTGCAAAGGAGCATTTAAAGTTGGCAGCCAGAATTATAGACTAGGGAGAGAATCCTTCCTTTGGCAGATATTGTCAAGAGCTTCTGCAGTAGGAAGCAACACAGGGAAAAGTGACAAAAATATTTGTAGCAGTTGGGAGTATCAACAATATTGAGTGTGGATATGTCTGGCTGTTCCCAGTCACAGGGAATTTTCACAGATTTGCTAATCCATTATTATGAGATACAGTTATTCAGTGATATCTCCCAAAATGTGTATGCCCATAGGCAGTTAATCTGAAAGTCCCTATTTTACATAAGAATTTCTGTCTCTATAAGAAATCACAGAGATTGGCAGCAACTGGATTGACATTTAAGGATTTGAAATTTTAAGAGTGGAACATGAGCTGTTCCCCAAACATTTAGTTTTCACTGGAATTGTATTTCTCCAGTGAGAATGTATTGGAAGATCATACAGAAGTGACATTTTTCAGAGCAGTCTCTTTTCCTGGGAAGTACCTTTGTGCTGCTCAGGATGTAGCAAGGCAAGGAGTAGGAAGAGCCTTTGGTGGAGTGTTGTTCTGTTAACCAGAAAGCCCTGAAGTGAGAACTAATAAAGCTTTTTTGGTTCTATATGTTGTTTCAGTTCAATTTTGGAGACATATTTGTCCACCAAGCTATCCACACCATTGAATACTGCCTTGGCTGCATCTCCAACACAGCCTCCTACCTGCGACTCTGGGCACTCAGCTTGGCCCATGCACGTGAGTCACTGTCCCCCTTTAGTCTCCTCACCATGCTGGTCATGGCTTCTGCTGGTCTTTGACTATTCCTGCAAATTTCTTCATGAAATCCAAGTTTCTCCTTGTGGACATGTATGTGTCAGGATGTTTTGCTTCTGGTTAGATCACTCCAAGTGTTTTATGGTGGGTGTCTCAGTTTTCAGAGGTGGTCCCTGGCAGCTCTGATTGCATTCACTGGCTGGAGCCCCTTTCTTGCACTGCTCTTTAGCCAACCCTCTGGAATAGTCCTCATGGTGTGTGGCACGGTGGGAGGTGCAGTCCACTTGTGTAGTCCAGTCCATGGAGATAAAGGCAGTATGGGAGCCACAGCTGCTTTTCCCAAGAAGCACTTGCTATAGCCTTAGGGTATGCAGATGAATGCCAAAATTACTTGAAACAGTCATTTTGATTCTGTTCAGCAAGCAAGAAAGAAAAGGTCTGGCTCAAGAGCTTCTGGAATTTGTCATTTTCACTGGGATTTTTCCCAGAAACATTCAGTGGAACATCACATTCCATGAGAAATGTACAGCATTTCAATGTCTTTTGTCTAGATTTGTGATAAAAACAGATGCTCAAATACTAGAAATTGCCTCAGGCTGGAACTTAGATTTTCAATGTTTCTAATTTTTCTAAAATGCTTTTTATTAATATTGCTGTAATGCCTCTGGCTAGGAGTTGCACCTGCCCTAAAGAATTGTGCACACACAAAAAGCAAAACAGAAAGGGGTGGGGAGCAAGGAGGGGGGCTGTGGTGTGGCTTGCCATGGATTGACAGGGGTGAGCTGTACTTTTTGGCACAGAAATGAGCTTAGTAGGAGTGGAGTAGAAGCTGATACACATTGAGAACAGATACCTAAATAAAATAAAACAAGTAAAAAGCTTAGCTGAGGGCATACATATTCTACAAACTGGGAAAAATGGGTGAGCTGGCAGACTGCATGCTGCATCTGTCCATAGCTGCTGCTCAGCACTGTTTTCCTGTTATTTCCTCCTGCAGAGCTGTCAGAGGTCCTGTGGACCATGGTGATGCACAACGGGCTCAGCAGCAGCGGCTGGGCAGGGCTCATCGCCATCTTCATCATCTTCGCGGCGTTTGCGGTGCTGACGGTAGCTATCCTGCTGGTCATGGAGGGGCTCTCCGCCTTCCTACACGCCTTGCGCCTGCACTGGTACGTGCAGTGGTCCTCTGAGCTCTCCCCAGATCCGTCTTTGGGAGGGAACAGGCTGTAGGAACAGCTGGGCACGGTGTTAGACATGCTGTGCCAGTGCATTGGACCACTAGTTGCCTTTTTTAATTAATTGAGGGAGATTAAATTAATTGAGGGAGATTCTTCCAAAGGAGCTCAGAGATCTCTGCTCTGACCTGCTCCCTGGAGCAACCTGCTTGTCCTCATGAACCTGTGGTGGTTGTCAGTGCGTGAGCAAATGGCAACCTGCAGTTCTGTCCTGGTAAATAAGAGCCACTGAGGCCTCTTTGACCTGCACAACAAGGCCCAAAGGCAGCACAGCCACAGCACTGGCAGTGTATCCCACCCAAGGATCTAGCAAGACAGCTGCCAAGGGCAGCAAGAGTTCAGCTGGAATTTCAAAACCTGATGAAAACCTGGGTCCGTGCTTGTGTCATCAGCCCAAGTTGAGCTTCAGGCTGCTTATGCTTTGTGCCAAACCAGCTCCAAGTTAGCCCCTGTCAGCCTTAACTGATCATCAGTGCAGGCAAGCACAGCAGTGTGGACATGCCATCAGCATGTGAGCAAGACCAAGGTGACAAAACACCCTTCACCACCACTGTAACTCAGCATCCTGCCTGAGACCCAAGCTGTGGTCTTTTTCACCAAGTAATGTCCCAGCACAAGTCATAAACACTGCCAAACCATGGTGCAGGTGCTTGTCATTGTGCAGGGAGGAGGAGGTGTCTGTCTCACCAGTGTGCAACCAGCAGGTGGTTATCCCAGCTCTCAGAGCTTCTAGAAGTGGGTTACCAGGCAAGGTTCTGCTCATTGGCCTTGTGGTGAGCATTTCCAGTCTGGCTCAGTACAAAGTCAGAACTGATGTGTGCCACGTTGCTCCCTGGGCTGCCTGTGTCTCACTGCTGGTCCCATACAGGGCGTACACTTACAGCTTAGAGTCCAACATCTTGGGGCCTCCCTTTTCCCATGGGTGCCCTATTTCAGCCTCCTGGCTGGCAGTCGGTCCTGCCTGCAACACTGATGCCTCCCTCTGCTCCTCCCTAGGGTGGAATTTCAGAACAAGTTCTACGTGGGAGCTGGGTACAAATTTTCTCCGTTCTCCTTCAGTCACATCATCAATGGCACTGCAGAAGAGTAAAACCAGTGCATCACTGCTTCCCTCCTCAGACCAGGCTCTGTTTCCTTGTGGTGGCTCACCCACAGACTAGGACACATGGGATGAAGGAGAATGGGACGTGGCCCTTGAAAGAAGAGCTGTAGATGAATATGTCCTAGCTACATTCTAGTATACTGCTGTATCAGCTAAGAGCTGAGCTATGTCAGCTGGGCTGGCTGGACCCTTGGCTGAGACTCCACTGATGTCTGCAAGTACCTGGTCCTCAGCCTTTGATAAGCTGCCCACTGCTTGGTTGAAAAGAGGAGATGCAGCTTTGGAATTAAATCGGTTATTAACAATCGACTCCCATGCGTTCTGCTCCATTTGCTGCCTTGTTGTTGTGGGATATTTCTTTCCAAGGAAAATATGTTTTGCATGTGGTAGATCATATGACGTGATTAAGACCCTTATAAAATTTCAGCCCTTCATTTAGCACACAATGCAAACCATCTCGAAGACAGATCTTATTGCAGGCTTGCAATTTTCTACATGCTTTACTAGAATAACCCCCTTTTTATCTGATTTGCTCCAGGGCTTGACAGCACTGAATTATAGAAATGTACACACATCATCACTTAACAAAAGTGTTAGTTTTGAGCTGTGTAAACAAAAGTTTCCACATTGGCAGCCATTTTATTTATCTCTATTGACTTGTTTGTCACTGAAGACTCAAGATGTGCTCTATTTTTCAAGATGAGTTGTTAAAGCAGATTGTGCAGAAATGCTAATATGTAATGAACAGAAAGAAAAGTGGAATCAAAACAGTTGGCATGAATTTGAAGTACTGATGTACTGTAATCTTCTGAAATATTCATGAGTTACTAATCCTTCAAACTCAATAGTGTTAATCATAACAGGCTATGTTTTTTTTAACCCTGAACTATTTAAAGAAAACAGAGTACATCAAGGAATTTGGAGTGGACAGTGCTCCCTTCCAAGGGGTGTGACCAAACATGCCCTTATTTCAAAACTCACTGCCTTGATAGCCAGCTCCATGAAAATAACCCACATGGGAATGTTCCCAGCAGGACACACAGTGTTATAGCCATCACAGGTTATGTTTCTGCATAGTCAGGCTTGAGAGTCGCCTCCAGCTACAGTGACAGGGGAGAAAATACAGCCCCAGGCCAAGCAGTAGTCCCAATTTTCCCCTTGGGGCCTCAAGAAGCCATACTAACCTTGGGCAGCAGTTACAATAAGGCTTTTTCAACAGCTTGGGTTTGGAGCAGCAGCTGGAGCTGAGAAGAGGTGGGCACAGGCGTGTGTCCATGACCCATGCGTGGTCCCAGGTCACCAGCTCTTTGGGCATGAGTAACCCATGGTACAGGAAAAAGCCACATAGACATGACTGCAGATGGTGTCACAGTTGCTCAGCATATGCACATCACCTTTGTTTCTTCCTTCCAGCCTGTTTCATCCATTCCTACTCAGGAGAAAAGCTGACTTGCAGAAAGAATGGCCAGAGTAGTTTGATGCATTATCAAACGCAGGGAAAAGAATTTGCTTTATGAAACAGTGGGTGAATTTTCTGCACAAACATGTATTTTATCTTAATTGCAGCCTTCCATGTGATTGCAATGTAACTGAGAAGATGATTACCAGAAACAGATTATCCGTTCCTTTCAGAGCTTCTTTGCTCTTTGTCTAAGGTTTACATTTTAAGCAAGAAAAACAAGTTATCCTGTGAATACCTCAGGTGACAAGATGGTCTGTTGTCCACTGTACCGAACAGCAACTCAAACATTGGGCTTAATTCTGTATTCAGTTCTCTCTCTTTCTGTGTGCAGCCAAACAAAACAGCACAGCCTGTGTCCCACTTAAGGATTTGTGAAATGGGAATGGTGTTTCCCCACTCCACAAGAGGACCAAGACCACTAATATTCAGGAAGCATTCAGATTGCTGAGAGGCAGGGTTGCACTGATACAATTTGAAGAGAGCCCTGGGTTTCATCTGGGTTCCTTTTAAGAATTCTTTAAAAGCCCAGAAATGTGTCAGAGAGTGCTTTGCTTTTAAAAGGTTTTCCTGCAGAAGATGAGGGGGATTTTGGAGTAGAGCAGTGACTGCCTGTTCCCTGCACAGCTGCTAAGCTGAGTGGAACACGTTGTTTAGCTGGTTCTGTGAATGTTGCCACCAGGTGTGGTCAGGTCCAGCAGAGAGCACTGTTATAGACTAATAGACCTCCTTGGCCCAGTATCTTTAACTGAACTGTACCCAGTGCTGGAAGAGCTGTGACTTGTGATTGCTTGACCCAAGCCAGGACCTCATCATGCCCCTCTGCAGCAGACTCAGGATCTGTACCTAGGGAAAACAGGTGCTTCTGGACTCAAAGCTCATCCCATTGCTAGGGAGAAGTTTGTTTCTGAGAACTGGTGGCATGAGTTTAGTCATTTTGTAGGGAATGAACATTAAACAAAACTCAGTAAATTACCTTGTAGAAAGAAAAGGCAAACAAAGAAAGGAAGTCAAGCAAACTGGTTTTAGTCACTCACAACCATTCTTTCCTGAGTTTTTTATTCTTTCTTGTGAGAGCCATTGCTATGTGTTTGTCTATGTCCTCCCACCAGGACAACTTCGTGATGTGGAAGATGAAAAAAGCCGGGTATCAAGTTCTTGTCCAGCCTCTTAGGTCCTCTGGACTGGTGATAAAGAACTAGCTTTTGGACTGAGGTTTCAGAAACTCCAGGAGTCAACAGTTGCTTGGGGTTCAGCCTCTGGCTCCTCCAGCAAACAGCATTTTCCTCAGTCTTTACCTGTGCTATGATGGCTCTCCATCATGTCCTTGGCCAGCATGGAGAACTTTCTTTTCTCCCTTCCACTCTTTTTTTATCCTGGACCTTTCATGCATGTAGGCATTTTCATTTGTTCTTCACTCTGACAACCTTTGTTTTTCCATGGCAAATAAGTAAAATGCCATGAGGTGGTTGGAAAAATGTAATAGACAAAGTATCCTTTGTGCAATCCCAAACACCTGGGCCTGAAAGCTCATCTTTATGGCTTAGAAATTCACTGGAATTTTGGTCCTTTTTTCCCTTCTTTGCTGGGAAGCTGGAATGCTGGAACATCTGTGCCCTCCTGTCATTGCACACACACTGTCTGAGGTTTTGCAATGAAAACATACTGGCATGGATCTGGCAGCTTGGATCGTGCAGCTCATTCAGCAGATGCCAATAGCAGCTGAATATTAGATATTATTAAGAGGAAGATATAAAATAAAGCTGTGAGATAGCATATGCTGGCTGGTAGCAAATATCTTCCAGATGCTTGGAAGGATGAGGTTCAGCGTGGGAGTTACTTTGATAAAATGATTGCACCATTGCTGCCAGCTCAGTGTATGTATTCAAAACAGGAGGATTTTGGGAACCCTTGTGAGACTACAGTAGCAACACTGAGTAGTAAAGGTCAGCACATACATTCCTACTCAAGAGCCCACACCTATCATGGCACTGAGATTTTCTGCACAAGGTTGGGATCCCTGTGGCAGTTTAAAGCATTTTACTACTCCCTGCATTTTGCTACCTCATCAAGAAATTTAGAAGGATGAAGCAGACCTTATTTTTCTCATGGTGCTGGTGCCTGAGTTGGCTTCATCTGGCCTAAGAAGAGATGGTGGCTGCAGTGCCCAGGCAGGGGATGGCAAAGGTGCCTTATGTGGGCACTGACAGCTGCAAGACCTACCTCTGAAACCTGTGAGCTAAGACCTTGCTGGTGTTTGAATAATGATGTGTTCCAGCACCCTCCTTCCACCTGCTTGGGGTCATCCTTCCAAGAAGGGATGAATAAGCACCAACACCTGTGGTGGGCAGTGCCTGTGAAGGACCTGCAGATGCAGTGAGACAAGCACAGGTCAGCACTTGGGCACCCTGCCTGCAGCACCTACCCCTGGGTGGTGGAGGTGGGTGGAGAGGGAGCTGCCTGTGCCCAGCAAGGAGGAAACCTGACCCCTGGGAGCTGGATCCCAAACAAACAGCACTGCCAACACTGGAAAAAGTAAACAGCAGAGGAGAAACAGAAAAGAGAAAAGGTCTTCTCCTCTGAGCCTGAGACACCACAGAGGTAAGAAAGCTTCACTAAATAAAAAAATTATTTAGTAAAATCTTGCTTAATATTGGGGGCATCTGATCATTTGTATGATCAGATAGCCCCACTCTCACCTGCAGGGAAAATTCTCAGCCAGAGAAGGTCTCTGACATTCCTGACAGAGTTCCCAGGTGGTGCTACAGGCAGAACTGCAAGTTGTATGGCCTTTGTGCCTCACAGCCCTCTGGGTGGGGGTCACAACACCATTCCAGTGGGTCCCAGCAGCAGTTTCATTGTACTCTTGGTTGTTCCCTTCAGCTGGAGGATTTTTGTTTTCTCTGCCAGCAACAGCTTTGTCACTGCTGTTCTTTTGGCTTGTATAATTGGCGTTTAGTTGGATTTACAAATAGAGGGAAATTTGTGACTCCCTGAAGATAGACACTAGCTGCTCCATCAAGGCAAACAGGGCTGCAAAGGTTTGGGATGAGCAAAACTCAGGTTTGGTAGGAACTGTAAGGAGGTTTACTGCACCTCTACAGATTTCTGGTGTTATTTGAGGTGCTGGATAGTGTATCCCACCTCCTTACCAGCTGCTATTTGAGACTAGTGTGGCTCTCACGTTGGGTGCTATCCACCATCCTGCTGCCTCTGAAGGTGTCTGGCTACTGTGGGATGCTGGAGGTGGCACTGCAGCCTTCTGACCCTCGCTGTGAGTTCTGCACAGCAGCACCAGGGATCAGGGTTCCCTCCCCTTTTGTGGAAGAGTTGTGGCACTTCCCAGAAGGCAGGCATGTAGCCCAGAGCAGGTACCAGTGAAATGCTCCAACACCCCTCAGCAAACAGTAGCAGGGTATCCCAGCATCAGGATGAGTGGGTAAAAGCCCAGGGCTTGATGCTTCTCTGCCAGCACTGTGGGCTGTGCCAGCCCCAGACATTTTGGAGAAGAGTGTCTGTTTAACCTGAAAGAGGTGTGATGTGGCAGCTTAGGGCAGAATGTGTTTGCAGCTCCCTAGTCATAAAGGAACAGAAAAGGAGAAGAACAGGTGCCCAGATTTTGTTATTGCAAAGCCTTTGGCAATTCAGACACACAGTAAATCTTTACCTCTTCCCGTGGGCTCTTCCAAACACCTTGCTTGGTTTCTGTTGAGCCAGTTCCACTTGGAAATAGTCCCTAGCTGCTGGCCATTATAATCAGCTGGTGGCATTGCATGCTGCTGGCAGCTATTGCTGCCTCTGAGGACATTGCTGAGAGACAGATGTAACCAATAACTTTTGCATCTTCTTGGGTGCTGGACTGTAATGATCTGTGACAGCAAGGTCAGTGTATGTGACCCAACTGACTAATCTGCCATTAGTCCTTAATGACCTCCTTCTAACTATACCTCAGTATAGGATCAAGGTATCCATTCTGGAGTACTGTAATTCCATGCTTTCTGTGTTCACTCTGCCCTCTATCTCAAATGGAATTTTGTATCTTCCATTAGATGCTCTCAGCTGTTAATTCCCTCCAGCTCTTGCCCTTATGCAGCCTCCCTGGTCTCTGCTGGTTGGCTGTGAAGGCAGCCTGGGCCAAGCCCAGCACTCCTGAAGGGAGGTAATCAAAGGAGAAGAGGGTCAGCAAATGCAGATGTGTTGAGCCCCCCTCTGCAGTGCCTGAGCAGGAAAGGTTGTGGGTTTAAGCAATCAGTGGGCTTAATCCCTGCCCTGGGATTAAAATGAGTTTTTCTGATGAGGAAAAGCAGCAGTGGTGAGGCCAAAAGATCTACTGCTGAAAGCCAGAAACACAGGCAGAGGAATCCAGCTTCCAGTTGCAACCCAGAACACATGGCTGTGTTTATGGATGCCCTGAGAGGATGGGGATTAGGGTGGCAGGGGATGAGGCAGAGGGGTTGGTTTGCAGCAGGAAGCTGTGTGCTGCTTGGGTGAGGAGCTAAGTGCTATCCCTGCCACCCTCAGGGTCCTGGGGTTAGGGAGCTGGCTGGGTCACCTGGCTCTGCCTCACTGGGGGCTCCCACCAGGCTGGGCAACTGCAGCACCTCTACTGCCCACCCAAACCCACCTCCCCTGGGGAGCCTCCAACAGGGGCAACCACTACTGGTTCTATCATGTCTTGGTTCTGGAGATGCAGCATCTTTTAGGCTGCACTGCATTTCACTGACCTCTGGGCTGGGGAAGTTGTCACATGCTCTCTTGTCTTAGCAGGCCCCCAGTCTTCCCTAAGGCAGTCCCTGGACTTTCCATAAAAGCAGCCAGTGTGATGTAATGACTGATGTGTCTCAGTTCAACTAACTTACCCTGTGATGTTTCTATGTGTTTTTCACCAAAACCCTAATGGGAAGAGACATCTTCCAGTAGCTGCATGAAACACATATTTGACTGTATCTGAAAGTTTCCACTCCAGTGTGAGAAACTGCCTTGCTGTTTTCTTGCTCAGGTGACTTTGTGACTGTTGTGAGGTTTCACAGATAAATCCTAGCCTTGTCCACGGTGACAGCAGATCCCAGCAGGAGCTGAGATGGCCACTGCACCAAAAGAGGCAGAAAATGCTATTGGCTTGGAGGAAATCCATGCAGAGAGAAAAGAACCACCAAAAGGTGGGTTTGTATTGACAGGACTAGAAATTTGGGTCTTGTTTAGCTGGGGTAGAGGGAGGGTCCTCAGTCGTGCCACTCCAGCCACTTAAAACCTCTGTACATGGAGCCACAACATCAGCATCCTCTGCTTCCCTCCCACCACACCTACCAGGCTGGTGGCTGCTGCCTATGGCAGTGGGAAGAGCTGGCTGGCTTGGCTTTTCTCAGGCCTCTGCTTTATGTAAACATTTTATTACATTGGTAATTTGAGGATTCATTTCCTTGGAATAATTTTTTAAATGTTAGTCTGTTTCAAAAGCATTTTAAGTAGTACAAGGCCATCCTTCCTCCATTTGCACTGGCTGCTGTTTCAGCAACCCTCTGTTGAGCCTTGCCACCAGGACATCCAGGGGCTGGCCAGTGGACATAAAGCTGGTAGATGTTTCCAGGCTTTTTCCTGGTGCAGTCCTACAGAAGCATGAGAAATGGTTTTTATCTGAAGAGGAGGTACAATTTGACTGCTGATAGGTTTTGTGTCTTAATTTTCTTTTCATGTTTAGGACAAAAGACATTTACAGTGGAAGAAGCTGTGGAAACCATTGGGTTTGGGAGGTTCCATATCATGCTTTTCCTCATCATGGGCAGCACTGGGGTAGGTATCTGCAGCCATCTGTGCTGGCCTGAAAAAAGCTTTCTTCTCATTTTTCTCATTTCTTGTAACAACCCTAAGCTGCTGCCAGCCCATTTTTTCCATACATACATTCTCAAGCAGATTTCTGCTATTTCTCATCATTGGTGTACCTTTCTCTCCTCCTCTCCCTGTCACCAAGATCTTCCAGGTCAGGCACAGGACTCAGACCACTGTGGAGGCAACATGGCTTTACAGGACTGATATGGTGGAACTGCCATGGCTGCAGGCTTTGTAGGACTGAGAGACTTTTCCCTGTGGGCTTCTTGTGGTTTCCCTTCTTGCTAACACACACACTTGTTCCCAAAGGTGGCTGAAGCCATGGAGATCATGCTGATAGCTGTTGTGTCCCCTCTCATCCGGTGCGAGTGGCAGCTCCAAGACTGGCAGGTGGCTTTAGTGACAACAGTGAGTGACCTGTGTTCCCCCCAGAAAGGTCATCCTCCATGTGCTCATAGTCATGGGTACCACCACGGGTTTTGGAAAGTGCATTTCCCAGAAAACCAAACAAATTCCTAGGGCCTCTTTACAAGGGCAAGAACAGTGCCACAACTGTAGACATCAGAAATGATGAGAGTAGATGTCCATGCCCAGAGCAAGTAATGCCAAAACAAATCCCCACTTCCACATCCTTATTTTGAAAACCTTGCCATCCACCCCCAGCTTTGAGGGTTGCAGCAGTGAGTGCCTACACAAAGGAAGCCATCCCCTGAAAGCCTCTCCCTTGTGATTCTGGGCGCTGCAGTTCATCCTGCTGCCCTGAGAACACACAGCTCACCCGCAGCTCAAAGAGCAGAGCTGCCCCATGTAGCTGGGAATGGGCACTCCACAGCTGTGTTCAAATTCCCTTCAGATGGTGTTTTTTGGCTACATGGTGTTCAGCATAGTGCTCGGGCTCCTGGCCGACAGGTACGGCCGCTGGAAGGTGAGTGACTGCCGGGGGCTGCGCGTCCTTTTCCTGCGCTCCAAAGGAGCCATGCACCTGGCTGAGCCTGTGCTTTAATGCCTTTAATGCCCTAATTCTTGCCCTTTTGCAGATCCTGCTGCTCTCCTTCCTCTGGGCAGCCTATTTCTCCCTGCTGACCTCGTTTGCACCATCCTACATCTGGTTTGTGTTCCTGCGGGCCATGGTAGGAGGTGGCGTGTCAGGCCACGCACAAGGGTAAGGCTGTGCAAGCCACCTTCCCCGAGAAGGGAAAGGAGGGGCTGGAAGGGGAAAGGGGACCAAGTTCCCACCTTGAAAGGGGGGTTGGAAGGGGAAAGGGGACCAAGTTCCCACATCGCCTTGAAACAAAAAGCCATTCTGTAATTTCGCTAAATCCCGGTCAATTGATCTAATTTGCAGTTCCCAAGGACTCCTGAGGCCTGGAATAGAGGGGGCAGCTGGTTTACATTAAACTGGTGACAGAGGGATTATTAAGAACATATAAAAACAATTAGGTAACAGATGAGTAAAGGCTGCTCCCACTGAAATAAATTTTTTGTCTTGTTGGGGCAGAAAGGAGCATGTGGGGAGGAAAAATTCACAATATTAGCAACTACTTCACTAGGGCCCTGGAAAAATAGGGGTTTTTTTGTTGACTGTCTTATGGAAACAAATGAAACATTTCAGCACCATGCTTCCTCAAAGCCTGGTTGCTGCCCACAAAGGAAAGCCCCAAACTGGTCCCATTGACCCAAAAGCCCTTTGCTGAAGGAAAGGACATAGGGGAGAGAAGTGCTGTTGGAAGAAGGCACCTGCACCTGAGTCATACATCTGCTGAGCTGCTGTCACAGCCTCCCTCACAGGAGGGCTCCCATTCCCTGGCCATGGAGGCTGCTCATGAGCCTCATGGGAATGGAAGGAAATTGAACATTTTATAAAACACTTCACTTGCTGAGACAGAAGCAGCCACTGAGAGTCTCTGTCCAGCTAAGGAAATACAATTCACACTGGGGACCTTGAGAGATGCCTCTGCCACGAGCCCCCTGCCCCAAGGGCAATCCAACCATATAAAAAGTGGAACAGAGTTTTCTTTATTTCATGGAAAAAAAAAAAAAAAAACCTTTGCTAAAATGTTCATTTCTATGAACATATCTATGCCTGTGCTGACACCTCAGTCACCCCACAGGACCTTCCCATAGGTTTCCTGATGTATAGACTGCAGTGTTTACCTGCTTGTATCCCACAGCCATGGGCTGGACAGGATTCATGCCTTGTATTTCCTTTGCATGTAATTTGGTGCTGGAGTGGGAGGCATATTGGATAGAGACTCCTTGTCTCTGGGTGCTCAAGGTGGAAGAGGGATGGTATTCATTGTATGAGTTGAGCTGAACTGTTACTTGATTTGTATGGAAATTCTCCTTGCAACTGTGTTTCTGCTTTTTTTTTCCTTTTTTGCTAGACTTATCATAAAAACGGAATTTTTGCCCACCAAATATCGGGGATACATGTTGCCCTTATCTCAGGTAAAAGTGACAACTAGCTGGGCATTGAGTCTACTGGAAAGCCACCAACTTTCAGCACTTGGTGGCCTGATTTTGCCTTCTGAGCTTGTAAATCTCCTGCTTCCCTGATGAGACCTAGACAACATGAGCATTAGCAGAGAAGTGACTGAAAGGACAAAAGCAGTGGCTTTAAGTACAATTGTATCCACAGTAAATTAGCATGTTTCACCTGGAGCTAATTAAGACTACCTTCACTATCCCTCTCCAAACTCTTGTCTTTCCCTTTTTCTCCCCACCCAAGCCCAGCTTCTCAGACAGCCACGGGACAGTTCAGTTGAACTTCAGCATTCCCTAGCACAGTTCCCTGTCTATCCACAGAACCAGATCAGAAGGGAAGAAAATAAGCAAATCATTGCCATGTGTTCATGTTCTAACGCCTTTCTTTCCCTTGGAAAGGTGTTTTGGTTGGCAGGATCCTTGTTAATCATCGGCCTGGCATCAGTGGTGAACCCAACCATCGGCTGGCGGTGGTTGATCAGAATTGCCTCCATCCCTGGCATCCTTCTCATCCTGGTGTTCAAGGTAGGAAGATCTCCACTCTCCACTCCCTGCTATACTGCCACTGCCCTGATGTCTCCCCAGGCACCATTGCCCTCCACTCCCTTCATCCTAGGGCTCTTCTTGTGTCCTCTTCCTGCTCTTCAGTCCTCTCACACAGCAGCTTGGTAAGGTCCTGAAGTCCTGGTGGGGCTGCAGACCAGCTTCTGGAGATGCTACCCTGCTGGTGATGGCCTGGCTTTACTGGTCTGCTGCAGCCCTCCAGCAGCCCAGGCTGCCAGCAGTACCCAGGGATTGCAGTGACAGGCCAGGTACCAAGAAGAAGACAGGCTAGATAGTGTATGAAAAAAATGACAAATAATACCTTCAGTCTAATGCTGGGCACAACACACTCTCTTCAGTCTTAACATTTTCTAGGGCTGAGGAAAGTAGCCTCAATAAAGTGTTCACAGAGTGCCAGGGTAAACCACAGTTTCCCCAGGTTTCCTTGGACATGAGAACCATCTGGTTTGTGGAGGGTGGTGTGGAAAATCCCTGCTTACAGTGCTCATGGGCACTGCAGTGCTGAGCTGTGGCTGCTGGAGGCCATACAGACATAAAAGTTCTTCCTGCAGCTGAGTGATTGCACAAGTCCATCTGGGGTGCTACCTGGGCAGGCAAATGTAAGGTTGCTGTGAGTGTACACTCATACAACCTGGGTGTTTTGTTTCCCTAATTATTTTTGCCAGAAAAATTATCCAAAATTTTTTTTATAATCTGAAGTTTGTAATCCAGGGGAAAATAAAAGACAGATTTAGTATACATACCTTTAAGAAAGGGGTCTTTAATTCACATTTGAGTGAAATAGGTGTAATTATTTATAATTTAATAGAGTCATTTAATAGAAAAAGTATTTTATTTTGGAAAGAGCACCAAATGCTAGTGATGAGTTACATTTCAACCACTTCTTCCTTTTTATTAAAATGGCCTTGTTGTGCCTTCCAAGACTTTTGCTTCAGCAAGTAATATGTGCCTCATCTCATTTTAGAATGTCAATTAATTCAGGATTGTTTTTGTTAAACCTGTGTCTTTGGCTTTCTCATTTCATAAGCACTTGAGCCAGATGCCTCAGTGGCAGACCCCTGGGAGCTAGACCAGCAAATGGGTTTGTTGGGCAGGGTGAGCCCCCCAGCATGGGGAGTGGGGGCTGGGGCACACAGAGTACCCAGGGCATGGCTGGGGGGAAGGACAGGCAGAAGGCTGCTCCAGCAGCCCTGTGCCAACCTGAGCAGGCTCCAGGTGTGATGTGAAGCTGTGAGTGGGGCAGGAGAGGTGCAGAAAGGCTTCCTGCTCTGCTTCCAGTTCATCCCAGAGTCGGCACGGTACAACGTGTCCACGGGAAACGCGGGGGCGGCGCTGGCCACGCTGCAGAGGATAGCCAGGATCAATGGGGCGGCCGTGCCAGAGGGGCAGCTGAGGGAGCCTGCCAAGGTGAGTCCAGGCTGCCCTGCCCTTCCACCCCAGGCAGGGCTGCCAGCAGCTGGGAGCAGGACTGCCAGCCACATCTTGCTCTGCCTCTCTCATCCTCCTTGCCTGGTTCTTTTCCAAACCACTGCTGAAAGTCATGACGAAGATTTCGGTTTTCTTCTGGAGAAACAGTCATCTTGGCCTTAAAAATGGAATGGAATTTTCTGCCTTTTTTTTTTCTCCTCAGTTTGTGTTTGCTTAGAAACATACTGGGCTAAGGAAATATTTGCTTCCTTTCCCACAAAAAGGGCTACTGGCAAAGCATGCCGTTCCTTATTGCCCACCCATTCCCTCTGCCATGAGATTTGGGAACTGTCCCTTGGGGTCTCTCTCAGGGCTGTGACTGGGCAGGCTGCAAGGATCCCTGCCAGGAGGTCAACCCAGTGCTCCCAGAGGCTTCTCCCAGCCCCTGGCCTGGCTTGTCCACTGGGTCCCAGGACCCCAGATCTCAAGTGTGGAGCTGCAGAAGATGGTCAAAGCAGGAGAGACCGTTTCACAGATACCACCACCTGTACCTGTAAGCAGCTGAGCAGCTCAGGAATGGATTGCTGCTGGACTGAAATGCCCAAAAACATCTGTGGGTGCTGCGGGGGAAGCAGTGTCCCCTGAGACTTCTCCCCGTCTCATCCAGTCTGGGCCCTGCTGACTGGTGGGTGGGAGGACTTAGGTGGCTCCTTTGAGCCTCAAGACAGAAAGATTAGACAAATCCATTGTTCAGGGCCTCAAAATTATTCAGTTCTTTTAAATCCCTTTCCTGGATCTTTTTCCTCCCACAGGCACCAAGTATTGTCCTTAGCAATTCATGCAAGATGGTGCTATTGTATTGGAATTAGTTAGGATTAAAGCTTCCCTGTAATTTAATTGAATTTATGTAATGGACCCACATTGGATGTGGGATGGGCTTTAGTTAGTTTGGCCCTCTCTCAGACTTAACCAGTGATGAGGAAAATAAAAATAAAGTCAACCCACACCATCCCTGTGAACTTGTCTCCCCTCGGTGGCAGGATCCTGGGGGCCCCCAGTGCCTGCCAGTCTCTGCTCACTGGCACTTCAGGTCTCCCAGAAAGATGCATGTGTCCAAAAGCTTGCTTCACAGGCAGAGCAGCACGCAGAGCAGTGGGAGCTGACAGAAGCTCTAGCAAATCTAACCCCCCAGCAGCAACCAGGGCCCCCTCTGGCACCATCATGGTCACAATGGGACCAGTCTTCTTGGATCTGGGGGTCCTCTGGGGCCAGGAGAGCTCAGGATATTCTTTTCTCCCCTCCTCCATCCTTTGCTGTGCAGCTTCCTGTGGGTATGTTTTGGGAAGCAGGGCTTTGCTCTCTGGAGGTTTGGTGGGTGCTGTGTTGCACCATCTGTGACTCTGTCTGTGCCACAGGGAGCCTGGGGACAGGGGGAGCACAGCAGGGCCTGGCTTGTCAGCTGCTCTCACAGAATACTTCCTCCTGTAGAAAAGATGCCTCTATAGAAACTTTTATTTCTATTGTGTGATTTTCAGGAAAGAAGGGGAAGATTCAAGGACCTCATCCACCCCAAATACCTCAGAACCACTTTGCAGCTATGGATCATATGGTAATTTATTTTTTTTCTCCTTCTTATCAGCTTATTCTCTTGGCTGACAGTGTGCAGGGAGGAGGAGGCTCCCATTGACTCTGCCTTTAACAGGACATCACTGCCTCCCATGGTGGCTGCAGATCCTTGGCAGCTGGAGGGACATGGATCACCATAGATTTGTCCTGTTTCAGACCACACCTCAGACACCCTGACTGGCTGCTGTTAACTTAGGCAGAAAAGGGCTGGACTTCCAGGATGGTGCTGTGAGTCCTTCCTCAGGACAGAGCGGCTCCTGGGAGCCAAGGGAGGGCTACAGAGCCCACACCTGACTGCAGCAGGACCAGCTGTGTGCCTGCAGCTCTCCTTCCCTGCTTGGGGCAAACTTGTTCTCCCCAAGGATGGCGAAAGAAGTGAGACAGGGCTCCAACAGAAACACATTTGCCATTTCCAGTGCTACTCACTGGGGGAAATTAAGATTGAGGAGACAGGTTTCCTATGCAGTGTCTCCAGTAGCTGTATGCTAGGGTAATGCATGTTTCATTGGCTTTGCTGTCTGTAATGGAAATGTATAAATAATAGGTCTGTGGGAATCCATTGACCCAAAATGTTGTGAAGTCAGGCCTTGAATTTTTTATGGGTTTTTTCCCTTTGACTTCTATGAGTGTTATGAAATATCTTTTTGGTTTTTTATTTTTCTTTGTCTCCTAGCCATCCCAGGAGTTCCTGGTGTGTTCTCAGGTCTGCATTCCTATCCCTTACAGCATTCCCTGCCTTCCCATGTGGCCCAAATTCTGCTGCTCATTTCTGAAACTGCCAGGGGGGATAAAAAAGTGAAAATTACTTTTCAGCCTGCTTATGATCAGGCGTATTCTGAATTACTTGATAATGACAAAGCAAGGCTGCCCTCACCTGGGTCCCCCAGGGGGTCACAGATTCTGCCAGCAAACCTGCTCCAGCATGGGCTTCTCTCTCCACAGACCTACAGGCCCTGTCAGGAATCTGCTCCAGTATGGGCTTCCCATGGGGTCACAATCTCCTTCAGGCATCCACCTGTTTTGGCATGAGAACCTCCAAAGGGTGCAGGTGGATCTCTGCTCCACTGTGGACCTCCATGGGCTGCAGGGGCACAGCTGCCTCACCATGGTCTGCACCGTGGGAAGCAGGGGAATCTCTGTTCTGGCACCTGGAGCACCTCCTGCCTTTCATTCTTTACTGACTTGGGTGTTTGCAGAGATGTTTCTCACACATGTTCTCACTTCTTTCTCTGGCTGCTGTTGCTCTTGCACAGTTTTTTCCAGTTCTAACAAATGTTATTCCCCAGGCACTACCAGTATTGCTGATGGGCTCAGCCCTGGTCAGCAGCTGGAGTCGGCTGGCATTGGCTCTGTCAGGCATGGAGGAAGCTTCCAGAAGCTTCCCACAGAAGCCATCCCTGTAGTCCCAACCCACTACCAAAACCTGGCCATGCAAACCCAGTACAAAGCTGAGCTATGAGCTGGGGTGAGGTTTACTGAGAAAGAGCAGTGCCTGAACACAGGTAGGAGGGGAGTGCCACGGGACAGGTGACCAGTGGCCTGGTGGATGCCCGAGCCACCTCTCTGCTCAGGCTCAGGGCAGGACCATGCCGAGCTGGTGCAAACAGCAGCAGAGATTCCAGGGCAACCCAAACCCGCTGCATTTGAGTTTCCTCACCTTCCCCACCATAGCTGCACCTCACTGCAGCATTTCTCCCCACAGGCTTGGCATAGCTTTCGCTTATTACGGCGTCATCTTGGCCAGTGCTGAGTTGCTGGAGCGGGACCTTGTCTGCGGCTCTGCAGCCCCACCGCTGCACAACTCCAGCGATGCCTCTGAGGAGAGCCACAGCCCCTGCCACTGCCACTTGTTTGGGCCTGCTGCCTACCACACCATGATCATCAGCACAGTCGGGGAGATCGCACGTAACCTCTTCCCCCAGCCTTACCCTGCCATTCCCCTCTCACGGCGCTCGCTGCGAAGGTTTGAGCTGCGGGTGCTCTTGGTGACAGGAGCTGACACGAACTGGGCACTGCTGGCAGCTCCTGGGATACAGGGATGGGATGCAGGCCGTGAGCCTGTGGCTCCTGGGACTCAGGCCGTGAGCCTGTGGCTCCTGGCTCAGCAGGGCCCTCAGTGGGACACACCTCGGGCCCTCAGTGGGACACACCTCAGGCCCTGGTGTTTGGCTGGGTTGTGGGCAGAGGGAGCAAAACCACCCAGGCCTGTGCTGTTCACCCCAGCTGAGCCTTCCTTGCGTGGCTCAGACATGACATCGGTGTCCTGCCTCAGCACAGCCAATTTCAGAGAAGCACAGGCTTCATCATCTGAGGGGAAGGGTGAAACAAAAGGGGCGAGGGGCAAATTACAAGCTTTGGGTGCAGGAAGAGAATGATAGGGTTTGTGCATTTTACAGGATGTTTAGTGGGCACTGGGGATGCAGACAGGCATCTCTGAGTCACACTGTGTAAGGTCTGTCAAGGCAGACAATCGTTGCAGTTAGATCATCAAATGTTTTATGGTTTTCCTTTTTTATTTCCAGTGAATCCTGTGAACATTCTCAGCATCAATCTCCTCGGAAGACGTCGAAGCCTGTGTATCACCATGGGATGTACAGCTCTATTCTTTCTTCTCCTTAATATCTGCACCTCAAGGTACTCTGGCTCAGACTATGGGTCTTGCTCGAGGGTATGCAATTCTGAGGGGAGGACCTCAGATTCTGAGGTCACCAGTCTGTCAGGCCAGTAGTTCTTGTAGGTCTGAGAAAAGCCTCTGACTGGCTATCCTTTTCCTGGGAAAGCTGTGGCAGCAGATTCTGTGGTGCAGTGGTGTGCAGAGGGGCTGCACTTGCACTACTGAGCCCAAATGGCTTCCCCTAAGCATCTAGCAAGCTGCTTTTTAGCACAGTCCAGAAAATTAAAAAATGTGTGAACAACATGCACAGAAAAGAAATCATATTTTTCATTCCCTTTCCCCCCCCCACCTTTCTTTCTTTCTGGAATCTCTGCTGATGCTGCTCAGTGACATTAACTCTGCTCCACATGGCTTTCTCTCCAGTGCAGGCATGGTTGGCTTTCTCTTCATGCTGCGTGCCTTGGTTTCAGCCAACTTCAACACCATCTACATTTACACGGCAGAGGTGGGTTCTCCTTGAGGTATGTTGAACTGCTTGGAGGCTTCAAATACCCTTTGTGTATACCCAGGAATGCTGCCTGCTAGCTTATGGACTAGTTAAGAATCACCTTCTTAGAACTCTGTATCTCTGGCATCTTGGCTGTGGTGTTTTCATATGCAAGATAAAAGAAGGAATCAGAAAACCAGCTTGGAGATGACAGGAGTAGATGGAAGAGGAGTGCCCTACTAAGCCAGCTGTTGCTCACCTCCTATAAAACATTATTTTTGAGAATGTCAACTCAGGTACCACTAACAAAAAAAAAAAAAACCAAAAGCAAA
>VZRH01000660.1:153503-198817 GCA_013397555.1 Urocynchramus pylzowi | reverse complement strand
AAAAAAAAAAAAAAAAAAAAAAAAAAAAAAAAAAAAAAAAAAAAAAAAAAAAAAAAAAAAAACCAACCACCAAAACCACTGTTTTGGAAGACAGGTACCACTGTCTTCCAAAACCCACAATCTTTCCCCTATTTAACCCCCACAGTGAGAAAACATACTACCACTAAAAGGAACATTTTTCAGTACTTAAGGGGCTGTATGAGGTAGTATATGGTGTTATATGTACGATTCTTTTCACTTAATGGAAATTGCTATGTCCTGTCTGCAAAAGGTTTTGATCCTTTAAAGAGCTTTTCCTCCATAGAACTTTGGAGCCGTGAGTTCTGTGAGTTAAGTATATATTGTTGGGTTTTTTGGTTTGTTTTTTTTTTTAACAATTGTATGTCATTAAAGGGATTTGCTTGTTAATTGGCTAAAGTGATCCAAGGCAAACAGAAGTAGCTCCCTTGCACTTTTAATAGTGCCGTGTAATATTTAAACTTGCACCTGGCTTTAATACCACAATTTTAGTAGTTTTGAGTAAGTTGTTGTTGATGTAAAGACCATTACTGTAACAGCTATACCATAAATCAATTCTACTCACAATTTAATCAATGATCAAAATCTTTTGAGCCAAGTGCCTGGACTCTTCTTGAATTAACTTACTCAATTTGTTTGGCTCAGTAAAGTATTTAAACAAAGGCTTATATGAGTATACTTGCTAAAATCTATTGATATCAAGAGAACTAAAAGTTCAGTACAATTCATATTGAAGTGTTTCATTGGCACAGGTGTTTGGGAGGTGTGAAAGATAAACGACACAAAGCACATTATTCTAAGCCTGAATATTTCTTGCTGGGATCTGTTTTTCTTTTTCTTTCTCTTAAACAAAGGTGCTGTTGATAAAAATGAATAGGCAGACTTGAATGCTGCAGACAATATACTTTCTTCCTGCTTCCGAGATACAGGGCCCAGCAGTATAAACAGAATTTTTCCTTTAGCACCCAACCTCTGTGATTTTGATCATAGAGCCAGGAAATAAAGTAGTGGTAATGGTGCTAAACAAATGCTTAACAAAGGAGAATCACATCCAGCTTTGACTTGCCCTAAAACTTTACTTGGGGCAACAAATGAGAGATTTGTAATGGCTCAAATGAGGCCCAAGGGAGCTTTTATTTCTTTTCATATCTTATCCACTAGCTGCCCTTGATAACACAATGGGTCTTTCTGATAAAAAAAAAGAAAAAGAAAAAGAAAAGTACAGATATTGCAGATTGCTGGTGCACTAATCCAATTTATTTCTGGCCTGTTTTAGGTTTATCCCACCACAATGCGAGCACTGGGGATGGGGACAAGTGGGGCCTTGTGCCGTGTGGGAGCAATGGTGGCTCCATTTATATCACAGGTAAGAGCATGCTTGATAATGTTGGTAAACATTGTGCTGAACACTGCCATCAAATACAGAGATGTCCCTGAGATTCATCAAAAAAAAAAGGGAGGATGGAATAAATTCTCTCTGAACCCCATATACAGAGTACTTGGGTGGTCCTTGCCAGATGCAGTTTTGAGTAACTCTCATCACAGAGTTCAGCTCACTCGTATTTGATACTTTCTGAAAGCTCTTAAGGTTCACAAGATACTTTTTTTTCCTATTGTGGAGTCTCTCAGGCCTCTTTGTCCACTCTTAATTGCTAATTAAGTGCCAGCCCCCCACACTAATGAGCTTCTGTTTGATGTTCTTTGACCTGCAGGTTCTTATGAGCGCTTCTTTCTTGGGGGCCCTGTGTCTCTTCTCCTCCGTGTGCATCATCTGTGCCATCTCTGCAGTCACACTGCCCATCGAGACCAAGGGCAGGGCCCTGCAGGTGGGTACCACCACTCCAGGAGCTCCTGTGGCTCCAAGTGCTCTTAGGGACTTGTAGGTGAGGATGCAGCCAGAATCCAAACCCACCTCTCCTGAGGTTTCTCAAGCCTGATAGGCACTCACAGGAATGTGCTGCTGCAGCAGCTTCAAGCACTGTTATCCCAGTTGCCCAAAGCTTGTTTCTTGTGAAAGAACAAGGCAGGCTGCCAGCCCCAGGCACCTCATGTAGGTGTGTGGGCTTTAGCTTCTGCAAGCCCCTCTTTACATCTCTCTCCAATCCCGACTTGAAGGTGCAGCTTCCCAGGCACATGCCCTGCTCTGCCTATGCTGCAAGGAGAGAGGACAGCAGATGCACAGAGCACCTGAACTACCAAAATAATTCCAAAATAATCAAATTCAAATCCTCTTCATCAGTCCATCAGCTAGACCCTTGAGGTCAGTGTTTTCTGTAAAGCAATTAGCCAAAACACTAAGTCCAAAGATTAAGGGGGAAATTCTAAATTTAGCTCTTAAATTAGTCTCCTATGTGGAAGTCACATCACTTTGATTAGAGGAGGTGGTGAGCAGTTCTGCAATTCCAATAAGTTCATCTATACCAGCATGGAGATTTTCATGGCATGCAGCAGCATGGCCACACCACTCTGTGTCACTCTGTAGTCTGACCTGTATAGACCACAAGACCATAGGCTAAGAATAATCCATATTCTTTAGCAGCCTAGAGCATGGCAGATGTTTGATCAAACTAGTTTATGATGGCTTCCAAACCAGAATTCAAAAAACCCATGCCTTCAAACACAGGGCTTGCCTGTCAGAAGTGAAGCCTTTTGGAGATATCCAAATATGTTATTTTCCATGTTCATTCCTGTTGGGGTTTGTGTGCATTTTATTCATTTAATGTATTATTTTTTTCTTTCCCCCTTTTTAGCAAGTAAAATGAGAGTGAATGTTTGATGTTGAATTGGGTAGGAAAGAAAAATAAACCCTGGAATCTGTCACTTCCTGTGAGCTGCTTCTCCATACTGTTTCCATTATTAAAAAATGCAACTGAACAGTGTAAGAGCTATGATTTGTGTAGACAAATGGTAAATTTCTCAAGGACCTTTCCTTTCTTATGATTCAATAAACAGATGTTTTCTACCCTTCCTGGGAAGTAAGATGAAGATTCTTTACTTCTAGTGCTATCAATAGTGACACCGCATACATAATATTTTTTAAAAAAAGAGGAAAATCATTAAGTGAATTGAGGTAAAGGGGGAAAAATACACAAAGTAGATAACTTTAAAGTCTCTGCCATAGCAGCTTGAAAGGATGTAATACTTTCCTCAACTTTTTGTGCAAATACCATCTGCATGGAAGTAATAAAATTTGGATCTCAAACTGCACCGCAGTGATAACTTCTGATAATTGTTAGGGTCAGAAATATTTAAGACCAAAAAATGAAAGGCGAGTCAGATTTTTTTCAAGTGGATTATTTGAAGAAAGAGATTCCCAAGCAGTTTACAGCAGACAGGTAAGTGACTGGATGCAGAGTACATTCATTTTTCTCTCCTCTGCATTTTCCACTGGGAGAACAACTTGAGTGTGAAGTTGGATCTTTAGGACTTCAGGTTGAGTTGGCAGTGCCTCTTTATTTTTTTAACTCTCTGCTACTGTAGCATGCACTGATCACTCTTGTGTTGCTAGAATGGTCTCCCTCACCATTTTGTTCTGCTCCTTAATTTCTCTTTACTGTTTTCTGGTACTCTGGGATGGTATCACTTACAAGCAACTCTCTTCAGGTAGTTAAAAGTTGCCATAAGAAACCAAACCAAACAACAACAACAGCAGCAATAAAAAAAAAGCAGACAAAAAATACTCTGGGCAGCCTAAAAATCCACCACATGATCTGAAGTTCTGTCAAAGGCCTGCTGCAAACACAACTGAGTATTTTTTGGGAGTGTACACTATATTTTAGCATGTAGTGCCACCCTATGACAAAGACAGGTAGGCAGGATCTCAGCAGGTGAGAGGCAAAACCAGGCCTTTTTCTCATTGCACATGAGGCAAAGGGGCACAGAGTCTCTTCAATGCTCTATGCACAGCACCACACCAGGGCCTGACTTTGTTATTCTGACTGTCAACTTAGTCTTGCTGGGAAAGTGCTCTAAATTTAAATAAACCACTTGCTGAAGGCTGTGCTTGATACAACAATGGCAACAACAAAAAAAAAAATCTGCAGAATCAACACTTGGAATTAGGTAATTGATTTAAAAAATTCCGTAAAAGATTCACCAAATTAAAAGTCTCTCACATCTAAAAAGTGCTTCTAAATCATGGAAAGGTCTTCATTCTCTATTTATCCCTTAAAAAAGAGGGGACCTTCTGTCCAGAGCAGCTCCTGACCATGACTGAAAGGTCTGTGAGTGGAAGACAGGACTAGATGGACTCACAAGTCGGCTGGAAAATGTTTTCCACGGGTCCTGGAGGTTGATCTGGCAGGTGCTCCTTTGGAAAGCTCTGGTGTGGCATTCCCCTCCAGTGTCTGCCTCTCTCCCCCACAGGTCTCATGTCATTGTCCCTCCTCAAGAGGTGATTTCCCTCTCTCTTGCCAGTTGAAGGGACTGCAAGTTTCCCAAGCAGCTGGGGACAGGACTGGCTGGATCCTGTCAGCTCTTTCTGAAGGGAATTTGGTCTAATCCTGCTGGCTTCTCCAGCAGCAAGAACTGCTTCCATGCTCCCTGTTGCCAGGAAATACTTGCCAGCCAAGTGAAGGAAAGGAAGTGAAATCATGTTTGCAGCAGGCACAGGTGTGTCTATGCTGGCCATATACAGAGTGTCCTTGGAATCACAGAATCATTCAGGTTGGAGGAGCCTTCTGACACCATAGTGCCCAGTGGTGCCAAGGCCACCACTGTCCCATGTCCCCAAGCACTACATCCACACAGCTTTAACTCACTCCTAAATTCATACACTTCACAGGACCTCTCCCAGAACAAAGCTGCCAGCAAAGAGGACTCTGGCTGCTACTGGAGCCCCAATGCCACCTCTAACGTGACTCCAGGACACTGGGGGAACAAGCTGTTTTTCCTATGGAAAATGGCCACCAATCATGTCCAGTTGCACCTTGGCAGTAGAGGGGTGCCACCTCCTAAAATTGCCAACATCTCAGGATTTCTCCGAGACAAAAGCTCTTAGCAGCTAGGACTCTGGCTGCCCTTGGAGCCTCACATGCCACCGCTGACCCAACCCCAGGACACTGGGGGAACAAATTATTTTTCCTATGGAGCATGGCCATTGTTCGCGTCCTGGATGACATTGGGGTGCAGCCAACTAAAATCGCAAATCTCGCACAATTCCTCCAAGACAACAGCTGCTACCAATTGGGATTCTGACTACCCTTGGAGCCCCAAATGCCACCTCTTATGTGATCCCCCAGGACACTGGGGGAACAGGTTGTTTTTCCTATGAAAAATGGCAACTATTCGTGTCCAGTCCCATCTTGGAACAGAGGCGTGCCACCTCTGAAAATCGCTAACATCACAGGATTTCTCCAAGACAAAAGCTGCTACCAACTAGGACTCTGACTGCCCTTGGAGCCCCAAGTGCCACCTCTGAGCTGACTCTGAGACACTGAGAGAATTAGAGATGAGGTAATTGAGAGGCATTTTAAAAACTTTATTTTATTTTTAGTCTTGTGAGAAGGGTGAGATAATATAGATGTTATAATTTATGTTATTACAATTAGAAGTTAACTATTTCTTAATTATAATATACTATAAGCTTTTCTTGGTTTATTAGTTTTTTGCTACACTATGTTGTAGATGTTTTAAAGTTAATTACTCAAAACTACTCCTCCTGGGTCTTACTACAATGTATTTTTCATAGATCTATTTCTCTAAAGTATCTAGTCTTATTTGTAAGGCTATCTTTTGAAACTTTTTTCTAGCTCTAGTTTTTTCTTAACAATATTTGTCTTATTCTGTGGTATTTCTAAGTCAGCATTTTTCATCTCAAAGTGACTTTGCAGCTGCAGCTGATTCTAAGTTTCTCTGCACGTTCTGCTTCTAAGGCCTGCTTTTCCCAGCTTTCTGGAAATCTTTTTTTCCTTTACTATTTCCCGCATTTCCCCCTCTCAGTACGACTAAAAAGAAACCTTCTTAACTTTGTTGCTTATTGACTACTTTGTATTACATAGTTCTACTATAATATGTATTTCTTTTTGCTTGTTTGAATCACTTCTCTTGTTTGCTGCATGCACTGCTATTTTACACCATGACAATTTTAATGATGTACAAGATCTGGTCTGTTCAAAGGATAAAAGTCAAATCTGGTAGTAGTTACTATTTATTGTTCTAATAAGTATCATCTGTTCTAAGGTCTTAATTCAAAGCCTTCATCTGTGTCTGTACTTTCATCTACTATCTTGGTAAGATCTTGAGAACTTTCTGTAATTCCATTTCCTGCATCTCTCTCTTGTATGTTAAAAACTTCTTTGATAGTTTTGTCCATCATTTGTTGCACACACTGAAGTATACGAGGTACTACTACTAGTAGTATTACCACTAAAACACTCAACACATATAAACTTATTTTACAAAGTTCCCTTAGCTTTGGTGTAAAGCTCCATCTTTTGAACAAATCGTTTGTGATCTACCATCTTTTTTGATTTGAGTTGTTAAATCTTTCTGCTTTTGTATGTTTTTGTGGATGAATTCAAAATGATCAGACAAATTCATACAACGCAATCCTTCAAATTCCTCACAACCATGTCCAGGTGCCAGTAAAAGAAAATCAATTGCTGCTCTATTTTGAAGGGTAGCACATCTAACACTGCTGACATCTGTGAGCATATCAAGGATTACAAAAGATGTGCCTTTGGTTTGTTTACTCAGCCAACATCCAACTTGATCTAATTGTTGGATGGCAGAAGCGATTTGGGATAGAAACAAACGTGCTGAATCTCTTTTTGCAGCTTTCCAGGGCCTAAAATCACTCTTCCAATTTTCTTCAAATTGATGGACAAATGTTTTTCCTCTATGTTTTTTCTTAATGACTGCTTTAGCACTTGGTGCTAGCACAGCAAGGTGTCTAATACTGTATGGACCCCCTTCAAGGCATGATGGAATGCCTTGCTAAGCCCTGTCTCCACAAATGAACTAATATCCTCTTGGTATATGTCATGGATATTGGTCAACCCAACTATCTGAATAATTACACCAAAATCTTGAGTTTCTGTAAGCAGGGTAATTGGGAGTGACACTGTATGTCAGAGGATCATTCTGCTGTTTGAAAACGTAAGACAGAAATCTATTGTTAAGGAACCAAGAATCTCCAATTCGTGGGGCTCAGAAGGTGCTTTAGGAAGTTTTTTGGTCCAAATATCCCAATCAGCTACAGGATTGCTTCCATTGGCAACCTTGCCTGATTTATGCTTAAGCTGTTTTTTGGCCAAGGGATCACAATATATAGGTGTCCACTAATCTTTTATTAGTACACCTACTAGACAGGTTGAAAAATATTTTTCTGGGATCTAATTGGACAGGCATGTGGTATCTGAGCTTGCTGCCTTGGCTAAGGTCACCCAGACATTTGGTTTTGGTTGTTCCACAGGCAAATCTGCACTGCAAGAAGTAAGCAAAGCTAGCAAGCACTAGTGTAACACTCGATTTTGCTCCATACTTTTTGTGAGCTATTTTTTGGCAAAATATTTCCTCATATATTTCAACTCACAAACTCTGTTTTTGTTCTTTCCCAAAGTTGCCTGAAGACTAAACGACTGTGTTAAAAATGAGTTAATTTCACCTTTCAAAATCTAATGAGGGGATTCACTTTCTCTGATTTTATAGCACAATGGAAACCACACTTTTGCTGAAAGATCTCTGTGAAACCAACAATTCACACATTTGTCATTGACATAAAATCAAGGTTTGCAGGTTCCACAGGCACGTCAGGCGTGACCCGTAGTCTCTCTGTTCGGCTCACGTCTGCGTGCTTGTTTCTCTGCTTTTGGACTCCTCAGCGCATTCTCGTGTGCAATATGGTTTGATGCTTTTTGTTGGAACCCACTTAGGTCCTGCACCCATAGAGACACAAACACACCCATTGTCCCAAGTTATTAGTCAGAAAGGATCTTCAATTTGTCTTGTCTTAGGACAATTAATTAAAATGGGGATTTTCCTTCAGTTTCGCTTTTGTGTTATTTGAAAAATGCCTAAAAATTGCCGGATCGGGTTCTGCAAAACAGCTGTTTAAAAAGTTAAAAACATATAAAGCTTTGCCTGATCTCATTTGTGGTGTCACCTCTACTCTTCTGTTGATTTAGAATGTGTTTTATTGTGTGATGTGTTTTTTCAATAATTGTTTGACTTGTGAGGGAGTGAGGAATACTAAAGGTGTGACCAACACTCTAATCTATTTCAAATGTGGCTACATTTGAGATATATATGTGGGGTTATTGTTTGGTTTTACTTTTTGGGGTACACTTAGTAAAGTAAATGTTTGTAAAAAATGTTGACAGGTTGTTTCTACTTGTTTCTCTTGTGTGGATAGAAGTGAAGACTGTACTTGAAAATGTGTTTATTGATACATATGAATGATTTAAATTTTTTAAAGAAAGGGTACTTAGTGATGTTTGTTTGTTATAATTTTAGGTTTTGTAAATTTCTTGGGTTGACAGCTTTTGTAGAAACGGGGCTGTATAAATTGATAATTAGGGTAAGTACTAATGATTGGTTTAGCTTGATTTTTGGAAATGTGAAACATTTCTGCAAGTGTTTGTGTGTTTTGGTGAAAAAAGGTATAATTTAGTTTTGTTTGTTGAAAAATATTTGGTAAATTGTTTGAAACAATTGTTATTAGTTTATCAGTTTTTGTATTTCTTTTTGTTAGAAATCTTGGAAGTGAGGAATGAGTTCTAATGTGAGTAACAAAACATTGCTGAGTTTTGTGTTGTAAAATTGTATAAAGATATGAAAGCCAAAGATATATGGTACCATTACTAATATATTTTAAAACTGATCTTTTTATTTTTTTACTGCATTAGTAACATAAGTAGAATCTGTAATTAAATTAAAAGATTGTGGAAAGAGCTGAAAAGTCTTAATTATAGTAGCTAACTCAACAATCTGAGGAGAATTTTCTACTGTTTTAATGTTTGATTTTTATGTTTTAGTTGTTTGATTTAACTATACTATTATTGATTTAGTGAAGAGAGTCATAGTACTCAAAGGTTCTTTACTTAGTATGGGTTTTTCTCCAAAACTCAATTTTGTTTGTAATAATTTGTGAGTTGGGTAATGGATAGAAGATAAACTTGAAAAATTTACCAATGTATTTTGTAAATAATTTGAATTTTGTAATGCTTAATTATGATAGTCTTTTTTTAGGGGTAAATACATCACTGTAAAGTTTTGACCTGCTAAAGTTAATCTTGTTTCGGTTTTAATTACAATTTGTGTTGTTATCTCTGTAGTCATAAAATTTGGAGACTTGTAAGGAAGAAAAATAATTCTATTATTAACAGATCCCTTTTAGAAGGGTCTCGTTAAAAAATGAGACTATCAAGTTGCGATTTTTTTTTTAATTGCAAGGAAAAAAGGTGTTATTGGAGTATAATGATGATCTTTGGAAAGCTCCTCTGATTTTTTTAAGGGTTGTTTGAGTTTTAGGTGTTAGAGTTTTAGGAGATTTAATGCTGTAGGGTTTTTTTAGTAAGTTAAAAAGTGGAATTAGTTTATCATAGGTAATTTTTAGTGTAGGTCTAATTAAATCAATTTCTCTTAGAAGTTGTTGTAGATCTTGTAAAGTGTTGACACTGGAGTTGTATTTTTTGTGGTGTAATTTTTTGTTTCGTTATCTTCTATCTTAGATAGTTTTAGGGTGGGACTTCATGAATTTTAGATGTAGAAATTTTTAGTTTGGTATTTTGAATTTTGGTAACAATACTGTCACGAGTTTGTTTTATTTTTGTCTGTGTTGGTGTTGTAATAAGTAGGTAATTTATGTAGTGTAGAATTAGAGATGGTGGATGTTTTTGTTGAATTGGAGACAGTTTGTGTGACAAAATATTGGTAAATTGTAGGAGAGTTCTTTATCTTTTGATGAGGTAATGATTTTTAGTGATAGTTCTGTAGTGGTTCTCTTCAATTGATAGCTGGAACTGCAAAGGTAAACTTTGGGATATCTTTTGGGTGAAGTGGTATGTTGAAAAAATAGTCTTTTAAATTGATGATAATGAGAGGTTAGTTTCTTGGAATCACTGACAGAGAAGGAAGTCTAGGTTGGGGGGGTCTCATGTCTTTGATTACTTCATTGATCTTCTTTAGGTCAGGAATCAGAAGTTCTCTTGTGGATGAGAAACACTGGTGAATTTTAGGGACTATTCGTAGGTGTGATGCGATTTCTTTGTAATTGTTCTTTTATTAAATTTTTCAGGGTATTTAGTTTTTTCTTTGATAAAGACTATTGATTAATTTAAATAGGATTATCAGTTTTCTATATTAGTTTTAGAATGAGGGGTTTTGATGTGGTTTCCATTGTAGATTTACTTCTAGTTTTGCTCTTCACTGAGACAGTACATCTCTCTTCTACAGAGTGAGAGGTTTCTGAACAACAAAGGGACGTACTGTCACTGAGGTTTTTTAGGACTTATAATGGTAATTATGGATTTACTTTGTAGACACACAGTGGTACTTTTAATCTCTGTGAGGGTACTTACAGGTGATATTAAATTTTAATCACTGGGTTAAAACATATGAGAAATTATAGTGACATTTGTATTGGTGTTTGGTATGTTTGTGATGTAAACTGTTTTACTAAGGTGAGTTAGGTTGTAAGTTGACTTTGGTTGGTTATGGTTTTTATGTTTTATTTAAAAGATATTAGTACATGGAGTAGGGTTCTTAAATGGTATAGTTAGAAATGAAGTCTTTTGATATGTGTTTTGGTTGGGTGTGTTTATAGGTAAAACAAATGTAATAGAGGTAGTTTTGGTTGCATTATCATGGGCATATTGAATCTAAGAGTTAAAATTAGAAATTTAATAGTTAGAGGTGTTTTTTGTTGAATTTTCATAGGAATACTGAATGTAAGAGTTAAAATTACTAAATTTTTGTTGTAGTTTACTGAAATAATAGTTGGTAGGACTGAAAGTCTGAAAATTTGGTTGTTGTCTTTATAATTAAAAATTTTGTTTTTATTGAGAAAGTAATTTTTGTAGGGATAATTTCATAACAAAAATCTTTTAAAGGCATAATAATTTTGAAGTTGCTAATTCAAACTTTGTCTTTGGGGGGTAGTGAAATGGAACTAATTGAGGGATGGGTGGCTGAGGCGTAAATAATATTTGATTTGGTAATGGGGGTGTTACTACTTGTGTTGTTATGTGGTGGCTCGTGGGGTTTTCTGAGTTTAACGGTAGGGGATCATTATTGATGTCAAACCAAGAATGATAAAGTCTTGTAAAATGTTTTCTGTTTTGATATCGAGGGTTAATAGTAGATGGTTTAGATTGTGTTGTTGTAGGATAATCTTTTTTTTCTGTGACTAGGTTTACTACCTAGTAAAGAAGTAAAATAAACTTCTTTGGTAGAGTCTAACAGTACACCTGTAAGGGTTTTTTAAACAATTTTTGTTTGTGTTTTAAGGGCTTTTTCATTTTTTTTCCTTAATTTTTCTCTTTTTTCTTTATTATTCTTGAGACTCTATAATCTGTTCTCTAAAAGTATTAGAGGGTATTTTAGTAAAGTGTTGTGGGGGGTTAAGTTTATTGTAAGCTGAAAGTATTTGAGGAAGAGTTGAAGGTAAAGTTAGAATAACTTTTTTGTATTCTTTGTTTGTATTAGTAAAAGTAAGGTTTTAAGAATGTAGGGGTGTGTTTGTTTGGATACTGTTTTTTAACAGCTTGTGTTAGTTGATTTTAAAAAGTACTACAGGTTTTTTACTTTGTAACATTGTAGAGTAAGCATTTACATGACTATTTGTTGGTTCAATAGTGAAAAACATTTTTCTTGTAGTATTTTTAATACCTGTGAGTACAGATTTAGATAGGTTAGTTGTTTGGTCTTTGGTTTTGTCATATGGATTTTTGTTAGTTAATTCAGTAATAGTAAAATGAGTATAAGGACTATTCACATATTTTTCAATTAACTTCAGAATGTTGAGAAATCTTTTCTATTCTAAATCCTATAAAATGTATTGTGAATTAGATAAAAATCAGAGAAGTTACATTATAATAATCTGTTAGGATAAGGCTATATGGATTAAAATTAAAATTAATTTTAACTTTAATAATCAAAAATAGTTTTCACTACATTTTAAAAATAAGGAGAAGTTAGCTTGCTATCTTTTATTGTTTGGTTGAGATTTTTGGTATCATGATGTGACAGGGTTTTATACTGAGGATTATGAAGGGGCACCAACACTATGTGTTGGCATAGTTATTTTTTCCTCACAAACAAAACAAGACTGCTAGAGTACATTCCTTAAGCTTTATTTGCAACATAGACCTCATTACATAGTTGAGACAATAAAAAATAACAAAGCTCACATACACCAAATAACAGCCAAAGATTTCTTTGTTACAGAGCATCTTAAAAACTTTTTAACCAATAACATTTTACTAAAGCTTACAGACAGTTGTTTTAACCAATTACTAAAAATATACATAGACTTACTTCACACAACACTTACTTATCTTCTTTCTATTAACAATACACTATTATTGAACTTAAAACCTTCTACTATCTTGCTAAGCATATTTTTCTGCAGTCTTCAGGTCTATCTTGGCCAAGCCAAGTTCTGGAAAGGTTACCAAATACCAAAGGTTACCAAATACCAAAGAGCAGTATTGGAAACATTTCCAGCCATGGCACCTCCCAGCTCTGGAAATGCAGCTTGCAGGCTTCTTCCCATGGAAACCCCAATCTTCCTGGGACTTGGCTCAGGTAAGGAAAAACCTTACCTGTTCTACCAGCCTGGCACAGAGCATATTCCATGGACATCCCAGAAGGGTGTCCCTGACCATGGCAGGGGGTTGGAACAGGATTATCTGTGAGGTCCTTTCCAACACAGATCATTTCAGCAGCCACTTCTCAGCTTGCAGTTCCTTCCCAAGCCACATCCTCTTGGCTGCCTTTCCCATACCTCACTGGCAAGCAGTGGCTCCTCTCCCTAAACAGCATTTGCTTTGCCCTGCCCAAAAACCACCAGATGATGCGAGTGGTTGGTCACTGTCTCGTCTGTTTTCCATACTCAGCACTTCAATGACTCCAGAGTCAGACAATCAGGACAAATCCCAAGTTATAGGTACTGGCACAAAGCAGCTGCTGCACTGGAAGGGGCAATTTTGGTGGCTCCTCTCTCCTTAGCTGGGAATTCAGTGCTGCCAAGAGCCTGGCAGTGATCACCTATTTAACCTTGCCTATGGATTAATCCCCAACATTCACTTCCAAGTGCTGCTGGAGCATCTCTCCAGGGAAAAAACTGTGCCAAGTTTCCCAGGATGGATGGGAAGCTTCTAGTGACAAGCTGGATCTCAGCAGAACTTCCATAATTTGCTGAAAGCTTCTAAAACAGGGACTGATTTCCATGTCTAAAGCAGCTCAAATCCTATGGCTCACCAGGATTTCTAATAAAGTGCTGCAAAAATGTGTCTGCATGTAGGAACCTTCTCTTAACCCAATTTCAGGCTCCAAGGGCAGCCAGAGTCTTAGCTGCTGACAGCTTTGGTCTGGGAGAAATCATAAGTTTTAGTGGGCTGGCTTGGCAGGTTCTCAGAACATCACAGCAGCAGTAGCAGCTCTTACTATTCCTAAGCCAAAGTCTTCAGATAAATGCAGAGATGGAAGACTGTGCTGCCACCACTTAGGCAGGCCCCTCTTTGCACAAATTACAGTGCAGTTAGGACTAAAAGAATTGTAAACAAGTCTTCAAGAAAAATGCTCAAACTCCTCATTCACTCCTTTTCTACTAATAACAAAGTCAAAGCTGATGCTCTAAAGCATCACTAGAGCACTAGAGAATCTAGAGTGCAGAGGTATTTTACCACACACAATACTTCTTTCTCCATGGATGCATCAGCAGTGACCACAACCCACAGCTAACTGCAGCTCTCACAGAAATGCATACAGCAAAGCCTTGAGGGTGCAACCACCTCCTGCTCCCAGAAGGTTTGCTCAAGGGAAGTTGGGTGGTTCAGGGTTTTTTTTAAGAAAAAGACATATTCTGCCTTTTGAGGAAAAGGGACCATCTGAAAACAAATTAAGTCCTCTAAATTCAAAGGAGCAATGCATTGAGTAAGGTTATGGACAATTGTTCACTGATGTCAAGAACTCTCCCCAAAATAAACAATGCTGGAAAACTGGTAACAATAGATCAGGAGAAGGCTGAGGCCCTGAGCAGCTTTTTTACCTGCCTTCAATGACAGCCTCTCTTCCCACAGTTCTCAAGTGGATGGACAGCAGGATGGGGACTGGGAAAGCAAAGAGTTTTTACCCTGGAGAAGCACAAATCAGGTTTGACTGTTTTGACTCAGATGGCCACATCTCTAGAAACAGAAAGAAAAGAAGGCAGTGGTTATTGCTGAGCTGATTGGAATGACTTCCTAAGTCCCACACATGGGAGAGGGAGTATTTCCCATGGCTGCAACACCCTGGTGCAATGCTTTCCAGAAACAGCAAGGTTTTCATCACTCTTCCCAGCAAAATCTGGTCTTCCAGACTTTGAACCTGGGTATTCCAACAAAATGACAAATCTGCTTTTCCAGTACAATTCATTATACCCTTGGATCTCTTGGGAAGCCAGTGCAAGTGAAACACACCAGCCCTATGAGAGGAAAACACAGTATTTCATATTCTCTTGTATAGGTAAGAAACAGTCATGGATTTTGTTTAGTTCTCCAGGGATTCCTTCTCCAATGTTAAACGTGGCAGTCCATAACTTCTGAGCTCATCATCTGATGGATGGTGTGCTTGGAGAGAAATGAACCTGAAAGCTTTGTATAGAACTTTGGCATTTTTCATCTCATGTCATCTCACAGACACTGCTGCATTTTAAAATCCTTTGTATTCCTTTTTCTGCAAGAATTTCCAAAGGAGTCAACTTTCTGAAGCCATAACAGGCACTGCAGAATAACCAGTGTTTCAGGGGCCCTCTGCCTTGCTGTTACATTGCAGTTACATTTCATACTTGACCAGGAAAAAAGGCCAACAAATTTATTTATCACTGCTTATGAATATCCACATTATATTCTTATGACTATTTATCTACTGGCAGCACTTCACTGCAAACATTTCAGATCAGTACTAAGAGATTTAATTTTTCTCTTGGCAAGGGGATGATGGAACTGTCCCCCCACAAACCTCTGCAGAAATTTAAAAAGTACCTCAGAGCAACAAGTATTGTGATGGTGAAAATTATGCCAGTCCCAAACAATAGTGTAGCCTGGATGAGGTATTCCTACTCCACACACAGGATTTCCTGTGATCTATGGTGACAGGGCTACTGTCCTGTGAAAAACTGCAGTTGGGTGAGAAGGAGTGCTAGGTGCTATATTAGAATCACCATATAAAACATTGCCAAAGGTGTTGTAGGTTACAACCCCAAACCTGCTTTCAGTAGTGGGGTGAACCTGCAAGACAGAGGATTCCATCTTAGCACAACACATGGGATACTTTTGAGTCTCTCAGAAGAAAAGCTGTGAAGCATTTTGTCTGCCAGAGACAAAAAACTTCCAAGAAGCTGGGAAGAAAGACAAAATGCCCTCCTGAGAGTGAAAGAGATGGTTAAAGACTGCTTTTCTCAGTGTCAGTATAAAAAGTGTACAAAATCTAAAGCAGGACTGTTCCAAATTATTCCCCCACAGTCCAGGAGACAGACAAACCCCAATGAAGTTGCATTGCAGTGTCAGTAGTCAAAAAGATAGCAAAATTTAACTCTAGTCCAGGACACCTCCCATTACTTCACCAGCTGTTTTAAGAGAATATCTTTTATTTGTCATGCTTCTTATGGGGGTCCTTTTTTCTTAAGAAGCCTTGTTGAGAGCATGTTTGCTTTCAAGATGCTAAAGGCTGATTTTGAAATGGCTGCTCTAAATTGTCTAAGGCAGAACAGGATATAGCTTTCTTCTGTCTGAGGGGTGAGCAGCTTTAAGAGGCTCACATTTCTCTTAATGCAGCTGGACAGGCCTTCTTTCAGCAGAAGCAGACTTGAAAAAGTGTCTGCTGCTATATCATCTCATTTTATAATCAGAGATTGCTTCTCAGAAAATATAAAGCAGTAGGCAATCTAAAAGGAAAAGGCTAAAACTCCGGGGTGCAAAAGCATTTAACACCAATATTTGTGAGGTTTCCCTTTGGCATGCTCAGCTGAAAGGATGAGAAGCAATGGGCACAAACATAGGAAATTCCAATGAAACATAAGAAAAAGCTTTTTTTACCACAATAGAGGCCAGACACTGGAACAAGATGCCAAGAGTTGTGGAGTCTCCATCCTTGGAGATACTCAAAACCTCACTAGAAACATCCCTTTACAACCTGCTTCAGGTGACCCAGCCCTGAGCAGGGGCTGGACTGGAGACTTCCAGAGGGACCTTCACACCCTGGTGGTCCTGCAGTGCTGGGATGAAAACAGTCAGCCTGGCCCCAGGCAGCCAGATCTCCCAGACTCACTCTCCAGGAATTTTCCAAAGCTCTGATGGACATTGAGCTTTTCAGAATATTCCTGTGACAGCTGCTAGACAAGGGTTAAAACCAAAGTTAGCCCCAAAACAGCACATTGTGTTCCACCTTGTGTAGGTCTTTGATGCAGCTGGGTTGGCTCATTTAATTCTACCTTTAAAATGAATCAAAGCTGGGAGTTTGGATGAATTCTAGATTAGGATGTCTCTGAGGACCAAAAGAAAGCTCTGAATGGTTTATGATCTTATTCTGTTGGCCAGTAGAGGGAGAAAAGAGAAAGGAAATGGAAAGTCATTCTTGATTGTCTGAGCCTGAACAGCAATTCTCTATCATACAGCACCAGGACTTCACAGCCCTGCAGCCAAACTTCTTCTGCTAGAGCTATTGTAACAGATAAAACCACATGATATTTAGTTATTGGTTTAGGTATTGTAACCACACTGAACATCCTGCTGCAGTAGCTAAGGTCAAGGACTGAATCCAGCTGTAATCTGCCCTGGCAGCTGATCTATGACTGTGGAAAACTAGACTCAGTACAGTTTTCATACACCTAGAGCTGTGTTTGTTGCATTCAAATCTGTGTTTCATTTACACTCTTTTCCCCCTAACAAGACTGTAAAATTATCAAATGTGCCCCAGCCATTCACAAGGATTTTCTCTGATACAAAGATAAAGAAAGCACTCTCAGGTGTTTACTTCCAGCAACTATCCCTGGACTGAAAGGAGACAGGGAAGAAGATCAGCCACTCACCCCAAATTTTCATTGCTTGCAATAGTTGATGGCAGAGGGAAAGAGTACTGTCCTGAAGCCAAACCACTTGGCAAAGTGAGGTTAATTTGTATCAGTATTGCACATGAACAAACCACTCATGAGTGGTTTGTTCATGTGCAATACTGATACAAATTAACCTCACAAAAGCTAAATTTGCAGGGCCTGCTCCAACATAATGCATCACTTCTAACAGAGTTGCATCTGGATGCTGCTTTTTTATATAGCAGCATGTTATAAATGTTTCATTTATTGATGAAGCAATACATTGAAAGTTATTGATGGGCAAATATAAGAAAATAAGTTACAGTTCAATCTAAAATTAGATCATCCTTGTCTGTGTCCTGTTTCAAATACAGTTAAATTTTCTGTTTCAAATACAGTTATCCACTTGGCTCTGGCCTGATTGAGCCCCAAGGTGAGCAGGATCCAGGTCACACTGCTGCTCCAAAGCTGTTGTGTCATGAAACTGCACAAGCTGCACCAGACATCTCCAACAGTCTCTCTTCCACTCAGAACTCCATTGCTGTAGTTTTAATAGAGTTCTGCTCTTAAAACAGTATTTCCAGAAGAGCATAAATGGTATTGAGTCCCAAGTGCAATTTTCAGAGCTGAATGTATGGCACATAAAAGCCACTCAATCAGCCCCCAGTGACACGGAGTCTCCTGTGTGTAACTGCCTCAGGAACAGCCCTTTGGAAAAGTTTTGCTCAGGCTTGAGCCCGGTTTTTGATTGAGATACCTGTGAAACTTCTGTCTGAGGTTTGTAACTTGCCGTGCACACTTGGCTACTTCTACACAACCTTTTCTGGAGGTGAAAAATGTACACCTTCTGCAAGTCTTTTAGTAGAAAAACGGGAAAGAAAAACATGATCGAGATTCTATCTCCTTTTTTGTCATTTCAACGTGTCAGACTCCACCCCTGCTGAATTCCATGGCAAATGAAGAAGCATGCTGTGCACAGTTGAAAACTGCAGCACAGTCAAGGATGGAGAGTATTCTTCTGAGAGATTAATACAAACCTCAAATGAGCGCCGAGACGTGTCCAGGCGGTGGCAGCAGAGGAAAGAGCGACGGGAAGCCCGAAGCCAAGCCTTAGTAACCCGAGCTGAAGCATTTCTTAGTGAAGGGCACACCTAAAAGCACTCAGGAATGAGTGTAAAATAAAAAATAAAATGAGGACGGTGATCCAATATGCTGAGCATCTGTGACTGCCCAAACCCAGCTGGAAGACCGAGGTCTGAACACCACTGCAATAAACAAGCACATCCTAACCTGGCACTGCTTGGGAGCAAAGCTGCCCTAAAGAGGGACAGGAGATGTCCAAGTTTGCAGAACAGCACACCACCAGCCATGAAAGCACATTTACTGAGAGGGTGGTGAGGCTCTGGCACAGGTTTCCCAGGGAAGCTATGGGTGGCCCATCCCTGGAAGTGTTCCAGGCCATGTTGGATGGGGCTTTGAGCAACCTGGTCTAGTGGAAGGTGCCCCTGCCCATGGCAGAGGGGTGGAACAAGGTGGAGCTTTAATGTTTCCAAACCATTCTGTGAGTGATTTTCTTTCCTGCACCTCACAGATTCTCCCAGCACCTGGAAGCCAGGCACAGATTTCAGCTGGAAACTGAGCAGCAAGATCAGGCAAAGGGCAGCAAGGTCTGCCAAGGTTTCCCTCTGTACCCAGAGGTACAAACACAGTGAGGTGTGCAGCCTGCCACATACATCAGCAATGTGGGCTTTGCCCCTAAGGAGTCTCTGCTATTGCTTGTAACTCTGGGAAATAAAAATCTCAACTTTAGGGAAACCTGCAGCTCACTTGCCGTTGGTCAAGAGGGATGGAAGAGCTGATGGAAAAAAAAAAAAACAAACTGTGCCAGGACCTGCTTGGCTTAACAGCATTGTGTGGAGACCACAAGGCAAGGGTGGTCCAGATTGAACCTAAACTGTCCAGCATCCTCCACACAACAACCTGGCACAACAGCTGTTCCCCAGCTCCTCACCACATGCATGACCACACTCATCTTCTCTCTCCCAGGAAATCTCCTTCAGCTGTCACAGGTCAGGGATAAAGAAAGATGAGCTCAGTAAAAACAAAGGTGGAGAAGAAAAACCCTCAAGCAAGTAAATCATGCTTTTCTAGTCTAAGAAATATGTGATATAACTGAGTCTGATCTATCTTTTTAGAAGTTATCATCTCTGTTTTCCCTCTTGCAAGCTGGTAAGTGCATTCTTCCTTCTGCCTCACCTTTTAGAAAGGCTCCCACAGACAAACCTCCAGCAGTCCCCAGATTTCTAACTGGTAGTGGGCCAGGTGGATATTTCCAGCCAGGTCACCTGTGAGCAGATCTCCCAAGGAGTTAGAAGGGAGGAGCAGGATACAGCATATACTTTTGCTAACTATCATGTTTTTACCTTGGAGGAAAAAAATATACTGAATTCCACCTGAGCTAGAGAAGGGAGCAATAGACTAAGGAGCTCCTCAGGCTTTCCACAGGAGCTGTATTTCCTGAGCAGAGCTGCTGGGAGAGGAGAGGGACATTTACAAAGGAATTTGGGCCAGGAGCCTGCCATTATAATTCGCTGTAGTGAGCAGACACCTATCCATAACACACTGATTTCCAGACTCAAATTCAAAGTCCTTAAAGCTGGCACAATTCCACCTGGCTGGTCAGAGGCAGCAGCAATGACCCATCAGCCTTGTACACAAAGGGGCAATACAGGGTGAGAGCATTTCTGCAAGATGCCTTAGACAAGGAAGTGAAAAGAGCTGGAGCTTCAATCTATCTGTGCTTTGGAACCACCTGAGAGAAGCAAAACAAGGCTGGACATAGCTTAGGACAGGATAAATCAATTAACATCCACATCAGTAAGTGCTTTGAATTTTAAAAGGCATTTTGAATGGGAGAGAAGTCTGTTTCTCCCAGCTCTGCTGAAGCCCCAGCTGATTTCTACCTTATATAATCACCATTTTCAATAGACTGGATGTAAGTAAGTATTTACTAAGCCAGAAACACTATTGTCTCCAAAACTGCACAGTGAAATTATTTATGCTACCCTTGACATGCATGAATTTCAGGACCTGCTAGTCAGCAATAGATTTTTGCTGGTTTTTTTAACAGAAATATGGTATTTAATAGGTCCATTCAGGACTAGCAGCCAAGCAACTGTGAGTTCTCTTGAGCAGGCAGGCCCAGCTAATTTCAAAATGGATTGCTCTGTGAAGGAAGCATAGCACTTCCCAGATCGCAGAAATGGTTTACTGGCCCAAGTCTCATATAAAATAGTCTCTGGGTGAGAAGCTGAACAGTTTTAAAAGATGTCAGAGAAACCATTAGGTGATAAAAATTCACAGAGCAATTTTGCAAGAGAAAAAGCATAAATAAAAAGGGTATCGTTTCTCTCCCAGACTTTCCCGTGAGTCAGCTGCATTCAAAGAGATGTGCCACAGCTAGAAATGAGCTAAAGGCAATTAAAAAGTTTGGCTGCCTGTGTCAAACCTTCAGCTTGTACTCCTGCACTTTAACCAGAAAAGCAGCAATTACATAAACAGTACCACTAAATGAAGGGAGAGCAGAGAGTGCAGCCAGCATAGATCAAACCCTGTACGGGTCTTGAGAAGGAAACAGCAACTGATCCTGGCTGGTGTGTGAGAGCATTCATTCTGCATCCAAAAAAAAACATGCATACAAAGAGCTGGCTCTTGCAAAGAAATGTAGATGCTAAAACACAGCTTCCAGCCAGCACAGGCTGTCTGACTTCAAGGATATTCTTATCTGCTTTTGAGCTCGTAAGGTTTTAGTTATGCCAACGTTACATATTCTTCTTGGAGGCCTCTCAGTCCACATACAAACGTGACAGGCTACTTGGAGCATAAAAAGGAAGAAATCCAAGCCCCAACCTTAAGCACAAGATATTCTGGGGAAAAATGCTATCAAAATTTCATGCCACTCATCTTAACCCAGCACTAGCTAAAATTTTAAAAATCCCTGCTTATAAAACCAGTAGTTTCCTGCTAAGCTACTTTTAAGCAAAGAGAAAAAAAATCAACAAAGAGAAAATCAGTAGTTTCTTGCTAAGCTACTTTCAAGCAAAGAGAAAAAAAATCAACAAAGAGAAAATCTAATCAGGAGAAGATCTCCATTGCAGTGAAGCAGAACTTCCCTCTTTGATAGGACAACCATCTTGGTGCAGTAAGATGGTTGTCCTATCAAAGAGGGAAGGACAAAGAGAAGGACATTTCTGGCAGCATCAGGATGGCTACTTGAGAAATTGTGATGAGAAGCCTATTTTGGATTTCACAGTCCCATTTCTTGTGCCATAAAAACATCATGTGCAGCATTCAAGCAAATCTAACTATTGCCAGGCAGAAGCCCTTCTTCTCTCACAGCTTTGGCATACAACCTCCAGAGCCCGTGGACCCAGAAAACCAGGCAGGCTAGAGCTGCAGCTTGGGCTGGTGGAGGATCTGATAGTCTCTAGTCAGGAGAATCTTCTCCTGATTTGGAATTCCTGTGTTGACCCTACAGTCACATGGCATGCAAGAGCTACAGCTGGTACAATAAACACTTACTACTGTGCCCTCTTTAAGCCAAAAAACATCAGTGCTGTGGGACTTGTGCACGAGTTATTTCTGAAGGGAGGAATCAGGAGCAACATTTGCAGTGTGGTAAAGCTGCTGTCCTGCAGTGAAGAGCTACTCTGAAAGAAAAAAAAAAGCAGCAATGCTGTGTAGATTAATTTGTGATTTACCCTTGCTTCAAACAAGCCTAGAACTAGAGAAAAGAGCTCATTAGAGTCCACACTAATGGGAATTACTTGTCACACTTTAATTATGCAACTCTCCTTTCCCCAGCATCCCTGCCTTCTTCCTCAGTATTGCAGTGCCTTTTCCTTCAAGAGATGTAAATAATTCTTGGTTCTGCTGTTCCCTTTCCCTCAGGGGTATATTTAGAATATAAGAGCCAGACTCACTTGTAAAAAGGTGGAGAGGGAAAACTCCTCTGCACAAAGTGCTGCACCTCACCCTGGATTTTTTGTGATTCTTCTCTTAGCAAATGCCTCTGTATCAAACAGATGGTCCAAAAGGAGACCATGCAACAGCTCTTCAGGGACAAAATAAACAGCAGATACCCTACATGCATTTCAACTCTAGCTCTACACTGGAAGTCCAAATTATTTTACATGATGACACTTTCCTTAGCAGGCCAGTAGTTACACCCCTTGTACCTGGCTGTCCATTTCTAGGTCAGAAAAGAAAAAATGTTCAGAGGAGTATTAATTGCTGTCCTTCAGCTTTGCCAGAAGCTTTCCTAACCCTCTTCCTCCAGTGAAATTTAAGGTATAAAGTGCCTCTGGAAGGCCAGGGGGTTCTGTTACCACCACAAGCATGCCTGAGAGCCTGGTTTCACCCTGAAGCTCTGGGACCACCATGGCTAGGATGAGGCAGTCACTTCACTGGGCAGCACATCCTCTTTCCAGGTGTGAGAAGTGGTGGCTGGCACATCAGGAGCCCTAAGAACAGGTTTGCTTCTTCCTAGCTGCTTGCCTTCAGGAGCAGGCATGGCAACCCATCCTGCCCCCACTTCTCAGAAGGTTTCAGTCAGGATGTTATTCCCCTAATGCCACACACATTTTCACAACAGGAAACCTCCCTGCTCTGTGATACAGCACTAAGTTACAAACACTGAGCTGCTGTATTTGCACAGCTGAAGACACATTGGGAAAATCACATCTTTGAGCCAAAACTCCAACACATTTGTTGTCATGATGGCAGAGCAGCTTTTTAAAGTTGGTTATAACACAACAAGTCAGTCATCAGCAACAGCAGCCTGACAAAATACTGCAATTTACAGCTCTGCTAGTTCAGGGGAACTATTATTTTTGTAAGGATTGACTGATGTTTTCTGAACTGTGCTAGAATATGAGGTTTTCTTTCCAAAAGCAGCATGAGATGAGGATAGGAGAAAGAAGGGTTTCTTTTAAGCAGCAAAGACACTGGTATTTGGTACGTCTAATAAATCAAAAGTTACCCACATGATCTTTTATCTTTTGCCCCAGAATGACCTGGTGTAAGGGCACACTGAAGTTCTTCAGCCATTTAGCAGCAGATGGCTGCCAGGTTCACTTGGTTACATGACATCACATTGCTTCATCACATACACTCCTATGCTTGTATTTTGATATTTACATGGACTATGATAAGCAACCCAGAGATGGAAAAGAGCTTGCTCTCTTCTGATTAAAACATGGATGTGTATGTAGTGCACAGCAGTGCTGAAACCAGAGGAGATGGATGCAGGCAGAGGTTTCCTGGCTTGTAACTCATTGGTACATCCTGATAGGGCTGAGCATTAAAATCCTTTTTCTCAAATACACTTCACTTCCAAGTCTAGTTTTTAGCTACCAGTTCACAGGAAACTTTGAGTCAGACACCACCCTTCCCTCCCCCTAAGGGGGTAAACCTAAACCCTTTCACTTAAAACAGAGTAAAAACAACTGTTTGGTGACTGGAATCACATCACTATGGCCTCCCTAAGGTCAGAGACAAGACTAAGAGCTTGGCATAGATAAATCTCTCTCAAACCTCAAGGCATATTTACAATGGATAAGCCAGCACACCAAGTTCCAGATCACCTCCTTTCCAGCAAGATAACACTGCAGCCAGAGCAGTCCATCTTAGTTCCCTGGGCCCCTGCAGCAGCTACTTCCCTCTGGTAAAGCAGGTTATCCCAGAGGAAGAGAGCCACCAATTCTGTTTTGACAGATGAGCACCACTTGTGTACAGGACTTGACACCAGCCATGCACCCAGATGCTGAAGGGTAATATTTCCTGGGCACCTTTCAGGAACTCAATAGATATGAGCACTACAGCACCACAAGGTTTACTGTAGTAAAAAGATGATTTCTGAAACAGGGTGCTCCAGTCTGGACTTCCAAGGAGGGAGGGTTTGGAGGGAAGTGACCTGATTCACAAACATTTACCCAGTACACAAGACAACCTCTTCACAGAGGAAAAACACACAAAAGCCCCACACTGCAATATTGGCCAGCTTGCCATGCCTGTCAAACAAACAGATGTGTGGCCACCAAGAGTCTCCCTGAAAAAGGAAAAGGAGATGGCCAGAGTTTGTCAGACAGGAGCAAGACCAGCTCAGTGCCAGCTGCACTCAGACATCTCCTGGCAGAGGGTCAGGAGCTGCACTGAAGGAGGCATGGTACAGCCCTCTTCAATTTGCACATGAGGGGACAGGTTTCTCCTCTCCAGACACTGAGGTGTCCCAAGGAGGCACTGGCACCATGAGATATCTGAGTATGCTGCTGAGGAGCAGCAGGGGTGATGTGGGCCAGGGGCCCTGGGCATTGAGATACCATGAGAGTGAGCTCACCTCCCGTGAGCTCATTGCCCTTTGCTTAGCCTCCACCTTGGCTTTGCCTTTACCAAAGTTTCCCAGCTTCCCAAGAGAAGAGACAGCCTGGCTCCCAAGTGAAAAATATTTCACACACTGCAGGCAGCATTTAGGGAGCAGGGGAAATCTCTCCTGGCAGTGCTCCCAGTCTGAGCTGTCACTGCCCTCCATCAGTCACAGGTGCTGTGTCAGAGTAACCCATACTTACTGCCAGCTCCTGTCTCTCCCCATCCTGTTAAGCATCTCACAGCAGTGTTTGCTTCCTCCCCAGCACTTGCAAGCAGGTTGTTGTCACAGATCTGCCAATGTTGCAAAGCAAATTCCCATCAACCCCAGGTACAGCTTTCCTGCTCTCACTTCTGTCAGCCCACTGCTTTTCTTGCTTCTTAGCTCATTGCCTCATCTCTCCATCCCACCAAATATCCCACATCAACACTGCAGAACAGATGAGACAGAGCTTTAATAATGTATCCATTCCCTTGCTGTACTTGCTGGATGCCTGAGAGCACTGTTTTAATGAATCAGAACAGGCTTTCTCCTAATACCATTGTTTGGGGCCACAGCACAGTCAAACTGAACATATTTTGAAGGTTGTTTCTAAGAAGATGAGAGATGAGACCCTCCAAAGAGACATGGGTCTGGGGACTTGAGGGAAGACACTTTCCTCAGGCAAGCTTGAGGAAACAGGCACCAGGACATCACTCCTTTGGTGCAGAAGTACTCCCATCATGAGTTCATATAGATAGACAGTTCTTAAAAGAACCATGGAATTTTCCAAGAGGATATGGTGGAATCTATGTGCTTTACAGCCTCCTTATTCACATGATCTGTGCTCATGCACTGCCTCTGTTTAGACCATATTTCCCTGTTGCTTAATGTTTGTCTTCAGTTCTTCTCCTCTCCTTCCCTTCCTCCAAGTCTTGCCCCAAGTTGTGCACAGCAAATTGAAAGGGGTAACTTCCCTCAGCTCTGTCCAGCCATTGCACTTTATGTATACATATATAAAAATCTAAACTATATTGCACAGCAAAATACTCCTCTAACAATAATATCCTGGGGTTTAGACAATGGGTACAGACAACTTACAAGCTTTCTTTTAAATTTCAGCTCCTGCCATCTCAGACATTAATTTACTACCAGAACAGAGTTGCATATTATGTTAATGCTGTTCATACCAGTCTTTATGGAGGAAAAAAAAAAAAAAGAAAAAGAAAAAAAAAAAAAAGAACAGCTGTCTAGGGACATGCCTGCTCATTTCTGGCTCATTAACTTTAATGTCATATACAGCTCTGACAGGCTGGGAAGACAGGTAGAATAGGTGATCTTTGCTATTCTCTAGATCATGTCTAGCCTGCATTTGAAGTCACATTCCTGACCCTCACACTGTGTTTTAACCAGATAATGAGTAGCCTGCCCAAAGGCTTGCTGCTCATTTCACTCTAGCATCTCACACACAAGCACTTGTCGGAGTGTTAGTGTAACCATTAACCCTGGCACAGCTGAATGTGGTGGGCTCCAAATGGTACCTGCTGCAAGGGGTGTCTGCAGCTCCAGGGGTGCCAGGCCACTTCCAGGAGGAAACCCATCCAGACCTGGGAGGGCACACAGCTTTCACAAGCAGGGGCTTGACACCTGGAGTGTCACAGTTGACAAGTATTTTTTCCCCTCAGAATTGTTCAGTCTGATGTTGGGCAAGGAAGAAGGAAAACAAAGATATTTTTTTCTGTCTAACCCCCAGCCCCCCCAATAATTCAGACAACAGGAAGAGTCAAAATTTCACTTTTAGGATCTGCTGCCAAACAATCCTCATGCTTCAGCACTTACAACCTGACACCACGGGGACACTTCTGGGAGTACCAGTGAGGGCCCAGTGCTCTCTTTGTGCTGTACTGACGAGAACCTTAACTTGTACTCTAAAGTTTTGCTGTATTATGATCAACACAGGGAGTCCAGAGGTGAGTCAATCACTCACCTTCTCAGCCACCAGACCCCAAAACAGATAGAGCCTACATCAAATCCACAGATCCTGATGAAACATTCTAGACCTACGCCTCCATCATTGGGGTATCCCATAAAACAGAGGTGAAGGTTCAACAGAGGCATGGGGTACCTCAGCCTAATATGATTTACCAGGTACACAGCAAAGTGCATATTCCATCTCTGCTGCCACCATTGCCAGCAGCACAGGAAGGTTTGAGCTGCTGGGGGACTGCTCTGGATGTGTGCAGACCTGTGGGGAACAGTAAGCCCATCTGCCAGGATTGACAAGATGGTCTAGAAATGTCCCTTGACTGGAGGCTAGCAGGATGTGTACAGGCTGACAACATCCTGAGTAAACAGCTCTTCACAGATTTTTCAGGGAGCCACATTCTGCAGGTAAGAATTATTTCCTCACTCTTTCAGTCAAAATGGTATTTATAAAGCGTTTCCATTACAGTAAGTCTTCATTTCCCAAAATTAGTTTGCCAAAGTGTTTCCAACCATCTCAAGTAACAACAGCAAATTAAACAGTACATAAATAACCTGTGCTGCTCACCCACCAGCTTCCACTGATCACAAGATGCATGAGAAAGGAAAGGAACAAAACTGGAAGTGAAGAATATTTACTTTCCTCAGCAACTAGTAAAGCAGAGGATGAATCTGAGGGGAAAATAAAGTTTAACAAAATAAATGCACTAAAATCTTATTATTGGTTGGTCAGAGAAATCTTCTGAGAATATTAAGGTACATGGCTCTGCTTCCCCTCTTTTGGTGGTGCTCTGGGTCATGTCATGGGAACTGACCTTTTTACAATGGGCTCCCTCTACCCCTTCTGTGTGCCCCAGGAAAAGGCATAACCAGCTCATAAGAGCAGCCAAGCTCTCAAGCCAAAGTTAGCACAGATGGCTGAAGCTGTTTGTTTTTCTACTTCCTGTTTAGAGTGTCAGGTTGCAGACAGGGGTTATTAATTAATCAGAGGTCAGTTCCATGCTGAGACCAGTCGTCCCTCCCAATAAACACCTTTCTTAAACAAACACAATCCAACCCAAAAATGAGTTTAAATAATCAGTTATTCCTCAGGGATGTTTCTGTGCTTGATTTGGTGGCAGTGCAAACTGCAGAGATATGAGGACTACCACCTACGTGGCAATGCCTGGGGTGAGCACTGAATTAACTTGCTGCAGTTTTGGGTACATCAGAGCATGGAAGAGTATCTTGGAATGATCTCAGACAGTAGCTTAAGGCAAAGCACATTCAGCAAATAAACATTTTTATAACAGCAGCACTGCTTTATGGCTGTTGTGGTGTAACCCCAGCTGGCAACCAAGCCCAACGCAGCCACTTCCTTGCTTCCCCACCAGCAGGATCAGGGACAGAATTGGAAGAGTAAAAGTGAGAAAACTTGTGGGTTGAGATACAGGAAGTTTAATAAGTAAAACAAATGCCATACATGCAAAGTAAACCAAGGAATTAATTCACTATTTCTCATGAGCAAGCAGGTGTTCAGACATCCCTGGACAGCAGGACTCCATCATGGGTAAGAGCTACTTGGGAAGACAAACATCACCACTCCAAACATTTCTCCACTTCCTCCTTCTTCCCACAGCTCTATATGCTGAGCATGATGCCACAAGGTAGGGATATCCCTTGGGTCAGTCAGGGACCCTGGCTGTGTCCCCTCACCCTTCCCCTCGTGCAGCCCCAGCCTTCCCACAGGCAGGGAGGTGTGAGAAGCAGAAAAGGCCTTGACTCTGGACAAGCCCTGATCAGCAGTACCAAAACCATCTCTATTGCCAACACCCTTTGCAGCATAAATCCATACACAGCCCCTTAGTAGCTGCTTTCTAGTGAAGAGAATTAACTCTACCCCAGCCAAAAGAAGCACAGTGGCATATGTGCATGGAGGAGGAACCTCATCATTTTCAGAGCTAGGGTTTGAAATTCGCCTTGGAAATGGGCGTGTGCATATGAAATAGCAAACAGATTTATGCTGGTGGTGCTGCAAGTCTGATGCATTTTAATATGAGAAATTTAATTGCTGTGCTTTACTTCTGAAGCCCAAGACAGTTGCCCAAGTAGATGTGCTCATTCACAGAGCACTGAGGAACACAGGTAAGGAAAGGGGGATGGGGAAGATTAGACATGGCTCAAACAGCTAGAAAGTCAAAACAGTTTGCTTCCACAAAACAGAAGAGACAGACTGGACACATCTTTCCAAGCTCCAAGTTTCTCTGATCTGAGGGTTCAAAGTACTAATTTGCTTAATGGTGCCAAGGCAGCTCTGCTTTTCAGAGAGAAAACTGTCCACCCATGTCACCAGCTGAGCCCTTGCCTGGGAAACAAGAGAGTGAGGGAGGTTTCCTTTTTTCTTTAAGCTCAGAGCCCAATTAACTGCTCTGGGTCCCTGGGCATGTGGCAGAGGTGGAGGCTGAGGAGCTGAGCAGTGAGTAACAGCAGCACCTGGCAGTATTAGTGCCTAACTAGGGGAAGAAGCAGAAGGGAGATCATAGAAGCATTAACAGACTGAGCAGGGACAGGAGGTTCTGGTTGTGCAGAGCAGAATGCAAAGGGGCAGATAGAGAGCAGCAGCTAAGACAGGTATCTCATTTTTACAGTTTACACTGGGAAATGAGTACAGTCATTAGATCACTACTCATGCATTCAATCACCAACTCCCAAGACCTCAAATAGATCTCTTCTTATTAATGGCCATTTCTCTTCAGAACAGACAGATTAATATTTTTTTAAAATAGAACAGCCATTCTTTAAGCTCTTCTCTATCCTCACCCCAAAATCATAACAGATTTACCAGATGATGTTCTCTGAGTAGAACAAGTTGAGAGAAAGCCTTCCATGGCTGCCACAGCCCTTTGAAGGCAGGTCACTGCCAAACCTCAAGATTTTATGGGACAGACAGAAGTGCCACCACAGAAGTTGCCTGTAAAAAAGACCAGGATGGGATGTGAACCTTTTTCTCTTGAGGGCTGTAAGGCATAGTCTTTCAAAATGCAGTGTCAGAAAATATTTCCCTCTTAAAAACCCCTTAACACAGAATCCTCATGTCATTCAGCTTTGAGCTCAGGCTGCAGACATGGCCAGGAGAGAACTGGCTATACTTGTAACCAGAATGGTGATCTCCCTCAAACAGAGAAATAGCCACAGACACCCCCTGTAACCACTGCAAGTCACCAGTGGCAAATGCCCACTGCCTGGACCACTCTGGCCAGAAGAAATCCCTGCCCTGACAGGCAGCCCCTCCCTCAGGCTCCTTTGTACAAGACACCATGAATGCTCACAAGCCTGCAGGACATCCATATCCTCTGGGGAATAAATCACCCAGTGTCTCACCTAGCTGACAGCTGGCACTGAAGAGCCTGGTATTCATAAGTGTTTTAACAGTTTAAATTTCCAGTCTGTGCTTTTTCTTCCATGTAGAGAGGATACTTGTACAGCTTCACTTTCCCCACAGTGTCCTACATAACCCAGGCAACAGTTCTTTAGCCAGGTAGGTACCTCCTCACACTCAGCAGAGCTGTAGGAAAAGCCCTGCCTCCCCTGGCCCCTCTCTCTGACCTGCTGCCTGGTCTTTGGCAAACAGCTTTGGACACACACTGCAATTTGTCCTCCTGCAAGTTAAAGTCTGGGAAAGAGTATCCAAAACAGACTCACACAGTGCCAAGGCACAGCCATGCCATGATTAGGGCTTCATTCCCCAAAAGGCTGGATTTCAAAAGTATTTCTAGGAAGGGAAAGGTATGAGGCTAGCTGACATAACTCCAAGTGTTATCAGAAATCCCTCCAGAAGCATGGAAGTGTGCCATGTAAAAATCCCTTGTCTGTCAGCAAAAAAAACTTGGTTAAGCTCCCCCATTACTCTCACCCCAGCATTAATCTGAGCTCTCTCTCACCTAGTAACTCTTTGGTTAGTCCAAATCCTTCACACACCATCAGTTGGCCATGACAATTAGACAGATTTCTTTCAGTCCAGAAAGTTCAGGACTTCAGGGGGAGTAACAGATTTTAATGGGGCTATGAGTCTCCTGCAGCAGCCACAGCACAAAGCAAAGAACAAAGTCACAATGCTGCATATTTAACAATTGGCTCTTATTTCCTAGGGATAGCTATCAAAATGTGAGCAAAGGCAAAAGGGATTGTAATGCCCTTTAAAAAGAGAAAAGAAAAAAAATCAAAGACGGGATTCTGGTGCAAATCTATTTTGGTCATATTATTCATTACTTCTGAAGTTAACCTTTCATATGGTTTAGAAGTCCATGGTATTGCCACATGAATGAAAATTTATCTCTTACCCTAACTAGGCACGATAAGGGAGGAAGAAAGGGAAATGGATGAAAGTGCCAGAAGATTTTTAGCACCACAGTGCAGCATTGCTATTGATAGCCCCTCAGTTCTGCCACGTTCAGGCCTCTGAGGTGCCCTGTGGGGAGAGCTTTGCCCACAGGTGCCAGGCTGGTCTGCTGCCTGCTGGAGGCAGGACACTGCCAGCACACACCAGCTGTCCTGCCTCTCTCTGAGGAACATGCCTGGTTTTCTAACATGCACTGAAGCCCCCATGGATTCATTAAAAGCCACACCACAGGTGTTTGCAGATTTTCACAGGGGAGTTACAAAAGCCAGAAGAACTTGGATGCTCACCTGGTGGCATGTGTGTCTCACAGGGGTATCCCAGTGATTGCATGATTCCTTCCCAAACTGGAAGGATGACACCCATGTCAAGCTCATCACCTCAGGAATTTCTGGGGCACTGATAGTTTTTGCCCTGGGAAGAATAAGAATGTAGAGCATTAAATTCATCTTTAATATTAAGTTTTAAAAGGACCTTCACCAGGTACTATAACAATTCCATGGATCATGGCTGAAGACAGTCTGAAGAGCAAAACCTTAAAATACCAATTTTAAAAGTTCATCTGGAAAAAAAATGTGTTCAATCAGATGGCAAACCAATTAGGAAAATTCCCACATTCCTATTTTGCCAGGCCTTGTTCATTATAATCCTACAAAACTCAAATTCACTTTAGCCTTGTTTCAAGCTTCAGCATTTTGCCCTCACTGCATCTCCACTGATAGGTACTTCCCTTGTTATGCACACTAAATTGTTTTCTGGTTACTTTCTGACTCTTTGAGTTTCCCAGCCTCTTTCTCACCTGTCACAACATCATCCTAAAGTTCTAGCTCATTCTGACACTAAAGCCTAATTCTGTGTTTTAGCTCCTGGGTAAAAGTAATTTAGTTTAGAGACAGGCACCCACAAACTTCTGTTATTCACCAGCTCTAGAGAAGGAAGGGGGGGAAAAAAAGAAGAAAACAGGCTGTTTCAATATGTTGGCACATAAATAGGCATTGAAATCTACTTTAATATAACCAGTCTTGAAAAACTGCCAGCCATAACAAATGCTATTACACAGCAGCCAGTCTGTGTGCTGGAGGATGCTCCAGGGAGCTGTCTGTGAGACTCCTATTCAGGCAAAACTTTGACTGATGGCCCCATTCCTGATAGTATTTTCCTATGTACTGCATGTAAATAGTTATGATAGCTCAACTGCTATTCTCAGCTGTAATGGATACACTTTAAGAATTTTTTGTGTGCTTTTACAAATAAGCTATTGGAAGAAGACAGTTGTGGAGGGTTTCAAGAGCTCCTTAGTATCTCCTCTATCTTTTCCCCTCCCCTGTCCTTTCACTCCCAACTCAGAGTTAACTCACATGCTAAACTATAGATTTAGTGGGTGGTGGGTGTTTTCTTGATGAAAATAATATTCCTAACATGTTCCATTACCCTAATGGTCTTCAGCAGGAAGCATTGCTGCTGCATTTGATAACAAGAGAGTGTTCTTGTTCAAGTGTCAGGAAAAAACCAGCTTCTTCCCCATATCTGAAAGCTACAATGAACATGCACATAGCCCTCAACCACACCCATTCAGAAGTTAAACAGGGCCTCTTCTCTAGAGCAGCAGCCATCACCACTGCTGTGATGACAACAGGATGAAGGTCTACACCAAATAGTTCCTACCCAAAAACTCTCTCCAGAAGCATCACTTAATTTTGAAAACATTTGGAGAAACATGTAAAACAAAATTCACCTGCAGTACCCCCAAAGGCTGGTGGTGGATTTCTCCACCACACTTTGCCTACCAGCAGATCAGTGTGGATGCCTACAGAGATGAAGTTCTTCTGTAAAACATCTGCAAACACAGTATGCTAAAGCCATACAGAGGCAGAATAAAGGGGGATGAGGGAAGGGAAGGAAAAACCCCACAGTGAAATGGTGTGAGGAGATGCTGGGAGAAGGAACACCTTCAGCATACCATATAAAATTTCTGGAAGATCAAGTTTCTTGAGTTTTTTCCCACTACTTTCCTATTACTTCCTCCTTCCCCATTTACCTTTTGTGCCAACAAGTTCCAGTTCATTCCTTTTGTTTCCAAGTTGCTGCTTGATACAGCACTTTTCCCCCTTCCTCCTTCTCCCCTATACTGTTTAAAGACCCTTTAAAACAGGAAACAAAAAGCATTTCCTCAATGTATTTTAAAATGAAATTACCTTGATGTGCTCCTGCTCCACTGCATTTCCAAAGAGCATCCAGTACACATGCAGATAGATAAGCCTTCAGAAAGTTTAACTTGTTGCTAAACAGCATTAAAGTTCTCACTCTCTTCTTAATTAAGCTTTCTTTTAATTTGTGAACTGTGTTTATCTAGACTGCTGTCTCAGGGATGGGATTGCACCTCAGCAGAGTCAAGCTGAGGAAAATAAAACTTTCTGCATGGAGGTTAATACATTTTTTGGCATGAAGATTCACACCCAGACCCCTCAGTGTCACCCATTCCACCTCCAAGGGGCAAATCAGGCACCATCCCTGTCTCAGAGGATATGGAGGACAGGGGCTCTCCTTTGAAAATGAAGCTGACAATCACAGGTCACTTATATGGACAAGTGTCCCTAAGGGGGTGCCCAGATGTCACAGCTTACTCCTCTGCAGTCCCTTTCACTGTTCTCTGAGGCCCTTGGAGGGCTGTTCTCTGCTGGATCAGTGCAGCACCCTGACACAGGGATTAAGGTCTTCAGCCAAGCTTACAGCCTGGGCTCTGCAGCTCAACTTCAGGCTGCCAACACATCAGAGCCCTGCAACTGGAGCTTGCTGAAGCTGGCCCAAGTGAAAGTGGGAAATTTCTAGGACTGAATGTCCTCAGCTGGATTGTTTGTTGTTACCTGGAACTTTTCTTGCTCTCTGACTCTCTTCATAAATCCCAAGAAACTCCTCTTAGCAGTTCAGTGATGATGTTACTGAGGGATATTTTACAATAATTGTTACCAAGCCCCTCAGAGACAGGCAGAGTATCCAGGAGCACTCTGTGCTTCCCCCATAACGTGATGAGGAAGGAGCAGATATAAATCCCTGGGGCTCTCCCAGCTTCACTTCTGATGCCCATTCTGTGGATAAATGTGCGCTTCAGTGATAAAAGCATTAAGACAAGACAGTAAGAGCTTTCCACAAAAGCTGGCAGTCCTGCCCCTGATTGAAGAGAGCCTAGCAGGTCAATAAAGTTACTGAGAAGTGGGTTTCCAATATTTTGTTTTCTTTTCTTACTTTTTAAACCTTTTCCTCCTCTGCCCCAGTATTACTGGGCTTGGTGGAAGCCTGAAGATCCTGATATCACTAGCAAGAGCACGGTTATTTACTGGAAAGGCAAAAATGATAAAAAGCTTAACCTACATGTGTCACCTCTCTCTCTATATATATATATACATATATAAATATTTAAAACCCATTCTGAACAGTTGGATCATTTCTCAGGTTCAGCATTCAAGCTGGTACAAGCCTGCAGGAGCTCCTGAAGTGTACATGATCACACAGTAGCCCTGCTGCCTTAACCTTGGGGACCCAGGCAGAGACACAGGCTAGGAGCACAAAGGGGTGAGTTGCTGGGCCCTAGAGGAAAGCAGATTTGCTTGCAAATCTGCTCTGAGCTGTGCTTTAAATCAATGCCTGGAAAAGAGATAAACAGGTAGCAGGCTGGTCACATACCTGGGCTAAAAGACCTACCTACCTCAAATACTCACTACTGAGGAAGAAATGTAATTTTTTTTTTTTTTAATTGACCTTGTAGCCAGCTCTTGAAAAGAGTTATGACATATTATATTTTTGTCTAAGTTGCTGATTCTCCAGAAACACAGGAGAGCAGGCCTGGCCTATAGCTTCATGTACACACAGTGCATCCAGATTCAGCACTCGTTAAATAAGAGACCAAATCAACAGGGAAATATTTGGAAGCATCTGAGTGGTTATAACAGAGGAGGAGGAGAGAAAACAAGATCACTAATGAGAACTGTGTGTCCCTTTAGTACCAAGCATAATAGGGTTGTTTGCCTCCCAAGGCAGCAATTTTTTAAGACGTACCCTCCACAGAGCAACTGAAATTCTGTGTAAGTGTGCTCCCTCCCACAGCAAGGTTTTATGAGCTGTCTGCTCAGATGGGATGCTGGCACCATGCTGAGTCTCTGTGCACCTGCATGGGATACCAAGAGGACAGGGAGGGAAGGGCTGAGCCCTCCTTCTGGGGAGAAACCCTTCCAGATACGAGAAATGTAATAGAACATCTCCTGAGATGAAGAACATTTGCCTCCTGAGGAAGGGGCTGTGCTGTGAACAGCTCTGCACAGCAGTGCTTGTGAGAGGGAGCACATGGGGAAGGGCCATGGGCCTAAACCCCCCTGTGGAAGAGAGCTCAGCCCAGCTGAGTCACAGGGAAGGTGCCCTGAGCCACTGAGAGCTGGCTTCAAAAACATCCAAAGCTCTTGCACCACACTCTAGGTTGAAAGCCATGAGTCAATCACACGGTTTTACACAAGGGCTCCTGCACACATCCAGCACTTCTGGAGGATGTGGGCCCTGTGCTGGCATCAGGGGACAGCAGGGAACACCGTGTAGTGTGTGTGCTGCAGCCTGGAAGACGATAAAGCCCAACTGTCTGAGCCACAGGGCTCGTCTCTGGGTTCATTTAAATGAACTGTTTAGCTGGTTTTGCATTCAGGTTCCTGAGCCTGCCCTGGCTTTCAGCTCATCCAGAGATGAGCAGCTCACTGAGAACAGGCTGCTTCAGGGTGAGCAAGAGCCTTTTGCATGGTTCCAGCCTCTGCTGACCAGCCCCAAGCTGCCAGTGATGCCCCCACAGTTGGTGGCTGTGCTGCACTTCCCTGTGGAGAGAAACTATCCCCACCTCCTGCTGCTTACCCCTTTGGGGGGGCTATTTTTATCTCGCTGGTGTGATGCTGGGGAGCAGCAGCATGGATGCCAGTGGGAAGAGGAGGGAGCACAGGCTGCCTGCTAACCAGCTGGCTGCAGCACGAGGCTGCCAGCAGCGCCGGCAGCACCTCCCTCCTCAACAGATTGCTTTTTAAATCCTGAGCAACTGCAGCCACCAATTTGTTGCCAAAGCTCGTGTCAGCCAGCAACTCAGGGCTACTTCAGCCTTTTCATCATCCTTCCTCCTACACGGTACTGGATGTGGAGAAACATTTAGATGCTTAACAGGCAGGAGGAGGCACGTTAGTAGGACAGGGCTGTTTGCTGTGTTTTAGAAGCAGCAGCAAGCTGACAGTGTCTCATTCAAAACCACAGCTCTGTTTAAGCAAAGTATGTGTCTAAGAGATTCAGTCCAAACCATGGAATACAAAAAAAGCAATGCCTTATTTCAAGGATGGCAACACACACGAGTGCACAGGAAATCTGCAGCACCAGCGGTAACGGGTCCCTGCTCCTCTACTTCCCACAATAGGAAGACCATCATATAAAGGTCAAATAGAGGAGCCAACTACCTGTATACTCAAACTCTGAGTCAGTATCTCACTCAAAGAACCCTCAGGGTTTTGAACCTTTTGTATGAAGGCCTGTGTGAGAGCTGTGTGCACTGCCACAGCCTCCACCTTTGGGAAGGGTTTACACTACAGAGCTGAGCAGCTCCCTACATCCATCATGTGCCTGGCCAGAGAGCCACTAGTGCCTTCAGAGCCAGTGGCCAGCAGCCAGTTGTGTCAGGTCCAAGGAGATGGCCAGCCACCTCACAGCTTCTCTGTGGGGATGACCTGGCTGTCATACAAATGATGACTTGTTCTGGTGACTGGTTTTAGCTTAGGAGAACGTTCTGCCTTAGTCAGCACCTGAACTGACATTCTGTTAGGTCAGTGTGGGACTAAGGAAGATGCCACAAGGAAGGAGGACAGGCAACTGCAGCACAAAGCAGGGGAGTTCAAGTGTTCATCTGACCTGAGAGTGGATCCACAGCATGCTCTTTTCTTTAATACATACTTTAATTTCCTGCTCTTAACTGCAGCATATTTTATTTAGCATGCAGGGAGAAAAAGATGAAATTTATTCCTATCAGCAGAAGTCTTCCATTTTCTGCTGGCAGCAATAGGATACAACATAAGATGGGCAGAAACACAAACACTCTGTCCAGGATTGGGTTTTTCCTCTTAAGAAACAACAAGGGACAATCACACCTATTCATTAACACAGCTGGCTGTATGTGTGCACATGCAGGGAAGGAAGAGGGATAAAGCTCTGGAATACAAAGGTTTTCCATCAGCAGTTTCTCAGTGCAACTACTTCGAGCCAAAGGGAAACATTTCTCTAGAATGACTAATTAATTTATTTAACATGTAAAAAAAGATGCTTGGAGCTATGTCTAGAACATTTCTGAAATCTCTCAAATCCCATCAGATTACACAAGATGAAGTGGTGGATTTTTCCATTTGCCAATGAAACCATAAAGCCAAATTCCTCTTGACCTGAGTAGTCTCAGAAGGAAAGAAACTTTTGGGGAAGAAGAGAGAGAGCTGGAGCAGGGAAGCAGTATGCCAATGCTGGGTTCACATGGAATATTTCAAACAGGTTTTTCCCCCCCAGTTCTCTGCATGAGAGCCCTCCAGTTTAAGAACAGGGGCCTCTTCTTTTTGTAAGATGCCATCACTTTTGTGCAATCAGTGCTTATTCACTAGCAAAAGCGACTCTTTCTCTGGCAAAATTTATCCTGCAGACTTCTGAATGTGGTGCTAATTATATCTAGATACATAAATGCACAAGTTCAGTTTAGAGCATTTTCCCAAACTCTTCTGCCCTTTAAAGCATGGGGCTGGTAGACATTTCCACAAGCAGCTGCCTTTTACTGAGAAAAGTATCTGTCCAAAGATTATACTCAATTTGAGAGTCAGAAGTGTAAAACACAAGCCTGATGCTTCTGAAACTCCTATTCTAATTTCAATTAAGCTTTGTTTAGGGGGAAGTTATGAGGAAAAAGAGGAAGTGGAGACTTGCTGGAGGAAATCACCTGGATTTTCTTTTCCTTCATCTTAAGTTGCCTTAGAAAGCCTACCAGACAAAATCCCAATGCACTTGGGATATTTTATACAGAGGCATTATATTCAGGGCTCATCCCAGACAAAGACAACTCACCTTTCTTCAGCATTCCCATCCAGTCCAGGAAAATCCTCACCCTTGAATAGACCCCTGGTTTCTTTGGGCTGGCATCACCACCACCCCATCTGAGAGTGCTGTCACATGTAAATGGTCCATCTCCAATGTTGCAACCAAAGGGCCACCAGAACCATCCTAGGAACCAAGAGAGAAGACTCAGTGATCTCACTTGGCCTCTGCACTGCTGCAGGTAAGAAGAGAACTGTTGGAATCCTGTTTGCCCAGAAAAGCCCTCCTGCAGGAACTGGGAACAGAGCTCCTGGTGCCTCCCAGCAGCAGCCTGAACTGTGGATCATGCCGTGGCACAGAGCATTACAATCAAGGACACTCCTTGATTTACCTTTCCAGTTCCAACCATCAGTTAAAGAGAACCACCGCAAAAATATCACTAGACCACAGGAGATGAAAAACTGACCTACTATTTATCAATATTTCTTAACAAAGCTTTGTCTCCAACCCAACAAAAACTCCCACAGTCAAGAATTTTACACTACATAGATGACTTACTCATTGCAACACCAGTTCAAAAAAAATCAGAACAGACTCAAGACAGCATCGTTGCTGAAGTTCAAAATATTAGACTAAAAATATCAACATCAAAAATACAAGAAATCTCACCCTAGAAATATTTATATTTCTATCACTGTATTATACTATAAATACTTTAAAATTAATTCTCTAAAATTACCCCTCGTAAGTCTTACTACAATATATCTTTCATAATCCTATTTCTTTAAAATATTTCATCTTATTTACAAAACAATCTTTTTAAAACCTATTTTTAATTCTATTTCTCTCTTAACAATATCTATCTTATTTTATAATATTTCTAAATCAACATTTCTTGTCTCAAAATTTACACACAAATGCACACTATATAAACTTTCTTTTAAACTTTAAAAATTCTCTACAAATTCATTTCCCACATGCAATGAAGAGACTGATCTAAAGGCTTGGTTATCACTGAATGAGGACTGAGCACAGGCTGAAACAAAGTATGATTGAAGTGTGCTCTTTAGTGTTGCACATAACTTATTAGTCCACCATAAGATTGAAATATTGAGCAGAACTCTCCTTTTAGCTTGACAATGCCTCAGTCAGAATTACTTGGCCTTTTATTTACTCAGCTGTTCCTACCCGCTTGCCTTGTGATTTTTGGGGAGATTAGTCAGTTCTCAGGCAGTGCCACAAGAATTTTATAAAACCAATACCAGTCATTGTTTACCCTGACAAAAGAGTGCTGTGAAAAAGAGTTCCAAGCAAGTGACAATGGGAAGTGTTTCACTGGGATGGTAGATGGGCCTTGGGAAGTGCAAGTCCTTTCCAGTACCTTTCCCTAAGTGACCCACAGACATCCACATGCAGACATTGTCAAGAGCACTCACTTCTAACATTTCTTCCCCTGACAGGGGTCCTGGGCTCCCACAGAAGCAAAGCCAGCACAAAGGATCCTGGCAGATCCTGCTTCAGATCCCTCCAGGGTAACTGAAGCAGTGATTTATCTCACAGACTTCACTCTCAAGTACAGGTGCTCATGTCTGCTCCAGCTACCTACTCAGCTCCCATCTGGCTGGGAAATGAATTTGAGGTTAGGTCCAGGCAGAAGAAGAATAAACTTCTGAGAGAAATGTAATTTCAGCAGCATCAAGGAAACATTGAAGGCACATCTCAGCATGCCTAAGTGGGGATGCACCCCAGTGGTCTTCACCTGTCTCATCTGTGACCAGGGCACAGAGGAACAAGCTGCCTTGAAAGTGCAGTGGGTACTTGTAAAGGAAGAGGGGAAAGCAATCCCACAAATTATGACCAACTTCCAAAGAGGTCATGAAAAGAAATTAGAAAAAGATGCAAGGACTTTGAAAAACAAATTCCCTACCTCTCCACTCAGCTGAGAAGACTACTGGGACAGATTACATGGACATCCTGAGACTAAAGTGAAGGCTTCACTGTGCAAACACAAGCCACTAAGGTTTTGCAGAAGCCTAGTGTGAGTCACTTGAGCTTCTTCCCCACATGTATTTCATCCTTTTCCCTATTAGGAAGAAAAAGTCAGCAAGGTTTTTATAGACAGATATATTGCTGGGCACTAAGGGAGTAAGATGTTGAGGATACACAGTCATCTCTGTTAGATTTTAAGACTTTTTACTGCCAGTAGTAAGGACTAGGTATAAAACATGCTTCCTTACACTGCAAGTTAGCTGAATGAACCCAGTGTTACTGGATTTCAGTTCTCATTCTTCAACCTGTGCTACTTGCCAGTCATTCTGCCTTGCTGCCAACACTTTCATCTGTACATATAGATCTGTTTTGAGAAATATTACGGGGTCAAATACACCAAAGTCAGCACTTTTAATGGTATTGCTTGGGTTTTTACCTGTTCTGTTGACTCTTTTAGAGTTCTAAGATGGTCTCCTGCTGTCACAGTCCAGTGCAAGGGTTTATTGGACCTGTATGATGAAGTCCAATATTTTGATATGATGATATTGATGTTTGATGAAATCAAACATATTGAAGTTACTCACAGTCAGCCATAGAGCTTCCTAATTCAGCAGTCACATATCCCTTCTGGCTCTTCTCTAATGAGTCACTTATTCCCAGGACTGCTGAGCAGGAGCTTCTCACAGTGACAACTGTACTGCATCAGTTCTGGCTCTGATAGCAGAGAGTCCAATTAACTTTATTGGAATTCCTACAAAGAAAACCAAACTCTTCCCATCTCAAAAATCAGTGTTCATGGAAAAAGGGCAGAAGAAAGGTTTTGCAGAGGACAAAAAGGTATGAATATCATTTATAGCTGTGCCCCCAGCCTGGAGGAGCAGGGGAGAGCACAGCATGGGCAGAGGAGCAGAGGGGGCCTGGGAACATGCTGGTCACACCCACAGCCACAAACAGTGGGCAGGCTGATGACAGCCCTGTCACACTGACAATCTCCAAGCAGCTTCAGGGCAGCAGTGAGGACAGCCTCCTCAGCCCCACTAACGTGCTTGAGCAGTCACTGGGGAATAACTGGGGAAAAAGCCATGGGTGTCTGCAAGAGAGCCAGAAATCTCTCCATGCCTTCACAGGCAAATCTCTTGTTTTCCTGGATAACCTCACACCATGGATGCAGCAAGGCCAAAGATGTAGGAGAGAGAAAATTTGTCTGCTCTGTCTGGAAGTACTGGGGGTAGGAAAAAATTAGTGAATGAAAACTTGAATCCTAAGGAGTAGCTCCTTCAGGGTGCTAGTGAGGCTCAGGTACTGAAAGAGGATCTCTGCCACACTCCACCCTGTGTCCCTGCTCCCAGAAGGAAGCACAGGCAACCAGAATGGAGAGGATGTACCACAAGTATGGATATGAGTGATGGACACCTATGAATCACTTTTCATCCACACAAGGGCACAAGAGGGGACTTGAGGTCAGAAAACAAATGCCTCAGTAAATAATCCTCTTACAAGTTAGAGGAAAGAGCCTCAGACCAAATCAACTGAGCTGAATTTAGTTTCTTTACCTGAGGGGACATCCTGCAGATGCAACATTGGTGCAGTTAATCCTGAACCTTCTCCTCCTGCTCCTCTGTAAGAGGAAGGAAATAAGAGTTAGCTCTGACTTGGGTCTATAGCTCTGGCTTGTCCCCCCAAACAAAGTCCCCACTCTGGAAGGCAAAAGTTATTCATCTCCTCAAGCAGCAGCTGGCACACACTCATGAAAGTAGGAAGCAACAACAGCAAAATGGTCCCCAAGATCAAGGCTCTCCTCTGCTGTGAGGTTTTCAAAGGACATAGCAGACTGACAGAATTAACAAGACTACTTGTTTCAGCTAGCAGATGTTAGTCATCTCATTTCTCAGTGAGAATAAGAAAAAAATAACTTGATTCACCTCCCTTATTCAGCAAAGGGAGCTCTGCTACAGGTAAACATTCTGTTTTAAAGTTACCTTGACATAATGCAGCAAGATTAGCCAGAAAAAGCAGCTCAGGTATCGAAGAATAGCTGCAGGTGATGTGGAAATCCTCAGACACAGCAAGCATCTCTCTACTAACAAATGAACAAAAGCAAACCAGGCTCTAAACTCTCTGAAGCTGTTCTCCCCATCACTTTGAAAATGTTACCAGTATGCTATTCCCTGAATTCAGCACTGCTTTGGGAGCTGAGGATCCACAGATATTGCCTGCAGGAATGAACAAGAAACTGTATTTTTAAGATGAGAAATGCCATCCTGTAAGGACCTGTGGCTTTAGCTAATTTAGTTTTCTAAAAAATCCCAAGTCATAAAGACTTTGCAACTTTCTGAACAGAAAGCAAGAGCAGCCAGGATTAATCTACCATAGTTATGCCTACATAAAATCAATCCTAATTTTTTCGTAGAGTAACTACAAGTATTCTTTAACACACAGTGTAAACGCCCCTCACTGCACAAAACAGAACTCCAACCCAACAAACCACACTTGAGAATTGAATTTGCCACCATCACAAGCAAAGCCTCTCTAGAATAGACTACATGTCCAGGCTAAGGACCCAGAGAGCAGCTCCAGACTTTTCTCCCCACTGAGAGCATTCAGTTTGCATAACATCTGAAAGTCCTGTAATTGCAGCTGAGGAGGACAATTGCACTTTATTCCAGAGGAGCTTTTCTGTAGGAATCTGAATTTCTGATGGCAAAACTGTGCTGGAAAGCATCAAGGGAAATGCTCCAGGATGCTGAAAGCTCTCCCATGAAAGATTTAAAAATTCAAATTGTCAGCCTTGTTCCTCCCACTTAAATAGTCCTTTCCAATGGAAACCAGATTTCTTTTTGCAACTGTAGTGCTAATGCTCATGCAGCACTTGGTAAACACATGCAACTAAATTACCACCACAAAACAGATTCACATTGACCAAATGAAAAATAGAAAAAGGGTCAAAAATAGAAGCCTTTGCCAAAGATCACTTGTCAATGGCAAACCCAAGACAGCTCAGGCCTCTTACCCAGCTTATTTGGTGAAAAGGAAAGAGTCACAGCCCCTGATCACTCGACTCTGGCTTCTGGTTAACATGCAGGTCTGCAAAGAGGTAACCAGAATTCAATCCAAATATTTCCACATCTGAGCACAAGATTGCTTTTCACTTCAAGAATAAATACCAAGCTCTGTAAAAGTGAGTGTGGTGCCTGGAAGCTGTTTTTTGAAAAAATACAGGCTGTTATGACGTGCTTTCTTCTCATCCAAGTAGGAAGAACATCTGGAAATACAGAAATTACAAAAAAAAAAAAAAAAAGGAAAGTGAAGAACATTTGTTTCACTGAAGATTTTCATATTGATAGAACTGAAGCAGATTTAAAGTGAGAAATTAAAAAAATATTTCCTTCTGAAAGTGTGGGGAAGAGATGCCTGAGATCAGCAATTTTTCATTAATGAATCTTCAACAGAACTACTTCAATTTACAAGGAATCAATTTCAGTAGGATTAAACACCCACCAACACCCATCCTTTCACTCTGCCTTGCTTTGAACATCTGTCTTTTTCAATGGCACTTAGAGCAAGGTTGTCTGGCAGTCTCCTGGGAGAGAGCAAAGCCAAAAGCCAGATGCAGCAGCACACACTTGTGCACTCACAGGCTCTGCAGCAGAACGTGAGCCATGGTGCCATATCCAGCCCTGCAGTGGCAGCAGGCTCTTTGTGGCAAAGCAAGCCCTTGGGTCAGGATGTGGGATCTCCTGTGCCCATGGCACCCCCAGCCATCGTGATGGGCAAGGCAAAAGGACAAAGCCTCGAGGCTGCTGCAGAAATCCTTCCAGGGGTACAGAGTACCATGGTCCCACACAGCATATTTTGGTGATAAAACATGCCTGTTCCCACAGGATTTCTAATTGAAGTCTGAAACAATTAGTGCTCACACAGCTGGTTTTCTCCTTCCTCACAATAAATAGTAACTGCATCATAAATGCAGCCCAGGCTAAGTTCCACAGCAAAGTCTTCAAAGTGCAGCTGCAAAGTGGACAAGAAAGAAGGGATTCTCAAGACTGAAACACTTCAACTTCTTCAACGTGGGCTGGGGAAAAGCTGGATTTTGGAAGAATTTGGCAAGACTTCCCTTGGTGAGTGCGTCACATTTTTCATTGAAACAGTCTGTTGGCATTCTTGGTCTGACTGCTCCTTCCTGTGCAGGACTACAGACAGGTCTGCAGGGGATGATGCTGGCCTAAGCTTTGTCCTAAGGCATTTTAGCTGTCATCTTCACTGCAGCACTCAATGCCTTGTACTTCTGAAAGGTCAGTACCCCCTATGGACTGCCCTTCCAAGAGCTTTTCCTCCAAGCATGGGAAGTGTGTGATTTTGCATTCCTTGATTTTGGTTTTAATCCTGACTGCAGGTTCTCACAGCAACAGAGCAGCAGCAAACCAAAGAAAAGGTCTCCACATCCTCAAGCATCCCTAGGTTTAACATGGTGTCCTGGTTCAACCAAAGCAGGCAATGAAGCTGCACACAGCCACTCACACATCACCACCTCTCCCCACATGAGGGAGGGAACTGGGGAAAAATAAAGGAAAAATCTGTGGGTCTGGGATAAGAACAGTTGAAATAAAAAAAATTATAATAATAATTGTAATTGAAGTGGAGACAGCAAAAAGAGAGAAAGTAATAAGCCCCAAGACAGACAAGTGATGCACAGTGCAATTGCTCACCACCACTGACCAATGCTCATTCTGTCCCTCAGCAGTGATCAGCAGCTCCCAGCCAGCTCCCCCCAGTTTATATACTGGGCTCAGTATTCCATGGTGTGGAATATCCCTTTGGCCAGTTCAGCTCAGCTGCACTGGCCACTCTCCCTGCCAGCTTCTGGTGCCCCTCCTCACTGGGAGAGNTTGCTCACCACCACTGACCAATGCTCATTCTGTCCCTCAGCAGTGATCAGCAGCTCCCAGCCAGCTCCCCCCAGTTTATATACTGGGCTCAGTATTCCATGGTGTGGAATATCCCTTTGGCCAGTTCAGCTCAGCTGCACTGGCCACTCTCCCTGCCAGCTTCTGGTGCCCCTCCTCACTGGGAGAGCACTGAAAAGTCCTTGACTCAGGGTAAACACTACTTAGCAACAACTAAAGCATCATTGTGCTATCAATGCTATTCTCATCCTAAATGCAAAACACAACACTGTATTAGGAAGCAAATTAACTCTAGATGAAACCAAGACACACTGTTTTCTGTTGGAATCCAAG
>VZRH01000660.1:119572-153159 GCA_013397555.1 Urocynchramus pylzowi | reverse complement strand
CTGGGGTCATCTCCAGCAGAGAAGACCCCGACAGTTTTCCACCTTTTTTTCTCCCAGCAGGGCAGGAAACATGCTCCTGGTTGGAACAATGTAAATGGCAACGGGACTCACCCTGAGCTTGGTGGGCTCTTGCTGCACACAGGCTGTATTGCTTGATGCAACAGGCAATAAGAATGAAGAGATGCTGCTACTAGGAGTGGGGAGTGGTATCAGACAGCCCATGCACAGTGAGAATCAGGCACTTTGGTATGGAATCAGCAGCAGTTTGTGGGAGGGTTCACCCTGCCTTCAGAAAAAGGCTGATTCTATTGTTTGCACCATGCTCTCTACCTTCCCTTTACCCTCAGACCTGTGCTGGAATTCCAGGAAAAGCTGCCCTGAGATGAGCCTGGTGGCTACAGGTTTCAAGCACTTAAAACTGTCCCAGCCCCCCCCATACAGGAGTTGGAAGGTGATGTCTAATTGACAAAATATGCCCTGCAAAGAATCTGTGACCTGGAAACTCTACAATTTACAGCCTTGTGCGTGACAGATGTTTCTGGCAGGATTTTATTGAATTGCTCCCCTGAACAGCTCGTAGCACAGAGGTTTAAGTGCAGCCTCTCCTTTTATTACCTTTACGACACACTCTGCTGGACCTCCAATGAGCCCGTGGCACTCCATGTCCCTGGGATACAAGCCAGGCTAATTAGCAGTATCAATCTTCTCCTCTTCCACTAACACTGTGACACTGCCACAGCCTGAAACACTCAAACAGCACAGAAAATTGAACACATGCTACTTGCAATAAACACAAATCAACAACTTGATTTTTAAGGAAGCCAGGCACACTAAGGAGAGTTGTTATTTTAAGGGAGACAGGAAGGAGAGGAAGAGAGTTTCTATGGCATCAACAGGGTCACTTGCTTCAGAGTCATTATGGATGGCCATGAAGGTGAGCTACAGCCACAGGCAGCATTGCTTCCATCAGAAACAAACTGTGTTCTGGTCCAGCTCTGCTGGCAGAGGGGCTGGGAAGACATCCCTGCAAGATTTACCCAAGGGGGACAAGGAGTTAGTTTAAGGGTGGGCTAAACATACATTTATCCAGACAGATCTCCCAGTGGTTCACCAGGCTAGATCCCATAGGGAAGGTCTTGTCTCAGATCAAGAGGAGAGGCTATTTGACTTTCATTACCTGTAAAATACTTAGAGGCAGTACAAAGAAATTGAGGAGATGGGACTTCATCCAGAAGTCCAACATGAACAATGAAATATTCCCATAGGGTGAATTGCATGATTGAGGATCAGCATTATTACCAACACATCACCATTACTGTGCCAAAGAGCAGGGACAGGCAGTATGCACAGGAATCATTTATTACCACTTCAGAAGGACAACAGGGCACATTTCCTTGTCTCACCTGCAGTTCCCCAGGAACCTGTGTGCTTGTTGTGCCACATGACCAATTCTGAACCCAGAGCCAGCCTTTGAGCTGTGTCTCCAGCACATCACTGGCTATGCTAACACATGAGAAGCTGCTCTGGACACAGCCAGCTAAGCAAAGCTGAGCTCTCCATTTCTGCTGCTGCCCAGGGTCTGTAGGAGTACAACAAACATTGGAGGCAAGGCAGAAAAGGGCACATAATTATGCACAGTTGAAAGTCATTTTTTAGACAGCCATCACACTGGACTAAATGTCAGCACAAGTATGAACAAGACCCACAGTTCCAGCTGCCCTGCTCCATTTGGGTGTTTTCTCTAGCTCTTTAGATTCATACTGGAAAACACAAAATGCTTTCAAGGGCCAGATAGATTTGTTGTTTTTCATGACAATGAATTACATGAAATCATACCCAGAAACCCTCACACCTCCAAAGCACCCAGACTTACTGATTACCTCTCTTCCATTCAAATAGAGGGACACAAAATCAGGGTCACATCCCAGCTGGTACTCTACACGTAATTTAGTGAAGAGTCTCGAGGTGATTTTGTCCCCTAGCACAGTACAGGTGGCACAGGCTAGAAGTAGGCAATATTAAAGGCAGGCTTCTGCATGGCTGAGCTTGGCCCTGTCAATCCCACCACAGGCTGGGAATGTCACACAACAGAAGCTGATAACTGATGGCACTGGCTCCACCTGGTAAACTTTATCATCTTCCCCCTCGGCAGCAGCCAGCTGGGGAGGGAGCTGCCAGCAGCAGAGGGCTGCCATGAATTTGCTCAGCACTAGTGGGGTCTTTAAGCTTCCTTCTAGCAGCAATAGCTTTGTGCTGAGTGACTGCCACCTCCAGCCCTGTCCATCTCATTCCCCTGTGTCCTGTAGGAGCTGAAGCTCACACAGCTTTGGGCGAGCTGACACTGATACACCCAGACCAAAGGACAAACAGACCCCCAGCCACAGCTTGTACAGAACCTGTATCACAGACAGACTGTGTCTTACTGCCTTCCACACAGCATCACCCTGCCCAGCAGGAGCACACAGCCACTGTCAACAGGCCCTGCTGAGAGTGGGGCCCAGTCTGGCACTGACTGGGGCTTCTGAACCCTGGGAACACTCTGGGGGTGCCATGAGGAAAATTCAGTGTTTGGCTGTTACAGCCAAACTGCAGCCACCAGCTGTGAGGGACATGATGCTCCACAGCCAAGGGGTGCAGAAGGAGCCCACCTTCTCCAAACAGTAGGATGCCTTGGGAACCCCACTCTGCTGGTGCAGGGAGAGGGCTTGGCACAGCAGCCAGGGAGGGAAAAAGGCCAGTTGGCTGCAACCCTTCCTATCTCTAGGAGACACAGGGAATGCCTTTGAAAAGATCAGGCAGTTAGAGACTTGTGCCACATGTGGGGTATTGCAGTACAGGCACACCTGGCCAAGGCACAGGCTGAGATACTGCAGCTATTTCAAACACAATAGGCTTAACACACAGCTGAGAGACACCTCAGAGGAGAATATGCAATTTCCTTCCCAAAGCCTTACTTAAAAATCCCAAAACTTTCAGGAGTTGTCCCACCAGGTGTCCCACAAGGGGCTGATAGTCATTCAGCCTCCTAATATATGACATGGCTACTCCAAGCTCATTTTTAATGAGGTACCACTTGTATGTCAGCTTTCCCTCCCTCTCCTATGGGCATTTGGTGTATGCAGATCCTGACAGCTCTGCTTTGCAAAGGATAACACCCACTTCATAGCCACGTGGCCTCTGCTCCTTGCAGTCACTGCTCCCAATTAAGAGGCACTTTCCTGGCTGCAGACAGTGCCCCTTGGAAAGCATAATCATTAAGGATCCCTAGGAAAGCTGTAATAGGTTGGGTATTAGTTAATACCAACACCTCAGCTTTGATGGCTGTGACAGAAATAACACCATCTCTTTAATAACGTGTAATTATCTGTACAGAAAGATACAAGTGGCCAGTGGGGAGTCACTAAACCTATGCCCAGCTATAAAAGGCTCTTCCAATAAGCCATGAGAGCTGCAGCACTTAATATCATGCCCCTCTTCCCTTTCATGTTCAAAGCTGTATTTGATGAGAAGATAACCCCTGATCAGTCCTGCACACTGCTTCAGGAGCACAACAGCAGTTCAGATTTCTAACTGGCAAGCTTTCAAAGCAGAGTTTTAAGAGAGCAGGGCTGATATGCAGCACTCAAGGGGCACCTCACCAAACTGGAAGGGCTGCATTCAGCCAGAAAAAGGGCAGCTTGAGGCACCTTCTGCTTCTCCTTCAGGGGATGCAGGGGTCAGACTTGCTATTATAGCATGGTTTCTGAAGGGGGACTTCTGTGTTTAAACCTTTGGGTTTGCCATCCCAGACTAAAATGTAGTATACCTTCCTGCTGATTCAGTGTCTGGAAGTTGAACAGAACTGCTGTGGGTGGAGAGGAGGGAGGCAGCAATGGCAGGGCAATTTGGATCCCTGTAGTGCTAAACAGAGGAAAAAACCTCCCAGTACTCAAACCTGTCATGTGCTGGGCAAGGAAATCACAAATTCAGCCACCTGTGAGAGGATGCCTGGTGAGCCCTGGGCCATGGCGCCTCTCACAGGAGCATCCCATCCTCTGGCACAGCTGACGTCGATGGCACCGCACCGTGTTCAGGTGCCACCTCTGACACACAAAGGGGCCTCCAGAGTTACCCTGTCCAAATTCCACCTGGTGGGAAAGGTGGCATTAATTCCTGCTCCAGCAGCCCCAACTTTTGATGCTGTTTCAAGACATGCCAGCTTTTCCACAGAAGCCAACACAACCTTGCTCGCTCCTCCCTGCCATGGGAACCCGGTACCATCCCTGCTCCCAGCTGTTACCATTTAACCTAAACCCCACAAATCCAAGCTCTGTTTTTACAGTCCCCCAATCTGACTTGTAGTTTGGCAGCCTGCCCTTCCCCATACACAAACCCCTTTTTTTCCATGAAGAATGTAAAATTGAAAGCCATTTTGCCAACATCAGCTGTGGCACTGATTTGAAAATATTCATTCAAGGTATGAACATACCAGAGAGCACGGAGGTTCGCAAACTACTGCTTGGTTGAAAAAAAACCATTCATGCAAGTACATCCAAGGAGACAAGTGACATCCTGACCAGCAGCCTACCCTAGGGCAGGGCAAGTCTGGCCCTGTTCTTGTTGTTAGGACCAGCAGAGAAGGATCTGGCACTGAGCACACTCCTCCACTGCAGCCCATTGCCCAGTGGGACTGTCTGAGCAAAGCTGTCAAAAGGCTTGAGTGTGTGCAAGGGGACATCAAGGAGGAGGTGGGACTGCCTTCCTTCCAGCTCCTGGTAGCATTGCCCATGCCAGGTTCCCTTGCCCACTGCCTGGAGTCTGACCAGGGAAGGTCCTCCCTGGTTTCAGCAAAGGTGCTGGCACCTGCAGAGATGGAGGTGCTGCTGTTAGAAATGCCCAGGGCAGGTCTGGGGAAAAGCCAGCCATGCATTGGTGTCCTGCTCACATCCACATTCCCACCTGTAAAAGGCTGGTCCTGCCTTCGTTATCCTGAAGCTCCTTGTAAAGCCCTTGCTCAACAAAGTGCTGACAGCATTCTCAGGGCTGTTGCTGCCCTCTCTCCCCAGGAGAGGAGGAGGTTTGCAGGTGGACAGGACAAATCTGCTGCCCAGAGGAGCCAGGGCAGGAGAGCTGTCACTCTGCACAGCACGGAGCCCTGCTCTGGGGGCAGGTCCCTGCCACTCAGGTCTGGCAGGGGATGGGGGGCAGCTCCACCTCCTGCAGGACAGGAGCAGTGCCCCTCCCTGTAAGGATGGCTCTGCTCGTGACAGGCTCCAATATGCGCCCATGAATATTCACAGCAGCAAAGCCCAAGTGTCCCTGATGTGCTCCAAGGTCCCCAGCTGCAGCAAAATGCTGATCTGCACATCCCTGTAGGGGCTGGTCCTCTGACAGGCAGAGGAGACCTGAGGAGCCAGAGGGTGCTTGAATATTGCATTTGGTGGGAGTCACCTTCTCTTGCATTTCCATTTGTGAAAGTCTCCGCTGCTGTACCCTTTACTCTGTTCCTGTGGCTGTGACCAGGTGACCCTGCCATCTGACTCACCCTCAGACCCCTCACCCCAGCCAGTGGCCACACACAGTGTCCCAGGTGAGTTTTCATCCTGTGGGGAAGGCAGATGGGCTGAACCCCACCCCCTGCAGAGGAAAGGGTGCACAAATGAATGCATGAGTAACATGCTTCCAGGGATGTGTCTGATTTACAGGCACAACCTTCCTTCAAGTTGTACTATTCCAATAATTTCCTTCCCAAAACGTAACAGTTACATGTGGGCACTCATTTAATGAGAATACAAACTGAAGTTAGTCACATGTAGTTGAATATATATGTGCCAAATTGAGAACATATACATGCCAATTTGAGGGGCAGGGATCAGTAAGTTTGAATGTTAATGTAAGCAGAAGGATACTTGGGAAGAGGACAAAAGAGGTGGAAGAGCCTAGCAGAGACAAGGAGACTGGACTGCCTCTCACTCTCCTTGGAATGACTCGAGGCTTGTGAGAAGCTCTTTGTATGTCTCTCCCCAAAGACCAGCACTGATCAGATCAAAGGACTCGTGTAGGTCATGCAAAACTCAAGATTCAGCTCAGCTCAATCCAGAGTCATATTGGTTTGCTTTTCCTTGATATCAAGAGAAAACTGGTTCACAGTTCCCCCTGGAAGCTTTGATGGGGCACTGGCAGTGCCCAGCCTCCAGGGGAGCAAAGCAGGGATCCCTGTAGCTCCCACAGAGCTGCCCAGCCTAGTCCATGCCTAGAGACACAATTTAGCCACAGAGCACAGCCCTCAGGCAGCCTTCCTCACACTGCCCACCAGGATCTCTTGAGCCCTGAAGTGAACATTTCTCTGGTCCTACTTCCCTTGCTCCTGCCATTGTGGCCAAACTGTAAGGCTATCACCATCTCAGCCAGTGTTTTGGGACGTGACAGTGACAGACTGCTGTTCTGTGTTGGCTGATCTGCCATCTGATGAGCACAGGCAGTCATGGCCAGCTGGCTGCAACCCTTCCTATCTCTAGGAGACACAGGGAATGCCTTTGAAAAGATTAGGAAGTGAGAGACTTGTGCCACATCCTTAACTCTGACACCCTGAAGTTGCCTCCATAGGCTTTGCCTTTGCCTGCAGAAGTACTGGAAGCAGGAGTTAATCCAGTTTGCTTCTTGGTGGGCAACACTCCTGTAGCCCATGGCTAGCTGATAGCCCAGGGCTGTGGCCACAGGGAAAGCAGTGGCTTTCCAGATGAGGAAAGGAAACAGCACCCTTGTAAGAGGGGAACACAAGGACACATGGGAATGTCACAAAGCAACAAAAACAGAGCCAGAGCACAGACCCTGAGGGATAAACTTCTGGGACAATTAATCAAAGCCTAGGAGAAGAATTAAACCAACTGTGCTACCTCAAGAAGAATGAAAGGCATGACTGAGGGGACACTGAGTCTGCAACCCTGCAGTGTGGTCCTGCCCTGGGATCTGTGGCTGGCTTCCAGTAACAGGGCTTTGAGCCAGGCTGGTTTCACATCAGCAGCAATGCAGAGGATTCCCTGACCTCCAGCTTTTGCAGATGGACGTTCTTTCAAATGGATAAATCCATTTCTTGTTTCATCTGCTATCCATCAAGCCACTGTTTGTACCTGGGAAGCACAGAGCTGCCAGGAGAGGTGCCAGCAGATTTCACTGCTGCCAGCTCGATAGAGAGAAAAGAATAGTTAATGCTTCATCTTGGCACTCACAGAACTTCCATGCCATTTTTGACCTTGAAACATCAAGCTCAGCTTTGGTTACCTGCAGTCTGGGGTCCTGAAAGACATGTGAGAAGCCTTAAAAGCAATGGGAACTGATTGCCAAGTGGTTTTGGCCCCATAAATCCTCTTAATTTTGTTGCTGGTGCATTTAAGGAGATAAGCAGAGGCCTGCATCCAAGAGCTTTATGGTGATTTTAGGCAGCTACACAAAGTTTAAATTAACACTAGACAAGAGCATGGCCATTACAGTTTTTCTGCATATTTTGTAAGCAATATAATGTCACAGTTAAACCCAGGGCAGTCAGCTCCAGCAGGGTTTCCATTCAGCACTTCTTTTAGCAATCTACAGACCCACTATCAGGGCAGTTACCCCATGAACAGTAGATCCCATCTTCAGCAAAGGCGTTTACCCTCCTCTAGGGATGCAGCAAGTGCTGTAGTGCAGGGAGGGACAAAAAAGTCCAGCTGCTGAATTGTTGTTGAATTACTGAATTGCCACCATGCTATTTCACCCATGCAGCCTCTGGAGATGGCAAGTCCAGCAGCCTGGCAGGCACTCCCTTTACTGTGGCTGTCTGCCCCTGAAGTGTGGCCTCAAGAGTCTTGAATCAAGGCATCAAGGGTCCAGCATGTGCCTTTGCTTCAATGCTTTCGAGTAAATTAAGATTTATTTTTTCCCCACTCAGGGAAAAGCTTACTTTCATTTTCTAATCACTTCCAGCCATAAGTAACAGACCCAGTAATGGCACAGCTCAGCCTTAATCCCAGGAGGCTGTTTACTGGAAATGGAAAGTCCCCATGCTTCCCAGCAAAGTCTGACACCAGCACTGCCTGGCAATGCAAATGCTGCAATAATGGGAACTCAGCAACAGCACTGACAGCAGAACAGTGCAGAGGAAAAGCACTGACTAGTTTTGCATGGATCAGAGAAACAAGGAGGTGCCTCATTATGAAGGTTAATCTTGCACATGGAAATTTTTATACCATAGCTACTTTCTCATTATTTAACCTCAGTCCTCAAAAAGGACGCTCAAGTTGAGCAAGAAACAGATGTGAAGATGACTGGTCTGCAATTACAATATAATGGGTTATAAAAGGGCTGGCAGAGAGGCCCCTTATGTCATTGTCCCTGCCCATTAAGAAGTCTTTGGCAAGGCTTGTGAAGCTGGTCTTGCATTTAAAGTACAGAAGCCAACGTGACTCCTAAGGGTGATGGGACAGCTGCCAGGAAGCAGCACTGCGTCTCCTCCTGCCTCAGAAATGCTTCTCTGCATGCCTGCTCAGTGAGCAGGGTCTTTGAAAGACAAATCCATTTATAGTGAGTGCCTGAGACTCTTAGAAGATGCACAGTAGCATGGAGATTTCCACAGATGAGGACAGACTTGGAAAGCTGTGCAGAAAGGACTTTGCTCTCCTGAGTGAGCAGCACTCAATGACTCGAGGATGAAAAGAGATGGGGTCTGCCTCTCCTCCCCTTTCCAGAGAGGAGGGCAGCACACAGCAGCACACCCTGCCAGGGCTGCCCTCCAGGCTCCAGCCCTGCCAAAAACTCATCTCTGGGCTCTGCCAGTCAGTGGGACAAGCTCCACACATACACAACTCCTCAGGCTACATAGAAGACATGAAAAATGAATGTTTTCCAGTGAGACAAGAGCCCACATGCTCAAATGCATTACACCTCAGGCTCTTCTGGCAGGTAGGGGATTAATGAGACAAACCCCAGGTGCCACAGCTTTCCTGACTCCGTGTCCTGGGGTGACTTTATGATGCCTGTACCCCCAGCAGGATGTAATGACATCACCAGACTGCTCCAAATTTGCCCTCTACCAAGACAAATACATTTTTTGGTGCCCAACGCGTGGCCTGAAAAAGTGGAAAAAACACCCTATTATAACTGACCCAAAACCCCATACATTTTAAACATAAACTTCCTCCAAAACAAGTGTTTCAAAAACCAAAAAAAAAACCTCAAATAAACATTTAAAGTAGCAACTATAAAAACAAAAAACATTAAATACCTCACCTAAACTATCAAAAAACCCACCTACAATAAAACTCCTAAAAAGAAAAAAACAACTAGTACCAATTACCACTTCAACAATACAACTCAAAGACCATAATTGTATCTACAATGTCATCTACAATAAACTTTAATTAACAACACAAAAACCCATTATTTCTAACCCAATAAACCATAATCCCCATCCACAAAATAATCCATAAAATAAACAACCAAAAAATAATCAACAAAACCCACTCACCCTTCAACAACTCCATTTAACCTATACATAAATAAAAAAAAATTAAAATTAACTATAAACTATCAAAGCTTAAGTAAACTCCACCATTGAATACTACTATACCAAAGATATTAAAACTCCAATACAAACTAAAATCCAAAACAACAAAATAATACACCACTATAACATTACTAATGCATCTTTCTCCATTCCTTTAACAACAAAATACAAACCTCAATTTACCTTCACATAAAAAAGTATACAATACACCTAAAATCAACTACCCCAAAAATAAAAACACAATCCCACCATCTACTAAGACAAAGTACACAAAAAAATAAGGCTCCAAAACATCTACAATGCATTAGTAACATCATTATATTAAAAAACACAACAAAAATGTTTTTTAAAAATCATCCAAATTCTCCTAAAAGCCAATTTCATCATCAAAACAGCCCCAAAATTGAACACCTACTCAAAAAATCCAGTTCCTAAAAATAAAATCACAAAATGAACAGCATCAAATTCCCACCAATATCAATAATAAAATCACAACAGTATCTCCACCAATCAACAAAAGCCCCTCCAATTTTCTAAGCACCACAAACTTTTTAAAAATACACTTTCCAAAATACAACCAAATTATGAACTCTCTACCTAATTACCCACAAAAAACAACATTCCAATAAATCCCTAAACAACGACAAACCTTCACCCAAATCAAAGGAAAAAATCCCTCCTACAACAGCCCTGAACCCAATCAAACCTAAACTGAATAGAAAAACTCACTCTACAACCAAAAACCATCATTTAGCCTAAGACCTTGAACAAAAAACACCTAAAAAACCTCAAAATCAGCCGCAACAATTTTAAAATCAAAATTATAAAATATCTAAAACCAACTACACTCTAACAAAAAGAATTTGAGAACCTATAAGGAAGTCCAAAGCACCTCAAAAATAATCAGCACTAAACACAACTCCTCCTGACAGCCCAACTGCCAAGAGCAAAGGAAATATTCAAAACCAAAATTCCCTCTGCCCACCTCACCACTAATACCACATAAAACAAATCAATCACCCTCAGCACACCACACACCCATTTTAAAAACTAAGTCACCCAAAAATTTTAAAAATAATTACAGATTAGCCTAAAAATAAAAACTTCCCTCCCATAAACAAAAAAACCCAAAAGCAAATAACATATGCTAAAAAACCTTCACCACACAAACAACTACCAACCAAAAAGCCACATCACACTCTTTCTACTAATATTTCTTGTCACATTATAAAAATAAAACAAAAGTAAAAAACGACCATATAAAACCTAACACAACAAGCTACAAAAACTACTAAAAGAAAAGATAATTTAATCCAACTCACTAAAGTAAGAACCACCCAACTAACCCTAAACATAACTAAGAAAAGCCAAAACTCTGCCTCTATACTAATTCAGAAATAATAACCAATACTCTATAAAAATAGCTTTAAAAAGCTAATTAACAACATAAAAAACCAATTTAAACTACTAAAAAGTAAAAAATATTACTAACAAAACAAAAAAAAACTACCCATAAAAATCCACCATATAAATACCCATAGCCCCAGAAATAAAATCAATAGAAAACACCTAAATAACAAGCAAATTAATCAAACTACAAAAATAAAAGCATCAAAAATAAACTTAAATTAAAAAGAAAAAAAATTATTCCTGACTCAATAAGCCCATAATACCTCAAATTATATAAAAAAAAGCTAACTATGAGTAAGCACTAGACCAAAAAATAAATCTAATCCTAAATAATATTTCCCAAATTATCCATAACTATCAAACATATACTGCCTCCAAACAAACCAAACAATTAAAACCCTGAGAATAAAATAAACAATAATCTAAACAGAAATAGAAAAAAGCCTGACTAATTAATTACACTGCAGACTAATTAATTACACTGCACCACCCCAAACACTCCATGCTCACAGTGATAAAAACTACCACAAAATAATTCAGAACCTGGCCTGGACTTCACACTACACCCCATAACACCATCCTGAACCTCCAAAAACAAATCCTTTAAAAACATAACACCCCTAAAAAATTAAACCAAACAATGAAACTCATTTCAAAAACAACCTTATCGACCCTAAACTAAAACCATAACATTCAGTAAGTGCACCATATCCCCTACCATACACCAACTACAAACAAAATAAAAACCACAATCAACTATTCAAAACCACCTTAAAAATATTCAATAAAAAATCTTGCAAAAACTAAAAACAGCATTGAACAAAAGCCACCTATTTAATTAACACCCAAAGTTCCATCAACCAAATGAACCCTACCCAATCTAAACCCTTACATACAATAAACAAAAATAAAATCCCAATAATACATAGCAAAAATGTATTAAAAAACCAATTTAAACCTCAGTTCTACCTCAAATACAGACAAATCCATTCATAAAGTTATTTTACTCANTTACTAAATATCACTACCATGATCTATATATAACTATATACTATATATATATCTATATTCTATATACATGTATAACTATTTTCTATATATGTATATAACTATATACTATATATATGTATATATATGTGTTTATAAAGTTCAAATATCTATTAGTTCTAGTGGGAAACTAACAATATAGAGATAAAAAGCAGAATGTCCACAAAGGAGATTTTCTGAGTTTGTCATCTATTTTAGAGCAGCAAGAGGTTTTATAGTTTAATATTGTTCTTTTTTAGGTTTTTTTGTTTTTTTTTTTTTGGCACTGGTGAGTGCTTTGCCTATTAAATAAACAGATTTTTCCACTTTTCTCCAAGGCAGTCCTTTCCCAAACCAATTGAGAGGCCCCTTGACTCTGCTTCCTAGAGGAACCCTTCAGAAGCTTTCTCTCAAATTTGCCCTCAACCAAGACACTCCAGCTTGAGCTCCAAGCTGAAGGCAATTCCATGGAGATCGATGGAAACACAGAGAAATTGCAATTCTGTAGAAGAAGCTGATGTGTGCAAAGCTGAGCTCTCCTGTCAGGTGCTTTCATCATGTGTGTGCACAGCCAGAAAAAAACCCCAAATTTAGATTTCATCCAGTAGCCTAATTATTCTTAATGAATTGCACCTGGGACTAACAAAATTGAGTCCAGCAAGTTGTGATGACACCACCAGCCTGCTCCAAGTTTATTTTTGAAAGCTTCCATGCCTGAAGTGCCCTGGAGTACTTAACCTGTGGCAGTGAAGTCACCATCAGAGATGTCCCTGAACACAGCTGGCCCAGCTTTGCTCTGGACCACACCCCAAGCAGACAGAGGTGTCTCCATGGATTTCTTTCTTCCATGGATTTCTTTCTTCCATGGCTTTTGGCACCAGCTATGCCTTAGCAATGTGGGCAGGGAGCATGGGGACAAGCTTGACTTGGGGACAGCTGGCTCTGATGAAGGTTTTGATGCTTCACTGAACTGTGCAGTTGGAGATAAAACTGTGGCAATCCCATCATGTTTTCTAGGGAAAATGCCTGCAGTCCTCACCCAGCAAGGAGTGATGCACACAGGGACAGCCTGGCAGACCCTGTGCTAGGTGGGGAGCCAGGGGTGCTGCTCCCCTCAGCCAGCCCAGAGCACAGCCATCACCACCAGGATCACACAGCAGAAGTGATCTCCAGCACCTGGGACACAAAGGACAAAAGGAACTGCAATTTCTCCCACCAGCTGGAGGTTTGCTTCTCCAGCCTGGGGGACAGGGGTTGTATCAGGCCTCTGGCTCCCTTGCTGAGAAGAGGACAGCAGCTCTTCCTCAACTCCTTTCAGCTGGCCTGTGTCTGCAGCAGCTGAAAATCACTCTTTAATCACTCCTGTCTGGTGTGTTTCTCATGCCTAGAAGAGTGGTCCCCTGCCTCTCCAAGCCAAGGCTGGGATAAGAGGGCTGCTCCCAGCCACACAAACATAAGCAATGCAATGCTCATGATTTAGGAGGTACTCACACTCTGCTTGGGTGAGAGCCTGAAATAATTCATCAGAGCCACCACAGGACTGAGACTGGATCCAAAGTGACACCACTCCAGCCCTCCCTAACTTTGGAGCTGATGGCCTCTGTGTAGGCTTGGAGGTGATGCTGTTTGATGAAGGTTGGCAGAAAGCTCACCAGTTTCTCACACCAAGGAGCCCACAACTCCCCCTGCTACCCAGACCACCAAACACTCCTTGACCTCAGCAGTCACCAGTGGGACTCACCCCACAAGGTTGTGGGGATCCTTGCACAACTCCTGCAGCATTCCAGGCTGTAGGGGCTCAGCTGCTTGCTGCCCTGTTCAGAACAACGTCTCTCTCTGGCCTCAAAGCACTTGACCACTGAAAAGCCCAGGCACAATTTTCTAAGCCACTGACCTGGACCAAGCTCTCCCTAGTCCTTGGTGCTGACTGACTTTTCCAAGAGACTGTGGTGATTATTGCTACAGCAGCAAGTCCACTAGTGAAGCAGAAAATAAACAAACTTTATCAAGGTGGCCAATGATGGAGAAAACACCATTCCCCATAGGTGGTGAGAGAAATCCCATTAGCAGCAGCAGAAGGACCAGCACCATAGTGGAGAGGGGTGGGAGGAACTGCAGTTAGCTGGTTAGACCATCTCTTGCCTCAGCAGGACATTTGTTTTTAGCACTGCTTCATTACCAGGAACAAATTGCTCTGCTCATCATTCTCCTGCCTGGCTTGAACCACCTCACAGCCTACCTATTGCTTATTTCCCTCTCTTACCTAAAAGACATCAATTTTCCCATGGGTGCAGAGCAGGCCAGACAGGGAGTTATGACAACATTAGCCACTGCAGGGGGATGTGCAAGAAGGGTTTGACCTGGTGCCACAGGGAGAGCAGCTCTCAGACCCAGCAGGACCAAGCTGTTTGTCTTTCTTACACAGCCAAGGGACCAGATGGCAGCTGGGCAGCCTGCACAGGGAATGGGTCACTCACCTCAGCTGCCAAGGAGGGCTGTGGGGAGCAGCACCTACACAGAGAGGGTACAAAAGGCTCCCAGTCCCCACACAGCTAGAGCAAAGACAGCCTAAAAATCACTCCCCAGGGCAAATACACCGAGCCCTGGCACAACCTGTGACACTGACTAGCCACTTTCACCTTTTTGGTACCTCAAAAGAGCTGATAACACCAATGCTCACTGCCCTAGCCCCCACACTGGGGCATACCTCCCCACAGACCATCATGCACAGGACTCACCACAGAGAAGAAGAAGAAAAAGTCACACACAGAGAGGAGTCCTGCTCCCACCACAGCTCAGGAAAAGTAACCAGTGCTGGAGCCCAGGCTACACTCCACCTCTCACAGGAGGAACAACTCAGCTAATGAGCCCTTTTAATAGCTATGGTGTCAATCAGGGTTAGCAGCTGAGACTGCAGGGCTGCAGCACAGCTGGGTTTGGAGGCTCTCACACTGTGTCTCACCTGTCTGCAGTTCACTGCCCGTTTCCATGGGCAGCAGCAGGATCTAATGTCCCCCCCCATCACTGCCACCAGACCTGAGGTGCCTCAGGCCTTGCAGAGGACCTAGGTGGGCGCTGGGTGGAAGCTTCATTGCTGGGATCTGGGAGAACTTCAGGGTGTACAGCCTGACTGCAGAGTGTGCAATTCCCCTTGATGCTACAGAGCATTGTGCACATGCCAGGATGGCAGGAAACACCATGGCAAGTGTTCAGGGCTTCTGCCTCTCCTTTGGGTCCATTTTCAATAGAGGTGCTCATCACTGTTACTATCCCAAGTGAACTCAATCCCTGGAAGCATGCAGGAGCATCTAGGAATGTGTGCCAGGAAGAAGGTATTTACAACAAAATTAGTTTCTTTTTAATCTCAGGTTTTTTCTCTTTGCACTCTGTGGATTTGTTTGACACATTCCCGACAGAGGCATAAAGCCTGACATGAAGAGCTTATGGCAGTATAATACAGGTACCAATCATCAAGACTGTGTGAGCACCAGCCCACATCTTTTCTCATGCTCAGGCTCCAAAAAATGCCTGCTCCAATATTTTTATATGCCCACACTCAAACACATATGCTGCATAGCTGCTCCTACACGAGCAATAACCTGGACTTCAGGGGACATAAAATAAAATAAAAGTCAAGTGGAATAAGAAACTTCAGCCTTCCACCTCCAGAAGAACTTGTTCATGGCTGGTCCTAAAGAAAAAGAACAAAACCAGGCACAGCACCTACTTTTCTTACTTTTTATATAAAATAGACATTTACATACATTTTCTTCTGCAAAGACTTTGAGCATAACTCCTTGATGTGAAATCTAGCCATAAATCCCACCGTGAAAAAAGCAAAGACTTTGCAAATTCCTGCATCACTGACATACATCCAGCTGCTGCTAAGAGTGAATTTATTTTTAAAATATTTCTAATTTATGGGCTGTTTTCTTGTGGTTTTGTTTTTGTTTGGTTGGTTTTTTTTCATTCTTAAAAAGATATGCACAGCTAATTTTAAAAAACTGGATACAGAAATAAGAACCATATGAACAACAGGCAATGCAAACAACTTCTGCATGAGAGGACCATGCAGCGTGACATCCACTTCAGGCAGAGATTTTTACAGTAATACAGTTGTGTTACAGTTGTAACTTTTACAGAGGATACCACTGGGGGTATTTTCCAGAAGAAAAAATTCTCAGCAAGTCAGTACAAACATGGCAATGAACTTTTGCACAAAGTTATCAAGGTTACCTGAAGCAACTTTGCCACATTAAAACACCAGTGAATGCCAAGCGAACATTTTTTTCTTTTTCTTTTTCTTTTTTTTTTTTTTTCTCTTTTGCTGCTGGGCTTAAATGTACATGAAAGCAAAATGGTGCATTTTGAAATTGCTGCAAGAGACTGAAGGTTGGGGGAAAAGCCCTCTAAGGGCTAATTTTTTGAGAGACTGTGCATAATTGCATATATGAAAGATAGAAATTGAGCACTTGGTCAACTTAATCACATAAAGATTGAAGAGACTGAAGCATACACCAGCTGTTTCAATGAGCTGGAGGACAAGTGGGGCAAAAGAACCATATAATAATATTCTAAATTGCTTAATTAATAAATTAGACTGACAATTATCTTCTTTTGCCAAATATTGTATACCACGTCTGGCCTGGTTTCTGTAACTGTGGAGAAGCTTTCATAGTTTTTAGATCATTTTAGGGGTGTCCAGCCTCCCCTGCAAGTTAGGCTTTTTATTTTGAATTTTTTTGATGTATACTTCTTTTTTCCCCCATGTGTGCATGCCCAGCCCCCTGTCCTCCTCAAGATCTTTGGAATTAAGGCCATTTGCACTGCTGCATTCACTTACTGTTTGGCCTAAACAAATTGCCTGCACATTTGTAGGAAAATCTAGTCCAAGGAGTCCATGAGAGAAAGAAAATATCCCCCCACTGCATCATTTATCCTGGGGGACAGAAAAGGGATGGAAGCAAAGAATGCTGGAATTTAAATAAGCAATAAAATAAAATCCATCAGCTGCAAATATTATCCATGGGGAAAGGAAAAAGCAACACAATTATTATGCTTCTCATTTAGGATTAAAATGTACAGTGAATATATGAGAGTCCTGTCTAACCAGCTTTTCATTAATTCTCTGCTTTAAAATTAGAGAGCACTGAGGTTTAGCCAGTGCAACTTGCAGGGAGCATGAACTCTCCCCCACCAGGCAGATCTTCAGCCATTTATTAATCTGCAATCTCTGCTAACCATGCTGAGCACTGGAACTGGTAGAAAACAACATATTCATAACTCTTTATTTTAGAAGCTGTGCGATGCTAGAGGAAGAGAACATTTCCTATGATTAATTAAGATAATATGAAGTTACCACAAGGTAAGTTGCTTGATTTATCTCACACAATAGCATTCAATTTTGGTGGAGATAACCTATTTCATATCATACTCTGTTCCTCTTTGCCTGCAATAAACCTTTGACATGATTGATGCCCTGAACAAACACAGGGCTTCAGCATGGGTGCCAACAGGACAGGGAGTCAGCTCAGAACTTCACAGGGGTTTAACTGCTTTGGTAGCCCATGGTCTGAGCCATTCTGCAAATCTGCTGCCAGTCTGCAGACTGTCATCCTGCATAGATGGGGTATAAAGTGCTGGTTCAGGAACGTGGGGCTCATTATTGAGCTCTCCTCTCTCCAGAATACAAACCCAGCTCCAAAACGTGGAGAGCTGGCCTTTGGGCACAGAAATGTAAACTGCTTCAACTGGCATTAAAATCCCTGCATAGGTTATCTGCCTAATTCAGGCAAGTGGATGTGCCTTGCCTTCCAACCAAACCACCTTCCTTACTGGGGCATGGTCTCATCTTTCTCCATTTTCTGCAAGTGAGACAGTGTTGCACAAATGGTAATCAATCCTTCTCCAGGATCTGAGAGGGGGACATCCAAAGCTGTATTACACTTCTACACATATACCAGTTTTAGGAGGTCAGCATGGCTTTGATCAGGTTTTAGGACAAGCAGGAGACAGTAATTTCTTCCAGGTCTCTCAGGAAATACAAACTAAGATTTATGCTGAAGTTGAAAACATAAAACTAAGTCTTCTCCCTCACAAACCATTGCTATAAAAAATACAACTTCTGTATTTGAAAAAATACGTTTCATTGGCCACTATTTAAAGCCACAAACTGCAGTGAGGCCTGTATAATATATAGTATTTATTTAATATATCCTTTGAGGCAAAGTTTATCGTTGATACACATTTTTAAAGGAGGCACATCTCCCCCCAAGGTTCAGCTGGCTGTTGGAGCACTCTGCAGCTGCCTCCTCCTGGGGGGCTTTGCACCGTACCACTGTCAGGGCTGCAGCAAAGACTGTTCTGTCAGCCCCCAAATTCACTGCACCACAGCCAGCCTGGGCACACAGGTGTTTGGAAAGCTGTCCCAAAGCCAGGCTCACCTTGGGGACAGGCAGAGAGCTTTCTGGTCCAGGTACCTCTGAATATCCCAGCAAGGAACCATCTACGACCTTGTAATGCATGCTGGGGAGCTGATTGCTGTCAGAGGCCATGTAAGCTTTGGTGTCCCCATCCCATGGGACTGTGCTGGCATGATGCCACCTCCTCCAGGCCATCCTGGCAGCCCAGGGCTGTGCAGATCTACTGTGTGCATGGCAGCCAGCAGAGCACCTGCACTGGGGACCTGCAGAAATGTCAGTTCAGCCAGTCCAGTCATGTGGAAAAACAAGAGAGGGGTGCTGACCCAGCCCCAGGAGCTCAAACCTGCCCCTGGCCCCATGAAGTAAAGTCAGCTGCTTGGGCTGGGGGCAGAAAACTCAACAGTGAAGTAACTTACTTATTCTGATCCCAGTGCTCCCCTGGGAAGTTGGTTTGGAGGGAGAGAGCCCAAACACTCGTGGTGCCACCTCTTCCCCTCAGCAGTCTTTCACTTCTGCCCAGCTGTAGCTGGCTGGTCTCCCTGGCCAGTGGGGACCAGTCCAGCCTGGTCTCAGTGGGTGCACAGCCATGCCTCTGGCAGATCCATAAACCCTGGCAGGGCAGATCACTGCACCTGGACTCCCTGTGAGCTCCACACACAGTTGGAGTCACATCAATACTTCGTCAGTAACTCGACCACCACCTGCAGCAAGACACCAGGCTTTTCAAAGGAAAACCTCCAGCACATGGCTGAACCATCCCACTGAGGGAATTTGGAGCGTGCTGAGTTGCCATGGTCAGCTAAATCAACACCACAGGGGTGCCTGCCACACAGGCTCTTCCTGACAGACGTGTTTTAGGGCACTGTACACCTACCTCAACTGTACAAATAATGCCAAACCCTGGGCTGCTGGCCACAGTCAAGCTCAAACAAAACAACTTTTCTAGCAGTTTAGTGTTGCATGGGGAGCAAACTGATGTCCAAGCCCAAAGGCAGGAAGCAGATCCCACTAACACTCCCTGGGAACTGGTGCAAACCAGTGGAAGCAGCAGAAGTGCTGCTATTGCAGGGCCAGTGTGCTCCAAAGTGCTCTGCAGCCACTTGCCTTAGAATCGTGAGAGGAAATTATTGCAGCACGCCTCATTGGTACTCCCTTTTTCTAACTTCAGACAATATGAGTCACAATGCCCAACCATGTGGCCAGCTGTGAAGGATATTGCCCAATTCGTATAAAACAGAGAAAATATATTAATTATTTGATTATTATAAGTTAAATAAATAAAGCTCAAAAATAAAAGCCCCAGTTCTGAAGAGAATTTGTTTTCCCGCATCAGTATTTAAAAATATAGATTTATGAGTGATCAGCTATAGGTCATTTTCTGTATCTCTTAGGGGAGTGGTGAGAACACTTTGATCAAGTATTTTGTCAGTGTTATCACCATGATAAATGGGCTTTGTCCCTGCACACCCATAAAAGAGCCTCCTTCGTACCTTTCCAGGCTAGGAAATGTTCCCCAATCTCCCTGTGGCTTTACTTTACCTCCTATATTGATTAGATAGGTTGTTTATTTTCCATACTGGGGACTGAGCAGGAGGACAAGTAATCCTAGAGCTTCCCATTGCCTTTGAATGCTTCAGTTTTTTCCAGAGTAATAATTATTTGGCCTGGAGGGAGAGGGCAAAGGGTAAAGCCATATGATATTTGACTAAAGTAACATCATGAACCTGAATTACTACGAAATTATTGTCTAATGAGTAAAACATTCAGGCTAGGTTTTCCCTCAAAGGATCATCTGTCCTACTAGTAGAATCATCCTTCCAGGGTGACACTTAAATAGTTTCCCCTTTCTTTAGAATAATTTTCAAGTCCCATTTGGAGCTGTAAAAGCGACCACCATTTCCTCAGCATTAACCCCTAGGACCCTTTTTTAAGTGACCATTGTGACCATCTTTCCTGTCTGCAGCACTTGCAATGAAGCCCATCAGTGGTGCTCTACGTGGATGAGGTGAGCCTGTGTGGAGGAACAGGAGGTGCTACTTCACCCCTGCTGCAATGGATGAATGCTTTGTCTCCATGGTTTCCCTGGTGACACCCAAGGTACTGAAGGTACACATCCCACCCACACTCCCGGTGTGGCTAAAACAGGTTCAGCCTAGACACAAATCTTGAATAAAGGAAGGTTCTCATTCGTGCTCCAGCATGTCCCACAGGACCTGAGTGTCTCCTGTGACTTTGATCGAACCTAAGCATGCGTTCCAAGTTTGCCTTCCGTAATTCTGAGTCCTATCCAAGTTCCCTCAGCATCACTTTGAGCAACAGGCTTCCACCACACTCTTCTCCAAGGGGCATGAGAGTCTTTCTGCTGGTGACTGATTGCTATGTTTGGTCTTTCTCCTGGACTTCTTGAAACCGTTTCTCCAAGCGATCCAGTTTGGCCAGATTCTCCTTCAGCAGCTTGCTGTTTGGAACCAGCTGTAAGGCTTTCTCGTAGTAGTCACGGGCAGTGATGTAGCTCCCCTGCAAAGAAAACGAGGGGTAGGTCTCATTCACATTCCACACAGAAAGTCTGTTCCGAGGGTAAAGTGAAAAACAAGATACAGGGGAAACAAGAGTTTAAAAAACCTGACATTGCTGGGTTACAAAAATACTTCTTCTTTATGAAATAGATCACCAAGTGCTGTTAACCTAAATTTGATGGAACTCACACAGGAAGAAATAGGTTTACGTTTTTCTGTTATGTTGCACCAGAAAGGTTAATTTTATTCAGCAACAGGATAGCTTAAGGACATTACACAATGTGACTCCTTAAGACCCAAATCATAATGATATGCTAAAGTATTCAAAAGAATAAGCAACCACAGGGTAGGCTGTCTATTTCCATAATTTCATGCCACTATTCTGCATTAGACATCTTTATTAAATTAATTAGGCAGAGAAGAACCTTAAAAGTCAACTCACGGTGACATTTTTCTAAGGTAGGTCAACAACTGAAGCAGGAAAGCTTTTGAGAGGAGCAGGTTGCTCCTTTCAGCCTGCACTCTTAAAATAGGAGATTTGCTTTACCAAGCAACCTGGTTGGGAATTCTAGCTGGGGTGAAGAGACTTCCCTCCTTTTTGGATAAAATATATGTTTAGGGACTTGCTGTTCAAAAATATGCAACTCTTGGCAGTCTGAAACCAATTTTTGTCCTGTGTAGTAGTGTCTGCAGCTGGCAGCTTAAGGAAAAGCAAAAGTGTCATACCTTGATGTGCTCGATGCCTCCCATATTCATCCAGGCCTGTGCCTGGTCTGGGTTGAGCTCCACAGCCCGTTTATAGCTCTACAGAAACACAAAACATTTCTAGGTTAGCAGTCTGACTCTTCAAACAAAGCTAGTGCTGGAGGGGAAAGAGAAATGCAGTTTCCTCTCCTGAAGCCATGCAGAATGTTATTCAAATTCCTCTCATACACAAAGCACAAAGTGAATTTCAGTTTCTTGGCAGAAGAGGCACAGAATGTACTGCTCCATGGCTCAGTTCATCTCACAGGTTCTCCCTGCCAATGTGTGCTTTTCCTGCACTCTGAGAGGAGCCACATCTGCAACCCTGTCTCCTGCACCACTGGGGCCTCCTGCACATCAAGGTGATTTCCTTAGGCAGTGACAAGCACAATGCCTGCCAGCTACAAGCCATGTGGTTGCTCTTTATCTACAAGGCTTTAATTTGGAGCTGGTAGCAGACTCTGGTACAGCCACTGGTGTGGAGGTTTCACAAGGACCTGAGGGCAGTGCTTTCCTTCCCCACTGACACTGAGTGTGGGAGAAGAAGCAATTAGGACCTTCTGGAGTCTGTCAAGCAGCACTGTTTTCACATTGTCACAACAGGAAAGGATTTTCAAATCAGGATTAAGCATCTCTAGGGATATTGAGAATATTCAGAACAGTCCAAATAATATTTTCTGAATCAGCGAATAATGGAATGGTTTGGGTTGGGGGAGACTTTAAAGATTATCTACTTCCAGCTCCCCTCCTACAAGGCAGTGACACCTTCTACTAGATCAGGTTGCTTCTGTACTTTTACTAATGCTAACATAATTTTTGAGCTAGCAAGCATCCTTCTTCACAGGACAAGTCTGTGAAGTTTCATCTCACCTCAGAAGCCTCTCAGTTATTGGCTTCTGAGGTGAGATATAACAGCATGGTGAGCTCTCACAGGTCCCTAAGCTTCCAGCTGAGCCACCGGCAGCTGGTCACGGACAGCAAGAGGTGCTGGATGGAGCAAAGGTGAATCCCACCACAATTCTATACTTAATCTCTCAGAGCAGGGAGTGGTATTTCCATACAGGAATGAGAAAAAAAGTTGCAATCAAGTCTGGTAAAGTTAGCTGCCTCATAGCTTTCTCTGTACCAATGATGGACTCTGAGCTCCTAAGGCCAACAGCAGCCAGGGTGTACACCCCAGGGAGTTTCACACACAATGAGCAAACTCTATCTTTTAGCCTATAAAACCCCCAGTAGGTCTTAGAGCAGACGTACCTCGAAAGCCTTGTCAAGGAGATTCTGTTCTCTTAGCTGGTTTCCTTTAGTGAAAAAGAGCTCTGATATGACTTTTGGATCCTTTGGTTTTAGCTGAAGCGCTTTTTCTATAGCTTCAAGTGCCTGCGAAAAAGCAAGAGGACATTGTGTGCCTTCCATTCAGTGCCTTCCCACTTCTCATTCTTTCCTCACCACTATGGACTACCAGCATAAGAATCATCTTCCTCCACCCCTTGTTTGCCCCACATCATTAACACACAGGCAAATGAGATTTTTAAATGCCTGGGGCTGACAGCAGGAGGTATAAGTGATAAGAAAACCACCCTGCTTAGCTTCAGTCCTAGCACGTAGATAAACTGAAGGTTTTAGCGAAGGAATAATCGACTGAATGTGTGCTGAGGCACATTTCCCCAGAGATGGAGTGTAAACTTCAACCTGAGCTCACCCAAAGGTGAGCCTTTGGGACAAGGGTATCCCAGGCCACGGTACCTTGGCATAGAGCTCCTGCTTGCTGTAGATGGCTGAGAGCAGGCGGTAGCACTCCAGGCACTCCTCATCCTCACTAAGGATGTGGTTCGTCATCTTCTCGGCCTCCTTCGTCCGCCCCATCATCGCCAAAACCTGAGCCTGGAACGGAGCCATGCCATCAGGCGCCGCGCTCCTGGCCAGCTCAGCCCTCTGTCACAGGCTGGGCTGCACCCAGAGTGTCACCATTCAGGCTGCTGCCCTGCCCTGGCCCTGCCCTGGCCCTCGCTCACCAGCGCCAGGCGGATGTCCTTGTTGGAAGGCTGCAGCGCCGCCGCCTCCCTGTAAACCTGCAGCGCCTCCTCGTAGCGGCCCGTGTTGTAATAGAGAGCCCCCAGCGGGGACAGGGCCTCGGCCTTCCGCGACACCTTCAGCGCCCTGGAGTTCGGGAAAAAGGCAGCCTTCAAGGTCTGGCAGGAGCAAAGGGGAAGAGCGAGGTGGGCTCGTGCTGGGATGGAGAACCAAAGCTCTGCACCATCCCAACCTGGGAAGCACAAATTTCACGTCCTGGGGAGGGATGGATGTGCCCACAGCAGTAACTCGCTAAGCCTCCTGAGAAGGAGAAGGAGCCACCTCCAAAGTTCTCATGAGCCTGCAGCAGGGGTGGGGGTGGTTGACAGTGATGAAACCTGGGGAATGCGAGCACAAATCTGTATGCCAGAAAGAAGGCAAAAATACTCCCACCCAACCCATCCTGCTGCATACCAGGAGTCAGAGCCTGACTGCTGGAAAGCTGCTGGGAAGGGCCAGAGCTCCTCACGGTGCCAAGGGTTTGGTGCTGAGCTGTGCAGCACTTATGGCTGTTCCTGGTGCAGCAACCACAGACCACCTTCAAGCAGGCTGGGCAGTGTGGTAATACAGCCTGCTCCTGTCACTGAGAAACCTCCAACTTTATCATCAGAGCATCCCCCAGCCAAAAGCAACAGTGTCCCTCCTGGGGGCTTGGGAATAGTCCAGGGAAATCAACACTGCCTGAGCCCATGCTGCCTTTCCAAGCACTCCCCAAAAAAAACCAAACCTAGTTTCAAACAGATGGAGGGTGAAGGGAGGAAACCCCACGCGTGAACCGACAGATCCGCAGATCAGAAACTCTTCAGCAGAGACAAGCCATCCAGGGGCAGGAGGAAACCCTCTGTCTCACACCCCAGATCCTCACCTCTTGTACCACACTTCAGCCTCTTTGTTCTGCCCCAGGGAGCGGTGCAGCCTGCCCAGGTTCACCATGGCCACATGGTGAGTGGGGCTCAGGAGGATGGCCTGCCTGTAGTGGGACATGGCTCTCTCGGGAGACCCTGGAGAGGAAAACAGCCATTAAACCAGAAAAAACCCTGTGCATCAGAAAAAACCTGTCTCAAACTCAGCACACAGTAACATTTTGGCTTTCTTTCTTTCTTTTGTTGCTCTATGCATGTGTCCTGGGGTGACTTTATGATGCTTGTATTAGCCCCATTCATTTGTTTAGCCCAGAGATAAGTTTTACACCTTTAAGACCTTCCGAGAGCCAAGGGGGGAGAGAAGAAATGCAGAGTTTGTTATCAGAAACTGCACTTGCTCTCACAGACTGTGTTGTCTGCAGATGGCAGGACAGAGCTCTCCTTAGCTTTTTAGTCAATTTTTAGCCAGCTGAGGCAGAGAGGTTCCCTGGACTGTGGTTTTTCTTTTTCTTGGACATGTTTAAACCTGCTCTGGACTGAACACCCAGGAGAGCACCAGCAGCTCACACCTGTGGCCACGGGGCCAGGCCCAGGCCGTGGCATTTCCAGTGCCAGAGGGACTGATAACAGACTGGGTGAGCTGAGCTACAGCCCACAGAGGGGCTTTCTGAGTTTTGGAGCAGCAAGAGGTTTTATTGTTTAATATTGTTCATTTTTTGTGCTGGTGAGTGCTTTTCCTGTTAATAAACAGTTTTTTTCACTTTTCTCCAAGGAAATCTTTTCTCAAACCAGTTGGGGGAGGGGCTGCTTGAATCTGCTTCCTAGTGGAACCCCTTTGGAGGTTTTCTCCCAAATTTGCCCTAAGCCAGGACAGCATGGAAACATTTTGAGAAAGAAATCCTGCCTCAGCATTTTGAAACTAAGCACAAGAGAAATTGCTGTCCAAACTAGGATTTAGTCAATAAATAAACTGAAATTTAGCCAATATTCAGAGACAATCCTGAGAAACAGATTTTCTAGGGGTGGGCTCTTTGCAAGTTGAGGATACAGTCACAACAAGATGACTCCTGACTGAAAGCACCCTCTTGATCATGCAGCAGTGGGGACACAACTCCTGTGCTAAGAACAGAGCCCACCTCAGGGAAGGGGCTGGGCACCTCAGGGAAGGTGCTGGAGCATCCTTTCACCCTGGCCCACTGGAGAAATGGGCAATGAGGAATGAAGAACAAGCCCCCCCAGTATTCCCCACAACACCACCAGAACTGCAAATAGTTTCAGCTCTCTCCAAACAGAGATTATTTCCTCCCCCTCTGCTGTGCTGCTCTGAGCTCCAGCTCTGTATTGCTCAACAGGACTGAGAGTAGCTGCCAGGGACCAGCTAATTCCCACTCTGGGCAATAAATCCCAGAGCAGAGGTGTCCAGGTGGTTATTCTGGAGCACGTAGGCACCATCTCTGTGCTGCACAGGAGCCATTGGGTGGCACTGCTTCGCTGTGTGAATATCACTGTGCACACACTGAGCACATCACTGAGCACCACAACAAAATACAGGCAAAAAGAGAGGGGCAAGATCACTACCCCAATGCATGAAGTTCTACTTTCAATAATGTATTTTTATTTAGCTAAATAATGGTAAAAAAATAAAGTTCCAGCATTTCAGCAATGCAAATCTTGCATTTTTAATCCCAGGGCTCGTTTAATTGGTTTGCAAACTCCAGAGCAGATAATCTCCTGATGAAAACCAATACTCAAAGAGCTTTGTCCACCAACAAAGCTTTTCAGTGTTGGCATTTTTTAAAACTGATTCACTTCACAATGTATTTCATTCCATTTCAAGCTGGAAAACAGATCTCAAAAACAGCCAGTGCATGTTGGAACACTGAACATGCTGCTGTGGGAATTTTGTTTTCATAGCTTCACAGATCTAGTTTGGTTTTTCTGAGACCATCTATGCAACTTAAAATATACACGGGCACATCTCAGCATCTCCTTTGTAGGAGTGAGGAGGAACATCTGTGGAGAGGTTTAGGAGTGAGGAGGAACATCTGTGGAGAGGTTTAGGAGTATTGAAGATTCACCCAAGGCTGAGGATATGTTGTTCAAGGTACGACTTTTTCAAAACATCCAGCAGCAGCCTCAATCTTTCCCCACCACTGAGCAGGCAGATGTTTTTGAAAATTATATCTACAAAACATCCTGGGAAGCAGCTGGACACGCACTCCAGTCCCTCAGCCAGGCAGTGCCTCCCCTGCTCAGCACACAGGGGGAATGTGCATCCTTAAGGGAGACACACTCAATGCCTGTGACCACTGCAGAGCTGTCTGGACTGGTGGCCCCCCAGAGCTGGCACTTGCTGGGGCTTGGTGCACAGAAGCCTGCAGGTTAACTGGCATGGTGCTCCACAGCATCTCCCTGTGCCGCCTCCCGGTGCGGAGCGCAGCCGGCGACAGGCTCACTGCAGCCACTTCCTTCACGCCTTGTCGTGTCTCTAGGAGGGTTATTGACACTTCATGCCCCCAGTATCAAGAGTCAGTGGGAATTTTTCCAGTTGTTTGTCTGTAGGGAAGCGTAGGAGTAAACCAGGAAATGATAGTTTTGACTCTGGCAGAGTACAAAAGTGCAAAAACCAGAAAGCGCTCTGCGCTACATTTGAACCACAAATTTTGGCAGGAATAGGACAGTGTATCTGGATTGGCAAGCAAAGATGAGTACAACATCAGAGGGAAATTACTCAGGAATTTTTATTATTCTCAAGCTTGAATTTTGCCATGGCTTAAATTCAGAACCCAAACCTCTTTTGCTAATGCCACAATGCCTCTTTTGATTATGAATACTGATTCTGGTTTTGTATTTGTTTCACACTGGTACAACAGAAGGGTAATGGCCAAGTGTCAGCTCAGAGGCAGAAGAGCCAGTTGCAGACTGACAGACACCATCATCCCTTGTTCCCAAGCATCACTGGAGCTGGGCACTTGTGATGGGGAAAGAATGGGTGGCAACCACACACTTCAAGCCTACACTATTCCATCACTGAGTCTTGGCTCTGTTCTGGAGGGACCACAGTGAGACAACAGTCCTTTTCCACCAGTCATTTGTAAAACTTAGCCTTGCTTATAAAGCTGTCAATAAAAGGTGGCAATTAAAGTGACATTTCTGTTGTTGTTATGTGAATGCCAGAAAGTGCCAAGAAAGTTGGATGGGAACCATGAGCCCAGAAAATAAAGGATGCCATCACAGAGCCCCTCAAAAATCAATTCATCCCACAGTGCATAAGGTTCTGTTTTCACAGATGATTGTGGCTTAAAAGCCATGTTCCTTTCTATAGTGGTGGCACTCAAGCCTTAGAGTCAAAGAACTGCTTTGTCACAAAGTAGGGCTGCACGTGCTCCAGAGACCATAATGATCCATTTGTGTGCCTGTGATTAGATTTGATGTGGCCATGCCCTGCTGGAAAAAAGGCAGTACTGTCAGGGTGCTGCCCAGCTCACACTGAAGAGGGCAACTGCCTGTGTGAAGATGGTGAGAAACACTGAAGGGAGCAGCGGGGCTGAATGCTCCTGCTGCACAGTGCCTGCTCTGATTAGGAATTCCAGTGTGCTGTGCCCTCTCAGCAGCACAGGGATATTTATTTCCAAGCTACCATGGAGGCACATCTATTGCCTTGGAAGCTTTTGACACCCTTTTAGATGTGTACTGCTGAATAAAATAAATCAAAGCAAAGAAGGCAGAGAGGCAAAAATCCCGTGTTCCCTCTCACTTACCGGTATCAACCAGGAAAACCCCGTAGTTGTTGTGAAGATCAGAGCTCTCTGGGCAATTCTCTATGCCAGCCTTATAGACCTCCTCAGCCTCCTTAAGGTGTTCCTTGAAAGAGAAGGAGATTTCTGAGCCATGGCAGAAAGGCTGTCTGCACCATTTGCTGCACACCTGCATTCTGTGACAGCTCCCTCGCTGCACGGCAAGCTTGGGGAATGCACACCCTCCCCATCTTCCAAGAGGCCAAAATTCTACCCCATGGCATGGATGTGCTCCAGCTGCCATCTGGTATCCCAGAGCAGTTCAGACAGCTTCCCCCCATGCCTTTGCTACCTGTGAAACACCTGGAAAAGGTGGTGCCTGTGCAATGCCAGTGAGCCCCCAGCTGGGCACACGCCCAGCCAGGAAAAACACAGCAACAGGGATTGGGTTGGTTCTGTTGGGAAATATCTGTCATCTGGGAGCTGATACCTTCTAATTTATTTGCTTAATGAGCATCTCACTGGCTAACTTTTCCCCTCTGGAGCTCTGCTGTTCTCTCCTTAAGCAGTGAGGAAAATACAAGGAATGAAAGCTTGCTCTGTGTGATGGCTAGGGAGTGAGTGCAGGGGGATAAAGGAAGCTGGAGAAAGACTGAGGGTGGTGAAAGAGTGAGGAAAATCTGACAGATTCGGATTAAAACCAGGTGTTGTCAGTGTGTGAGGTGGAGTTCACTGGGACTGATGGGACATGCCACCTTGCTGATTCCCCAGATGCACTGAGCTCTCATTTTGCACAGATTTCAAGGAGGTTTGCTGGTGCTGAACATTTCTATATAAAATATAAATCTTTTCTTTGGGAACACCCTGCCTACAGACAGCATCCTACTGGCTAGGTTCTGTCTAGCCTGAGGCACGGGCAGCCTGGTCCTGAAACAACAATCAGGTTTCTCCTTTGGCTCAAAGAGCAACTTAAAAAAAAGGTTTCCACTTGCCTCCAGTGTGCCCACTGCCTGCATGCTCACCAGCATGGGTGCCTCCCTTCCCCCCTGCTCTCAGAGCCTGGCTGTGGGCTGTGTTTGTGGAAGGAGGCTGCAAACAGAAGAGACAAGCACAGTGCAGAGGGGTGTCAGGCGAGCCTCCAGCACCAAGGATGCTTCTCTCAATTCTTCCCCTTCCACTGAGCAGTACAGCCCTACAGCAACAAACTCCACAGCCTCCCAAGAAAGCAGAATCAGCCAAGTGGCTCTGCACTGAGGAGAGCCTGGAGCTCCCATGCTCAGGACTGAATCCACACTGAAATAAGAGGTTGGTCCACTCCCAGCTAGGGACTCTCCTCAAAGCCTGCAAATGGCTGAGCCCCCTGGGCTTTCCCTGGATTTAAAATCTGTACCTGACAGCAGCTTTTGCTCCACAGCTGCTTAATGTGAGGACTGTTTTCTCACTTCCTATTTCAGAACTGGAGAGCTGGAATAAATTGCACTCAAAGAGGATAACTTGATCGCAGAATCACACAGCTTGCCACAGTTAAGTCCCTTCACATTTACATGATAAAGGTCAGCCAGCAAAAAAGATAAGTGTGCAATAAAGCACAGAAACACGTTTTTAAAAAGTGCTTAACTTTGGAAGTTTTGGATAAATTGATGTGAATTTGACAACATTATCCTGCAGAGTCAGGGAAAGAGTAGCGATCATCAGAATTGACTAAATTGAAGAGCAATTTTTTGTGCATATTTTCCAAGATTTATATCTTACTTTCTTTTCCTCTGCTTTTAATTTTCAGCCAATGAATGCAGCTTTGTATGCATGTATGTCAGCTTATTTTATTTACTGATCATAAACCAAATTTTTAAAGCAAGGAAGGGCTGTGTTAAACTGGATTAGAGTGTTCCATGTCAAAACATTCACCAATATTGAGCACTTCTAGCACTTTTATGGTGGTTGCATTGCTTTTTTGGCACCTAACATCCTGACCCTGCATGCCTCAGGCTCATTGCCCAGTCTAACAAAGTGTTTGCATTAAGCACAGTCAGAAAGTGGCAAGGGTGGAACCTGCTATTCCTGCCAGAGCTTTCCCTCCTCACAGCCTCTCCTCTTCTTAGCAGAAATAGAGCTCTAAGTTCATCAAGGCTTGATTCTCATTAACACTTAATAATGCCACTCCCAGACCTTCATGAAACATTCATCAACCTCACAAAACTCAGAAGACTGGCATAAAAAATGTATGAGATTTTTATGATATTAAAAAAATTATGCATATGAGAATCTTTCAGTTGAACTCCAGGGTTTTAGGTCTGTTTTTCATAAGGCTCAGGTTTTCAGTTTGGTTATGCCTGAGTAGGCTCTCCTCTGCAGTGTTAAGTGGGTTAAAAAGTTTCTTTTTCTAAGAAACACACACACAAAATCAGTTGAAACTAGGGCCTGAGAAGAGCCACCAAGAAGCACGAAATGATGGATGAAACTGAAGCTGGGAAGATGGGAAACTGTGGGGAACCAGTGTCAGAATGTTGTGACAAAAAGCCACAAAAATGTTTGATTTCTGTAACCAGCACCACTGTAGTGATCACAGAAATCAAGGAAAACTGCAATACATTGCAACTGAGTTACAATTCCAAGCAGAAAGAGCAGTCAGAAGGGCAAGCATTTATAAAAGGCACAAACAAGCCAAACTGTTCTATACAATACAGCAGTGGTTTTTTCCATGTCAGCTCTGGCTTCAGAATCAGCTACCAAGGAGAGAAAAGGGCAATTACATCAAGTTACAGGTTAATTCCATCTCAAACATTCCTCTTAGCAGCACCTTTTACAGGCATAAAAGGGAAGGAACCTATTTCAGATTCATCCCCTTTAATATGGGGGGAACATGCTGTGCAGGACTAACCAAGACAATCCTGGTGCTATTTCACTGTGTTTCCCTTTCAGCCTTGGGGCAAAAAGAGTTCCAGGCTCTCCTCAGTGCAGAGCCACTTGGCTGATTCTGCTTTCTTGGGAGGCTGTGGAGTTTGTTGCTGTAGGGCTGTACTGCTCAGTGGAAGGGGAAGAATTGAGAGAAGTTGTCACGGGCACAGTCACCTCATGCAAGTTATTTTAACATGGCACTTCAGCCCCTTTCTATCACACCCCAGCAAGAGGGACCCAATGGAGCCTTCCCCAAAGCTCCAGGGTGATGCCATCCTGTAACTGCCTGGCCTCACAGACACCCCTACAGCTGTCACACGGGCTCTGGGCCACAAGGAGACACAAAAACACTTCTTGGAGCTTTTACCCATTTTGAGCACTACTGCTCAGACAAAGAGGAAAACCCAAAACTGAAAAAAATGAGCTCCTGTCATCATCCTTTGGGCTGAAGATGCCAAAACTTCTGCCTGTACCCCTGGAGGGTGTGATGCTGCAGCTCCCAGCCACGGGCAGCAGCAGGTATTGTAGGACAGACCCTGCTGTGGTCACTAGGATGAATGTGTGAGGCAGGAGGGGCACAGTCAAGTAGACAACTGCTGGGGCTGAACATGAGAAAGTGTTTAAAGTCTGCAGAAAAATCGCTGTTTTCTGAGAAAATTGTACTAACTATCTTTTTTGCCTACCACTTACTCAAGTCACAAGAGGATGAACAATCCATATGTAAAAGAGATGAATTATTGCTAGACTTACTAATGGCATTTGCTTTGGGCAGAAGGTCTTGGGACTCTATAATGGTTTCATTGCTCTGCTGACCTTGCAATCGATCGTTCTAATTAATAATTTCAATTAAAATTAAAACCAGGTAATACTGCAGAGGACTCATTTCCTATACTTGCAGGACACTCTTTATTGATGGGCTTGTTCAAAGCAGAGTTCCCATTCAACAAGGCTCATCTTTAAATTCTTACACAATATTTTGAGATCCCTGCAGATAACGCTGATAATATTTGAAATTCTCTTGAAAGGGAAAATAAAATAGAACATCTTTCAGTAATTCACATACATCATAGGTGAGTTTTGCAGCATGTCTGCATCCTTAAAGAAGATCAAACAAGACCTCTGCCTATAGTTTTGCTGAAATTCATCCCCTTCTCTTACAGAGAGAAGATTTCACTAACCAGAATAATGGAGAATAGCAAAAGATACCATTTTGCTTTCTCTGTATTTATATTCAGCAACCTTTTAAGAAAGCTTCAGCACGCCATGCTATGGAACAATTAGATCTGAAAACTGAAGGAGAAAAAAAAAAATCAGTTTTCAAGATTTGCAGAGGTGTGCTGAAGCTGTGCAGTTACAGGGACCTTGTCATCCACCCCCAGAGCCCCAGAGTGGGACCACAGCACAAAGCACAGCATCCCTCTTCTGCTGCTGCAGGTGTGGAGGGAAGGAGAGCTCTGTGGTCCCAGCGTGGGCACCCACGCCTCCATGGCTCCTTCTGAACCCAAGGATTTTGTGCCTCAAGTTTTCTTTTCCTCTGTGGGGACAATATTTCACCTCACAGGGATGTTGTAGAAATAAATTATCTAACTACAGCGAGTAGGGAGAGCCTGAGTAATGAGCGTGGGGAACAGGCCTGAGAGGAAATGAGTAATCCTGCCTCCAGAGCACAGCCTGGGCCATGCACAACAAGTGAGGCCTGGAGGCACCTGAACAACGAGGTTAAATAAAATATTGAACAGCCACTCATTAAGAGCAATATAAAGCCAGGGAGCCTTCCCACCTCCCTGCTCGTGATCATCTACCACGGTAATCAGGGGCTGTACCGTGTGTGTGTNCACCTGAACAACGAGGTTAAATAAAATATTGAACAGCCACTCATTAAGAGCAATATAAAGCCAGGGAGCCTTCCCACCTCCCTGCTCGTGATCATCTACCACGGTAATCAGGGGCTGTACCACGTGTGTGTGTGTGTGTGTGTGTGTGTGTGTGTGTGTGTGTGTGTGTGTGTGTGCAAGGGCAGAATCTGGGCTGCAGAGGCCACCTGGTTTCTGACAATCCCAGCTCTGGAATGATTTATTATGCAATCCCCAGGTTATCTCTGTGGGCGTGTGTGTGAGGGGAAGCGCTCGCCTCTCCTGCTGTCACAACGTTCAAGGTGCCATGGATTAAGACTTCTCCACAGAGGCAGGGAGAGGATTTACTCACAACTTCAGCAGTGATTTAATTCAGAGCCACACCATGTGGGTGTAATTACTCACTGTGTACGAGTTGCCTCCCATCCTGGAAAAGCCATCTGTAGAGCAGCCTGAGAGCTCTGAGCAGACAGCATGGACCCATGCCTGCCACCATGTGTGAGCAAGGCAAGGGTGGGATGGGAGCTGCAG
>VZRH01000660.1:17722-119430 GCA_013397555.1 Urocynchramus pylzowi | reverse complement strand
TGCAGTGCAGGAGGGGCTGGGGCTGTGGCAGCAGTGCATGCACACCAAGGCAGAGGACCCAAGCTATCCCTGTTACCTGTTCAGCCAACAGTGAGGCCAGGCTTGAGTAAGCATCTGCAAACTCTGGGCCGTACTTAATGGAGTCCCTCAGCAAGATCACAGCTTCCTCCTTCTTCCCTTGGGACCTGCAGGAAGGAGGAAAAAAAACCCAGAAAGGCATACTCCTGTAAGAACATGTTTAGGTTATCCCACTGATTAACTAAAGAGACGTGGAAGTGCCCGGCTTGCCCTTTTCAACAAAGACTAAATGATTCATTCACGCCTCCTCTCCACCATGTGAGCACCCAGCATTTCCTCAGCCTCCAGCAGCTGGGAGGACAAGAGGCTTTAATGAATCAATACAGTTAAGTATCTGAAGGAAGGGCACCGAGAGGATGGAGGCACTGTGATCTGGGAACAGGACATTCCCTCTCACTTCAGTAGGCTAGAGACACTGTAATCCTTAATTTCCTTTACTAAAACCTTGAAGAGTCTCTGCATGTTCCTAGACAAGTGCTCTTACACATCCAGTTGCAACTCCATTATTTTGAAATTCAAATATCTCCAAGTTAAATCTGCCTGGGATCTCTAAGTAATTCCTTAGCGAGTCGATCATCAGGCTGCAGGAGTTCTGTCCTTCAGATCCTAAGGATTATGAACAGAGATAGCTGAGAGGTGGCTGTGCTGATGAGCTAGGTTTTTTTTCCTAGCATTGCTCTGCATTTATTGCTATGGAAAATGGAAGAGGTTTCCCTAACAAAAATCTTGGGATGTTTATTTATTTGAGCTACAATTTCTCCCCTTTGAAAAATGAGAAGGTTTCCTGAACAAACATCTAAGGATGTTTAGCTGGGCTGAAACAACATTTTCCTTGTGCTGGGCATACAAAGAATACGAATAGGAGGGCTTAGAAAAAGAAACAAAGGGCTCTGGGGAAACAGAAAATATGTGAACACCTTGCTGCTTTGGCCTTAGATTTCATCTGAGTGGCATGGTCAAGTAACCAGATCTTGTTTATAAGGTGCAAATTTCAGCTGATAATATATGTGGCTTTGCAGATTTCTTCCCTTTCTAGTTGTGTAACTGGAAGAATATTTTGCCTGTGCATTAAGCTAAGTAAAACCAGTTGTGCTATTCTTTTTCTTCTTCCAGTGGTGTTCCATATAAATTACACGAATGAAGCAAAAACAAACAAAGAACCACTTTTCTCCTACACTAATTAAAGTCTAGCTAGCTTGTCAATTTATAAAACTTTGGGATCCCTTGGCTGGAGTTTCATGACACATTTTTATAAATCAAAACCAGATGACTGCTTAATAAAGGTATTGATGTTTGGCAGAAAATGTAGGAAATGCCCGCTACAGAAATAAAAGGATTAAGTGATCCACTCAACAGCAGTAAAAGTTCCCATTAAACACCAGCATTCACTCTGAACATGGGGCAGCCCTCTTAATTACTCTTTTATTCCAAAATGGCCTCTTTTTTTTCTCCATTTGATCCAAGAACAATGTTTGTCTCCTGAAAGTGGGGGTAAAGAGGGAAAGATTATGGCATCTTTTTATGTGACAGACTGAATTACATTAAAAAAAGCAGATCCAGTAGTTTCTCAGAGGGCTTAGGCCTGCAAGATACCAAGTGCTCTGGCCAAGCACTTAAACGTGTACTTAACTTTTATGCCTGCAAGTTGAAAATTAATTACTGGTTGAAGTGCTTTCCTGGCTCAAGGCCAACACTTTGCAGGATCAAGGCCATCTCATATAAAAATCTCCTGCAATCTGGGAGAGCACAAAGCATTGAAAGAGCAGTCCAATACACTAATTTACCATAAACTGGGGATCTGGAGCAGGAATAGTTAGGTAATGTACGTCTTCACTGTGACAGAGAGAAGAACAAATTCAACTGACAAGAGCAATATGTGACCACTTATTCCAACTTTTTACCCAAATTACCCTGTTTTATAATGCCCACTCTTGACTCCCTCTCCCACCTGAGCTCATGGCCTTTCCTCTACAATCAGCATGCTCAAGCTGAGAACAAGGAACAGCTCTTTCCACTGAGAGCATCCCTCCCATATTTTTGCAAGTTGGAGAAGCACCAGGTTAAACCACCCTGCCAAAGTCTGGCAATGCACAGGGCTGTTAGCACTGGAGCAAATTTCACACACAACAGAGAGCAATCTAGGAATTAGTGCTCTAAAGGACTTGATAACTTTCATCTTTTATTTTGTGAAGTTATTTAGACTGTATTAAAGCCAGAAACACAGAAATCAACAAAGGTTCCACAACTGTTCTGAACAAATTTTTACAAGGATACAGAAAAAAAAAAAAAGCCAGAGCCAAACTCTTGTAGAGGTACACAATGACAGCACAAGAGACAACAGATGCCAGAGTAGGAACATGGGACATCCTGATTAGATATCAGGAAAGGTATTTTTCACCACAGAGGTGGTCAAACACTGGAACAGGTCACACAGAGAGATTGTGGCAGCTCTCTCCTTGGAGGGATCCAAGATTCAGCTGGACACAGCCCTGAACAATCTGATCCAATCAGACTTTCTCTGAGCAGCTAGCTTGGTCTCCAAATGACCTCTAGAGACCCTAGGTTATAATAATAACCTAAGTTATTTTTTCAATCTACTGCAAAAATTAGACTGCCAGAGTTTGTGGGGGTTTTTAACCAGAGTCTCCAAGGTGCATGTGATACTGAGGCATAATTGCACCACTTCATGAGACACAGAGTATCCTGCAGAGACCATTCAGGATGCAGTACCACTGAACATCACCACTCAGTTTGCTTCTGAAGGAAAGGAAGGAACGTTTCACTAGCTAAAAGGTCCTAAATCTCAATACATGTAATCTCTATCTGATGCTTTTCAGCATCTCCAGACAGTTCCAGAAGCCTGTGTCAGCACACTCTCATCCAGAAGCCTGTATCAGAGAGGGCAGACAGTCCTTCCTCTTCTGAAAAAATGGGTTTGCTCAACTGGCACTAAATCACAACAACGAACACTCGGGACACGTTGTATGTTTCTCCACATCCAGAAGAAAACCAGTCCTTTGAGTAAACTCCAGATTCAGTGGAGATTGTTTCTAGGCATTTCATTTTCCCCCTGAAAATGAAGCCATAACACTCTCAAAGCACGTGAGGCCTTTCTTCATAAGGAACAGTGTACTGGATATTGCAGTGCTTTAGGTGGGGATTGATACAGTACCACAAGTAAGAAGGGCTTGTCCATTCTTCCTGCCACAGAAAGCTGAGATTGATCTTTATTTCAAATGTTCTTAATATATTATTTCTTGTCTCTTTACAGAAATACTCACAGCCTATAAATTCATGAGGTATTCTGGACAATATTTATCTGTATCTCAACGAACCTGAATTTATACAGAGGGGTCAAATACTCAAAACACAAAAAAGCAGCACCAGGCTGCTCTGTGTCACAGATCACACAGACCATGAAAGCAGAGAGATTTCTTACTTTCAGGCAGACCATCTTCTAGGTCTATTTTAAGTAAGAAATCTGTTGGCATTGTTTAATTATCTGCTCTCCAATATTTATATTAAGCATGAAAATGATGACATACAACTTTATTTTAGGATATGTAAACAAAACCAGAGGTTTATTCAGCCATTACCCTGCAATACTTCCTGAGAACATTCATCTTCTGGCACATAGCTGTCTTCTTTATGTGCAAACAGAAAATGGAAACATCATTTTTCATCTACGACTTCCACAGAAAATAACTTATAAATTTCCACCCTGTGTCCTCAAAACAGTTTTTACTCAAGTTTAAATCACAAGCAATGGATGCTTAAATAGCTTATTTACATGGAATAATGAAAGGCAGATTCCCACATGGCAATGACAAACCCATCCTTCCAAAATCCCAGACTTCCCTTCTCTCAGTACTCCAGAGAAGATGAAATCTAGTATCTGCCATCAGATTTGCACACTCTGAGCAGGGATGGGTACAAGGAGCTCAGCAGAATTCAGCTGGGAATTGCCCATGCTGGATGATTTCATCCCATGTCCCAGTACAAGCAGTGCTGTTACTGGACATGCCTGAAGTGTTGCACATCTGTCTCTTCCTGATCTGCCCCATGCTCTGAAGCCTTTGTAAAGAGGACAGAAAATGCTTTTATTGCTTGACCATTAATCTTCTCTCTGACATATGTTTAAAAATGAAAACACTCTTCATAATGTCTCATAACACAGCCAGAAAGTAATATCTGTCTGTAATATGCTGCAGATTTCCATTTTATTTCATTTATTACCCATATTATACTAGCATTTAGTGTCTGCAGAATACTGGCTGCCATATATATGCACATTAATACATAGATATGAAAGGATAATTGTAGACACAGGTAGAAAATATAAATAAAGACAACTTTGTAGGAAGGGGAAATGTGAAATCTCTGCCTTGTACCTGTCTGGTCATCTCACAAGTTACCTCATGCTCCAGCACGGCTGATGTTCTTTGCTAAGCTGCTGGATCATCTAGGTTTGGTGTTGGTGCTGGTCAAAGGGTTTGGGATCCCATTTGAGGGGAGACATTCATATAGGATCTGCCCACGCAGCACCTGCTTTACATATGTGCTAATTCCTGCACTGTGAACTCCACCTATTTTTTAACAGGTTTTTTATAAAGCTGAGCAGAGAGATGAGGGCACTCAGCTTCCAATACAATTAACACCACTGCTGTGTCCAGATCACTACACTGCTTTGGAAGCCTAAGGGAAGTCTAGGAAATGTGAGCAAATGGATGTGGGAGAAGGGCAGGAGGATCCTGAGTGCTTTCTTTTGACAAGTTTAGCACAAGCATCACACTTAACATCACACATTTAACATGCTGCAAAATGTGGCACCACAGAAGGATGCAGAGCACATACAATCCAACAGGACACACAATATCTCAAGTATCACAATGTGAAAAACATGACATATTGCACAGAAAACAAACAGCATTTCTAAGACATTTCCCCCACATGTCTCCTTTGTGCTTTTCCAGTGCAACAAGTCCAACTTTTATCCACCTGCTAGGTCATAAGAGCCCATTGATAGGCCAGATTTAAGCATAATTGACATGGAATGTCCCGGTGCTTCTTCTGGCTTAGATCCTTTTGTATTAATATTTTATATTTAAAAAAAACCCAAAATGTAACAGAGAATAATAACTAAGGTACACATTATGGATTTAAAAGACAATATGTATTTTTAAACACCATTGCCACCTAAAATTAATTTCAATCAACCAAATTTGATGAATAATACAAAGAACTTTCTTTTCTCTTGTAACACTTTCCTTCCTTGTATTTCCAGTAAAGCACATACCTACTTTCTATTTGAGATTACTCATTTCCCATATTCTAACCTCAAACCAATAGGTTTACTTGTAATACTATTCTGATAATTTCTCTGCTTCTGAACAGACCAGGTAGAACTTCAGCAGCCCACTTAACATCCATCATACAAATCCACACTTGAAGTTACATTTCAGGACCAGAAAGACCAAATTTTAATGACACAGTGCCACTTTAAAACCAGTCCCACACTAAGCCTGTCACAGTTTAACCAGCACTGTCTGCTCTAAAAGATTTACCAAGACCTATTATCAGCAAAATAAGGGCAGTTCATATCAGAAAAAATGTACTTTTACTGCTGTAGTTTATGCAGTTCTGTCAGCAAATACACTGCAACATCCTCACAAAACCAAGGACCTTTTTGCTGGTGTTAAACAGAGGTATTTTACTTTTTTTAATTGAACCCTTTGCAGATCTTATCATAATGGCTTCTTGTATGGATCTAAGTTTAGTCTTTAGATATGGTTAGTCAAATTAATTTGCATGATTATGATTGTCTGCTATTCTCTTTGCTAAAGGCTGACACTCTAAACAACAATGAGTGAAATAATGAGCTCATCAACTTGTTTTTAACCATCCAGGGATGCAAACCAGCCTTCCCCTCAAATCCAGACCTACCTGCTCTGCAAGGGAATGAACTCTGCTGCTCTGAGCATCTCAGCACAAGGTGCTTATGCCTAAACTATTCAACAACTTCCCATACAGCTAATGAGGAGAAGTGGGAACTTGAAGAGAGGGATTTTTTGGATATTATTTATTAGCTTGGCATCTGATGCCCACCTTTGAACAATACAGCTTCCTCTCCTGGAAATGTTCACACACCTCCACCAGGATGGGGATCTCAGGTGCCTAGCTGACTTTAGGCACTTCATTTCTGATGCCTGGAACAAATTAATTTCCTACAACTGGAACACACTCATGAACAGCAACTGGAGTGACGTGGCACACAGCACAGGGATATCCAAAGTAAGCCTCCCCTTCGTGCCAGCACTTTGGGATGGCACCAAGAAATGACCCCATTGCTCCACCAGCTGGCAGAAAAAACACCACTTTGGTGATGTGTGTAGGGGCAATGTGAATTTCCTGGGTGCCACACCTGCACTCAACTTACTTGAGCAGGTTGCCCAGGTTGAAGAGAGCTCGATTGTGCTGAGGGTTGAGCTGAAGGGCCCGTCTGTAGTAGTCCTTAGCCTCCAGCACGTCTTTGGTCAACGTCCCCAGGTTGTTGAGAGCACTTGCGTGACGAGGGTACAGCCTGGCAAAAATGAAACAGCAAGTTACAGATGCTCATTAATTGTCAAATAAAGCTGATGTCACTGACTCTACCACCAATGCTGTTTGCACTCAATAAAGGGAAGCATGTCAGCCAAGAACCCCTGTTTTCCCTTAATTTGTCAGCCAAAAACCCCTAAATTTTCCCATCAGGTCAGATGGGATCCTGAGGACCCTTTTCAACTCCCAAAGAGATTGCAAATCATATCTTCTCCTATGGTTCCTATATATCTCCAGGGCAAAATGGAACATTTGGAAACAAATGTTTGAAATGGAACAAATTGAAAACCTATCATGCCCTTAAGCAAAAGGCAGAGTGGCTAAAGCAGCCTGAATGTTTTAATTCAAAATGCTTTTGCAACAAGCAACAACTGCCTTGTCAAAAAATGTTTCCAATGGAAATATGTTTTGATATAAACAGAATCCAACACAACACTGTTTGAAATTATTTGTTGGGTTTTTGAAATTTTTTTTTCACAGTAAAACTGATAAAAAAGTGCAGAAGGAAACCTGAAATGAGCTGTTGAACAATGCTTTCAGGACCGAGCAAAATGATAAAAGAACCTGGAATCAGACTGCTTAACAGTATGAATTCTCTAAGCTTCTTGCAGCATTTGGCTCAGTACAGTTCTCCTTTTATCTGACCTGTTGATCTTCACATCCGCCTGTTTCAGTTACAAGACTACATTACTGGACCCAATGTACCTCTGTTAAAATTCTCCACGAATCAAGAAGCAGATCATGGTCCATTCAGCAGTTTAAATTCTCAAAGTTCTGCTCCTATATTAATATTTTAGTTTGTAGGTCTTTCACCAGAAAACTCCAGAGGCAGAAGTGATCCAGGGCTCCATGTAAGTATCCAGGGCCCTTTGTGTGATAGGCAGGTGAAAACTAAGGGTCATTATGATACAGAAATAAATTTTTGACAGACACCCACAGAGGTCCCTGGAGACCAGCTGTGTGAGAAGGTCTGAGGCCAAGTCATCTGACAGTTCTTTGCCTTAGGTCCCTGATCATGGGAAAGTGATGTGGAAAATTACATTAAAAGTAGTTGGCCATGAAAGCACAGGGTACAGCATGAGAAGGGGCATTTAAAGGTAGAAGGGATTAAGACTCTATAGTATAGCCTGACTAAAGTTTGCAATTGTTTTTAATCCAAGATTTTCCACTGTGAGGTTTTTTGGGTTTTTTTTGCCTGGAGTTTTTCACTATGTCAGTTCAGCCCTAGGATTTTCTGTGCTTAAGTACCATGAATAATTTAGCATTTTATACACTGCTGCAACATTTGTATCAGTCACATTTTCACTCCACAGCTCATAAATTATTTTGGCAAGGTCTTATTTGGGGGTGAAGCTGGAAGCATTCAAGGGAAATCTGGGAGAAATGGGCATGCACCACTAACAAAACCAGGATGTTTCCTACCATTAAGTAAAAGAAAAGCCCAAAGTCCTTTTTTCACCTAGCCAACAAGGACTGCAAAGCCACACATCTGAGGAAAAATTGTTCAGGGACGCAGCCATGTGTTTTTTTAAAACGGACCCGTTATAATAACAAAAGATGAATGTAGTGACCATCACTCACAGCAAATAATAATGACTATGGAGTGCCAACATCCTTCCCACACAGGTGAGCATCCCATCTCTCAGAGGTCACCACTTCTGCTGCAAGCCCTCAGGTGCACTGCCCAGTGCCCACACCCACCCCCACCACCTGCATTCGCTGCTCGAGTGACTTGTGAAGAGACCCCAAGCTGAACTTGTCACAGAGGAGCAAAGAGTAAGGAATTTGTGGTGAGAGCTGCAGTTAACATAGAAACAGCATCACCTTCCATTGCTGAAGCTCCCCAGTGAGCCTGATGCATTCTGGGGTGTGAGAGGCTTCCTGCGCCTGGAGAAGCAGCAGTCAAAGAAAAGATGATGATGAGGGTGTAGTGTGGAGTCCTGACCTTGGCCCTCACATCCATGTGTCATCTAGTCTAAGCCTCCCCAGGTGAGTCAGGCTGGGAGAAATGCTCTCCAGAGCAACAGCAGGGGAGGAATGGAAAGGGCCAAGCTGCCTTGCTCTTCAGCACTTGGGATGCAGCTCTGTGATACCTTGACCAGAACCTTGAGCAAAGGACATCTTAGGGCAAATGACCACGGACTCAGTCTTGTTTCCCATTTCCTCCAGGGGATTTTGGCATTGTTTTGGACCAAGAAAAAGGTCTGGGAGTTATATTTTTGAGCCTTTTTTACCAGATGGCTATGATAAAAGTGTGCATTACTTCTGTCAGTACTCACACATAAAACAGCTCCAATATTTGACAGGAAGTCACTTGAGTTAAGAGTGGGCAAAAGGATTTCAGACAATTCTTGGGAAAGTCAAAAACAGATTAACATTTTACAGCCCTAAACCTGATGGTTTTTCTCTCAAACTTTCAGAAATTAATTCTGTTCTTGGCCTTTAGTGCTCCTATGGCATTTTAGGCCCAGGAGATTTGCTTGCACCAATTTGGAGTGGAATGAAAACTCAAGATTAAAAAAGGGAACTGATTTCACCTTTAAATTGCAGTTCTGACCAGCAGCTTCATAAATACACTTCTGAGCTCAGTGCTAAAACCTCTCAACAGCAAATCACAGATGCAAACATATCTCCCATGTATCCTGGGCTCTATTTCTTGTGTTTTACATTTATTCATTACATCTCATTGCCCTTTCCAAGAAATGTAAGTGAAAACCCAGAACCTCAGCAAGCACAAATTACCTGCTTAGCATCTGGCCCGAAGAACTTATGACATCTGCAATTTTACATGTCTGAACAAAAGTTATGACAAATTCTGACCACAGCAAGATAAGGTGGTGGTGTTGGGCTTTGCTGCTAGGGTTCAGCTCTTATTTCTCTCCAGATATTTTATTTGGAATATTACTTTATGATGGTGGTAGAGCAAGCTGCCACTCAGCTGAGTTCAGCAGAACAACCAAGCCAAAGAGAGCATCACCTCTGCTGTTACAGAATGACTGAATCACAGAATATTTTGGGATGTGAAGGACCTTAAAGATCATCTGTTCCAATGCCCCTCCACTATGGGTAGGGACTCCTTCTACTAGACCAGGTTATTCAAAGCCCCATCCAACGTGGCCTTGGACACTTTCAGGAATGGGGCATCCACAGCTCCTGTGAACAATGTGTTACAGGGCCTCAACAATCTCACAGTAAAGAATTTCTTCCTAACATCCCATCTAAACCTGCCCTCGTCCTGTTTATGCTGCTTTCACACCACCCTCAAATAGTTCCCAGGTCCAGGCCTGGGAGTGGTCCAGGCCTGAGCCCAGATCAGGGTTTGATCCCAAAAGCCAACTTGGACTTGGCCATGTCTCTCAGAGGATACAAACATTACTGAATGCTGCCAGGTCAATTTATGCCAGTTGACCTCCAGGCTAGAGAATGTGGACCAGATAATTTTTTTATTTATTAATATGGATGTTGAGTAAAGGACTAGCAGCCCTATTTAAACTACCCTTTGTTCAGGCACACCCACTGCTGTTAACAACAGCTCCCTTCTAATAAAAACACAGCAGAACAGTCTTGTGGCAGGATTTACACAGGAGCATAAAACTTGAACACAAGTTACCCAACGAAGCAACATTTACTCAAGAACTTTCAAAATGGTTCTGCAAGACTTGCAGATACACCAAACTTGTTTGCTTTTGTTGCAGATGATTTGTTGTTGTAATGGAGGGAGATACATGCACTTCTCCTTGAAGTTATCAGGAGATTTGTGCTGTTTATCAAGACTTCTGCAATGAATCCTGATATTCAGCTTTAACTCATTTTGATTGTAAGCTCTCTAATGCAAACATTGTCTCTTCCCCATTCTTCATTCATATGAAGAATTTATTTACATTTATTTTATTTATTGTATTTCTAACCCTTCTTAGAAGGGTTAGAAACACATTACCAAGGCAAGGAGGTCTCCAATTAACCTGAAGTCTCTTCATGCCACAATAATGACAATACTCAGAATCCAGACTTTATTTTATAAACCATCACTCTGAAGACACTGAGATGCAAGAGACCAATTGTTGGAACATATCTAGCTTGTTTTGCAACTTCTCTTAAGAAACAAAGCTTTCTATCTGGACATATATAGGGCTGCATTTTCCTTGCCACCACCACTGATAATGGTAACAGTCTGCAGGCAATATCCTTCTTGCTATGCATCTGATTAGGTAGAAATTCCTCTAGGCTTCACCTAATCAAATGCAAGTGCTGCATTATTTATGAAAGAAAGCTGAATTACATTAAACTTATTCTACAAGTAGCAGTTCATGTAAGAAATCAGTTTATCCTTCCCTTTAGAAATCAGAATAATTTTCTTTAAAAATCTACATTCAAGGATAATTATGATAGAAGTCTTGAAATAGCAAAATTATGGGAAAGCAACCCATGAAAGTATATTTTAAAGCAGATGGAGATTTAATTTCTAAAGAGAAGACAAGTGGGTTGTTTCCTTGTTGTAGAATGAATAATTCAAAGGGTTCCTCCAATGCTGCATCTGCAATTGTCAGAATAAATTTCAGCAGCCTTCCCTTTAACTGTTACAGGTATAGACTGCACAAGAACTCCTGCTAGTAATTATCCCCACTTCTTTTAGGTTAGCAAAATTCCCTCTAATACCACTGAACAAAAGCCCTACTGACTTGCACAGTCAAGAGATTTCCAGTTTCCCAAGACAAAACCAGGTATAAAACACATACAGCCATCAAAATGCTGATGACCATTTATTCTGCTTTTTCATTTAATGCCTCTATTACCTGAAACATGAGGGGTTTTGAAAAAATTTTGAAGGGCTTTGTTTGGCTCCATATCTGAATTACAAGACAATTACAGAAAGAAGAGAAAGGGATGAAATTTGTTGTCATGACTGCAACCTATGATCCACCAGGAATTTTAATTCTTTTAATTCATATTGAGAGAGACCACTTAAACAACTGGCAAGCTCTGCTCACAGTCCTGCCTGGTCTGATGCCAGGGGTATTCAGGGGGAGGAAGGCATTAGTGTGACAACTACCCACTTGCTCTTAAGAGCACTGTGTGGTTTTTGTACAGCCTTTGCTGTGTGGATAGCAAGCAGCTGGGGCCAGACTAGCATGCAATTAGCCTGCAAAACTACCATGGACAGCATGGAAAAGGCTGTAGTGTCATCTTTCAGGGGTCTGGGCAGCCCCCCACAACCTCTGCTACTGAAAGCAGCCCAGAGACACTTCTCAGAGCTGGGACAGCCCTGAGCTGTCACATGAGGGTGACTCTTCCTGATGCCCCCAGCCCTTCATCACTCTCCAAGGGTTGACAGTAAGCCTGTTGAAAGCACATTCCCAGTGACTTACAACGTGATTCTTATAATCATTATAAAACTTGTAAGCAACCCTGGTCATCATTAACCCAACAGCCATGCCATGGCAGCAGCAGCAAAAAGAAAAATACCTGCCTGCATCATCTGGTGTAATATTCAAAGGGAGTCCAAGCATATTAATTTCTTCTATGAATTAAAATAATGCGTGAAAAATAATTTAAAAATAAATTATTCAGTTGGAGAGATCTAGTGTGCCTGGTTTTTGTTAACACATCTTTTGATTGAAGAATACATTTAAACTTAGCACTCACAGGGACCACGCCACCATTGAGGCAGCTGTGATAAGTCACCCCCTGTGCTGCCCTGACAAAACAGGCTGTGTTACCTCTCTGTGGCAAGAGGAGAGGAGAGCCTGAAGAGCCCTGGGCCAGAGATTTCACCAGTCCCCCTCCATACAAGAGGACACTTCCCTGACAGCCACTTTTGGCTCTCCTGGTGCCTGTCCAGCCCCACACAAAGCTCAGTATCCCTGGGGCTCCCTGCAGCCACATCAAGCACAGGGAATCAGGCCTTAATTAGCCAGGCCCAATTACTTGCTGGCAGCATGGCAACTTGCTTTTAAGGCACGTTTTGCCCATTCCAATATATGCTGTAATTATTGGCATTGTTTTGCCAACTAAAGTAAGAATGTTATATGAATAACGTTTCTATCTGTGCCAAGTTTTAATACTGCCCATTTTATATTTACTCCAGCATACTATTTCAAGCCAATTTTCCAATTTTAATATTACATCACACTCATTTTCATGTATTTATGTTAAGTTCTCAATAAAGCTCTATGTCAGGTTGAATTAAAACACGATTTGATGTAATTCTGAGACCAGCCATCCTTCTGGGAACAATTCTGCACTGGCAGCAACTCAGGTCATGGCCTCATGATGGCATGGCACCTTTTTTCAAGAGCTGCTCTACATGATGTGGAGATGTGGATGGCAGATCCTGTGTCTTCCTCAAAAAGGTTTTAAATTTGCAACATTTTAATTTCTTCCAAGGAAGGAGAGGTGATCCTGCAATATCAAGCAGCAGCTGATTTTCTCTTGAAGAGTTCTAGTAGTTGCATCAATACTTCCTCAAACTAACACCCTTCAGCTTGGCAGAAGGTTTTTGGCAGGCTGGTATGTTTTTTGTATTTAAAAAAGTACCTGGAAATCCTGTTGAAAGTCAGGCAGGTGAGAGATCTAATGCTTTTAGGTTCCTTTGAAAGCCTCAGTGTCGGGGTCTTCTCTGCTCTCTGAGATGACCCCAGGTGTTGGTGGAAGCCGCTTTTCCCAACCCAGCTGTCCAAGAAGGAGTCAGGAGTCTTCTGCTCGTGTTCTCAGTGATGTTTATTATCTCTTATCTAAAATATTTTCTGTCTGACCCGCCCAGCTCTGGCCAGCAGGTCAGCCCAAGGCACACTCTGCCTCCCACAGGGCTGGTGCTATCTTTTATACCATGAACTACCTATTAGATATTTACAATTGTGTGCCAATCCCTAACACCTTTGTTAGACAGTGACTTTCTACTCTGAACCAATCTAAAAATGCCAACATCACACCTAAAAGATGGATGTCAGGAAGAAGAAGGAAGAAGGATAGGGCACGCCCCTATCCCTCCATCTTAGGATTTTAGACCCCCCTGTACCAAATCTCAAATTTTTTCCTTTCACCCTCTAACTACTGCTACTGTGTTGTCTAAACTTTTGTGACTTGTGATTCCTCATATAAGGTTGGTAATTTATCCCATGGGCTGAAATCAAAGCCCCAAGTGTTTTTGGCCTCCTGCCAGGGCTGCCCAGACCCCTGTCCAGGGTTTGGGGCACGGAGAGGAATGGCTTGGATTCCGACACTCAGGCATCATCTCCTTCAGTGAAAGCGTGACAAGCAGCGGGACTGCCGGCTGTTCCCAGCAGAGCCCGGAGCTGGGCATTACACCACACCACTGCCACCCACCCAGCTGCCAGGGCATCCTGACACAATGCCAGGGAGCAGACAGGGAGTGATCCCATCTCAGTCTGCTGCTGGGGGCTCAAAGAGCATCCCTGAGCAGCGCTATGGGTACTGTTGTATGGGCCAGCTCAGCTCCTGAGTGGGGGCCTGCTCAAAAAATCATTGTGGGGTCATGCCTGAGCAGCAGTGCCCACAGCAGGGCCTTGATCTAACCTGGGATCTCCAGAGGCTGACTTGGTTTAAATAGCAAGTGCTGAATCACAGCCAGGGATCCATGGAAGGAAGGAAGGAAGGTCCTGGCTTTATGGCTTTGATGCCTTGTGAGGGCTGACCTAGAACAGAAGCTAGGCAGAGTTAAAGAATAAAGTAGGGATTTATTAGAAGGCCTAATGATGAACCCAAAATGGCCACAAAATGGACAACCGGTCACAGGGTCTCTCACTTTTATAAGTTTTGGTCCATTTGCATATTGGAGTTAATTGTCCAGTTACAGCTTTAGCCCATGAAGTCCCATCCTTCTTGTTTTCCTCTCTTCAGTCCACCACTGTTTATGCTCTTGGGCCTGAAATTTGGATCATTTGTCCTTGGTCCCCAGCTAGAGGAATAACTGTTTTGTCTCCCTACTCTGTGAAGAGAGCTCACTATCCCCTAATATGAAGCTCAGAAGTACACACTAAAGAAGCACAGAATCTGAAAAATACAAAAGCTAAAACCTGAGGCATCAGCTTCTCCCCCTGCCCAGCAGCCAGGAAGAGCAGCCCACAGGTGCCCTGCCACCAGCAAACCCTCTCAGCAGGGTGAGCCTCCCAGGCTGAATTGCAGAGCACCCTGAAATTGAGAGAAACCTCTCCAGGACAGAAATGGGGGAAAAAAAATAGAGAAGCTGAATAGATTTAATCTGTACATTGACAAAAGCCTTGTGAATTCTCTGAGCTCAACATTCATTAAGGAAAAAACACCCCCAACCTCCAGCAATATCCAAAAGCATGCCATTCAAATAACCAACCCATAGCACACTAAACAATATTACAATTTATAAATTCTCATTAGATTTTCAGACTTGGGCAGGGGTAGAAGCCTAAGAGTTAACATTGAGGAAAAAACCCCAAGATTTTAAGTCAAACAATATCACAGGTAAATAGAAATAAATAAAATCTTTCCTGCTAAACTTGCATGTTTCCTGAAGTGACGAGGCAACACAAGGTTATCAAACAAGGCTCTCTGCTTATTCTCTCACATAAAGAATTTATGCAGGATCCACACAAGTCCTGAAAATCCCAGAAATTTCAACACTCCCAAAGCCCAGCAAAGGACTAACAATTCACAACATGCCTGACTTACAGACAGTGTGAACAATGCAGGGAGCTCCACAGAGCCCACAGGATCTTGAGGGACCCCACAGCAAGCAAGAGACCATCGGGTGAGCCCTTCAATCAAACGTGGCATGAGGGGATGTACAATAACAGCACACTCTCACTGAAGCAGATGGGAGTGAAATCATGCCTCTCATCTCCTGAGGCTCCCAGGTGCCAGGGGAAGCTGCACAGTCCCATACTGTACAGGTTTCATCAAAACAAGGACAGCAGGCTAAGAAAAAGGCAGTGGCTGTGGGAATGAGTAACCAACCCTTGGATCTGAGGTTATCATCAGCCTAAAGCAAAAGGTAGACTTGAACACGTGCAAAATGCAGCCACAAGTTTCTCTCTGCATGCCCCACAGGAAAATCAAAATAGATGCCTTGTCCCAATAAGAAAACAGTTTTCATTAGGGGAGCGTTTTTCATTACCCAGATTTTTTTTTTATCAGTCCCCAATACATAAGAAGGCAGAGCTTTGATGCAGTTCTGAGGAAGGCTATGGAGTTGTCATCCTCAGAGATGATGGGACTTTCTCTAAGATGATGTATTTGGAAAGCCAGCAAGTCCTTGAAGGGCAGCACAGAAGGACCTGCACCCACAAGAAGACACCACGGTGTAGGAAGGGATCCCACCACCTGTAACCATCAGTGTCCAGGGCTGACACATCCATCTGTCCATCCCAGCAGGCACACCCAGCTCCTATGGCTCTAAATGCACACACAGAGCCTCTGCATCAGGGCTCATGGCTGCACTTACACCAGTTCTGTCTTCAAGTTCTGTGCACTGATTGTTATTTTGTCACTAAAAAGCAGAAAAAGTGAGCAGAGCTGGAGCAGCCCTCAAAAGAGGCAGGGATTAGCACTTTATAGAGAACAGGTTCAAAAATAAATTACACTGGCTGAAGTAATTTGGCCATTGTCCCATGCAAGGTGTTGTAAAGGCCATTAAGCCTCTGATTCAAATTATAAGGCAGCCCTTTCAGCCATCAATTACCATTAAAACACTCAACAACTCTTCCAGCTTCAGGACAGCCACCACATACCTACACAATACTCCTTATGCCCACTGTCAAAGCTCAAATCAGAGCACCACACAAAGATATTCCCATAATATCCACTAACACAGAGTATTACATGAAATCTCTATCAAGATGTTTCAGGCTTGCTCCAAGGGCCTGACCTAAGTAGTATCAGAATGTCAGAAGGGCACTCACAGTTTCGGGAGCAAAAGCAGCCACAGCAAAGCAGCACTGCACATTTTTTACTCACTGTAAAAACAGGCTAACAAATGGTGCTGGTATTTTAATTCTTCCCAGAAATAAATCACAGATGGTATCCAAGGCCACCTGCAGTCCACGCTGAGAGGCATTTTCAAGGCAAATACATTGACACACACACATAAAGGGCTGTAAGAACCCTATTTTTTTACTGCATGGAGAGTGCAATTTAACTGAATTTAAACAACCCCAGATACCGTTGATTTAAGATATATAAAAACCCAGCAGGAAGGTATGTGGGAAAGCTTAGGAAGAAACCTGAGTCTCCCTTACAGCATTAGGGCTTTATTTCTAAAATGTAGTGAGGTGAAAGAACAGCCTTGCTTTTTTTTTCTTTTCTACCCATTCCAGTGATGCTACGAACCAATTTTGTTCCCTCAAATGAGGGATACAGATAAGCTGCTTACACTATTTTCCCGTCTCCATCTAGCCTGTGTTTGAGTACTAACCATGATTTCATGATCCTTACTGATGCCACAAACCAGCATTCCCCATTTCCAGGCTGTAAGCAATGCCCTAAGATGTATTACTTGCAAGCTCTGCAAGAGCCAGACCACACAAGCTGCAGCACCAAGTGTTTCCATACTGGTTTCCCTGCCTCCTGGCCCACTCTCTCCTCTCTCTCATGGCTGAACAGCAGAACAGCTCCCTGAACTGCAAAGAAAACCAGCCCAAGAGTGCCTACTCGCTGTCCAGAGGCTCTCTCCTCCAGAAGATGCCACAAGGAGGAATGAAGGTTTCTGCATGGCAGGCTGGTCCCCTTCCTGCTCTGTTTGGTCAGCAGCCTTTGGCAGGGGAAGTCCAAGGGGAGCTTGTGGCTAGGAACCTGTTGATGGACGTGTACACACACAGAGGTAACACTGCAGAAGTGTGTGCACTCTCAGCTACACACAGCATGGCGTTTATGTAAATATATCCACAGTGTCACATTGCTCAAGGTGGATACCTCCTGCAGGACTGTACTGCCAGGTATGTTTTAACATCCAGAAGGCAAACATGAATTTTTAGAGGATGACCTTCTTCCAGACACAGAAATGTAGCTTGGGTAGCACAGAACTACTATCAGCATGTTTATCCACCCAGCTCCAGCAAGGAACTCAGCAACCTCCTTCAGCCCCACCCGCTGATGCTCACATAGATCTGCTCTCCATGGGAAGCACTGCCCAGGAAACAAACACAGAGAGGGATGGTAAGAACTGCTTTGGGGATTAAAATGTTGAGTGACTGCAATTGTAGGAGGTAAGGTGAATTATTTTTCTCCCCTCCATTGTTAAAAGGAGACTGATTTAATTGACAACAAATGTTCACCGATCGGATTTTAAGGCTCTGCTGTTTTTCTCTCTCTGCATTTCAGCCCATGTGCATTGCTGAAGGGCAATATAGCAGTCTCAAACAGTAACATCAGGCACACAAGGCTGGGGAGAAGCAGGACAAAAGCTTGGTAACTACAAACAACAGCAAAAACATCTTCATTAGCACATCAGAGTTATGCTTCACATTTGACTGAGGTTGTACAACCTCATATTCTCACTCACAAATGGGAGACAAGTGGTGAGATAAATTTCAGGTAAGATCAGCACTGTTTGATCTCCAGGAGTAGAGGTTCTCCAGAGTTCCTAACAGCCACAAATCTGCAGCAGAAGCAGCAGTAAGAACGTTCAGGCCAGCTTTCAGAACAGCCATAGTCAACTCACATCTCAGATGGACTATTTCTGGCCTTTACTTTCTGAAGGAAAAAACCCCAAGGATGTCCTGGGGTCACTACCATATGTCAGGCAAACCAGTGAAGGAGTTTAATCCAGCAGAGTGTTTTTCTGGTTTTACTGCAGGTAAACTGAAAGGTTTATAACCCACCCTACAACTGCTGAACGCCAGCTGTTTGTCGGGGCTGTTTTGCAGGTAACTCATCTCTGAAGGGCTCCATTTCCATTCCCCTTTTAGGAATGACACATAGGAAGAGCTTTTCCTTCATACAAAGAATTTTTGTTCTTTTCATTCTCCCTATCTCCAATTCAAATGTTCTTCTCCATTTTTTGCATTTCATTTCAGTGTTCATTTCCCCCACTCGTGGACAACATAATTAGACTGCACTAATTACCCAAGACCAGCTAGGTCAGGGTGTTGTGTCACTGGCCTCTGGGCTGGGCTGAGGAATGAGTTTTCTGTTGGGCCACCTGCAATGGTGGTTGTTGGGACTGATTGCCAAGTTTGCCTTGGAATCCTGCCCTGCAGTTCCACTGTCAGAGAAAACACATTGTTCTCCACCACCACTTTTCTGCCCTAAAGCTAACAGAGGTACACCAACATTTGCCAGCAGAGAATCCCACCTGACTCTGAAAGCAGGAAAGGGAGCAGTTAAAGCATTGGGGATCAACTTTCCCAGGATTTATTATCAACTGCTAGTATTTCACTAGGTGACTTGTGTGCACTTCACCATCCTTTCCCACAGTTACAACATCCCAGGAGCACTGTGCAGCTTTGCTGGTTACACATGGCAAGCAGCACTTCTGGCAGAGCAGGAGTGCATGGAAGCACATCCCTGGGTTGGTGGAGTTGGTGGAATGGCAGCTGCTCGCAGCCCAAGCAGCAGCGTGCAGACTGACAAGATCACTTTTTGTTTTCGAAACAATTCAACTCATTCACCAGAGATCAAGCAGAGCTGCACTGTCATTTGGCACAAAGCTGGAATAGTGATGAGCCATCACCCACTGAGGCAGTGCAGCTCTCCCTTTCCTATCTCCCAGGAGCTCCCAGGCAGCAAGCCGTGTCCTCATCGACTCCATTTCCTTATTAATTCCCTATTGATCTGCTCACTGAGCACTAGGCAGAAATAATATTTTTATCTTCTGTACTCTTGGCTGTGCTGCCATTGGACTGTGAAGCCTCCTGAGTAGCTTGGGTTTCCTGTAACCTGGGGAGGATGGATCCACCCACACTCACTGGGAGAGCAGGCACTCAGTGAGGGGTACCTGTGGGAAATCATGAAAGCTTGTTGTGTGAATGCCTCAGCTGCTGGTCTGCCTACTCCCTGACATGGAAATTTACAGAGTGGTAATTCATCCTTCCAGGTCAAGCCAGTGGCCAAAAATACCCTGAACCATCAAAATCTGCTGAGGATATTACAGCTACTACTTCCTCCTCTCTGATTATGGACATGGATCTACAATCAGAGCAGTCTGTGAGGAGCTGGTGTCTGTGAGGATGGGTGAACAGCCCAGACACAGCAGCTGTTTCCTGTGATACCTGGGTATGCTCTGCTACTGTATCCACCTGAGGCTGCCTGTCCCTCACCCAGCAGCTCCTCCACTGCTTCAACACAGCCATCAAATGCAGACACCCAGCTAACAGAGGCTGCAGGGCCCACACACAGCCCCAGGCTCTGCAGAAAGGGTCTGACTGTCTGAGGGGAAAACACAGGCACTACAGAATGCAATTCTCAACAGAAGAACACAGTGCACTTTTTTCTTACACTGTTCTACTGCTTATTACACAGACCCCAGATAATTTCCCTGTGCCAGAGGCAGGAAGAAGGAGTAAATATAAGGAAAGTGTAAGTGCAGAGGTACAATGTGACAAGAACAAGTAGTGCAGCTTTCCCAGTGATGGAGACTTCCAACTCCTGGCCTGCACTTTTGGGTCAAAAAGAGAATGTGCAGGTGAGTTTCACTTTTCCAAACTGCCAGCTAATGCTGGAATTACTGAAGCAAGTTGAGCACCAGCACCAGTGCCATGAGACACCAAGCACCTGGAGAACAGCACGGCTGGCTCTGTGGGGCTCCAAGCCCCAGCAAGGCTTCAGATGCTCTCCAAACAACACCATCAGCATGAACAGTGCTCTGTAATACAGCTGAGAAAATGTTTGCAATCAGTTCTCAAAACAGACTCCTTCATAATTGAAATACTGCAGAGCAGAAAACAGCATTATAATTACAATAAATGGGTGCTGCTGAGTTAGAGAAGATCTTTTGTCTTCAAATCCCATTTACACGAGCAGAGGCAATGTTGGTAGGAGCAGTTACATTACTCTGGGCACTCCACCACAGGGCTTGGATAATTTTTGTCAGTTCCTCTTCTTTTTAACTTGCAATGGGCTTTTCTGGTAAATTGGGAAAAGCTCAGAGACTAGATACAGGAACAAATGGAGGACTGCAAAACCTTGTGATGCTGAAAAAAACCAGCACCTATCAAGCAGCAGGTTAAAGGAGGAGTTGATCACTCTACGGAAAACAGAATTTTGGTAATGGGATCTTCAGTGTGGCATTGAAAGGTGTAAACAAATTCAATGACTGGAAGCTGGTGTCAAACAAATCAGTCTAAAAATAAGGGAGGACATTTTCAACAGCCAATGTAATTAACCTTCAGTACAGTTTACTGGTGGTTGTGATGGATTTTCCGTTGCTGGAAACTTTAAAAAAATAGAAGGTTTTTCTATATGACTTCCTAAATGCCCAGCATGGCAAAACATAACAGGATATTGCTCAAAAAAGCTAAAAATCACCTTCACCCAGGTTCAGTCCCTCCTCAGTGACAATGAACTCCTGTCCTCACAGGTCAGCCTGGGTGGGCTAGAAGCCCTTGGAGAGCTTTTACCACAACCCTGTCAGCTGGCCAAAAGACAAAACATACATGTAATTTCTGGAGTTTTCTGTCACATCACATGTCAGGAAAGAACATTTCTTCCACCTCCTGGCATGCCCTATGGAGCTGAGCTCTGCCCTTGCTGTCCATCAGAGCCACTCTTCACCTTGCCTGTCCTTCCCAAACGTGTTTCTATTCCTGAAAACACTATCTGTGCACTCCATGCTTGCCCTGCCTTGCCACCACGCCATCCCCCAAGCCCTTTTCCTTGCATTCATTCCCCAGAGGGGTTTTTCCTTTCTCCCAGGTCACAGGAACCAGAGGGGAGAAGTTTGGGGATCTAGGGTGAGCTGTTTGATGCACTGAGCACTGCCCAGGGAGCAGCTGAGCTGCATGAACAGCACTGGCAGGATCAGCAAGTGGAGAGAAGCTGATCTCCAGGGAGCAGGGAGCAACCCCATCTGTGTGTGAAGGAAGGGTCCTCCACAGATACCACAGGATGTGTCCCATCCTACAGCCCAGCCCTGGGCCCTGATTTACCATTCATCTACAAGCAAGGCAATTAATCCTGCTGCTCAGCTTCCCCCTGCACAGAACTTCAGCAATGATCTTTGCCCTGTTACTGCACAGGAGCATTTCCAGGATCAATTAGTTTAGCATTCATGCAAAGCTCTGTGGACAGAAGCCTCAACACAAGCAGTAAGTACCATTATTGTTACTGCACTTCAGATGGCTACTGCACTGACATTTTCCAGGCATGCACCATTAACAATTTACAAAGATAAATGGGCCAGGAACCTGAAAATGCATTTAGGACAACTACCTCCTGCTTACCAGCATACATTCAGCTGTGTAAATGACACCTCATCGCTCAGTGTGTAGCTATGGTAACATTTCTGTCTCATGTACTGAAGTGCACACACACACACACACACACATACACACACACATGTGGTGCTGGAGGGAAGCCAGGCTACCTCATTTCATGACACACAAACACCGAGCCAGGGAACTTTCCCAAAGCCAAGCTGCTCCCAAGGAACCAGGGATGAGGAGCAGCCAACTCCCCCCATGCCTGTCAGGAAAGAGATGGGCTAACAGCAGGGGCCCCACCACGTCCCTGAGGGACTTACTTGAGAGCAGTTTTGTAGTGGTAGATTGCTTCAACGTTACGGCCCTGGTCTTTCAGAAAATTGGCATAGTTGTAGTGCACCTTGGCGTTGTGGGGCAGGGTCTTCACTCCTGAGCTGTGAAGAGGAACAGAAGCAGGACACTGTTAGCAGCCAGGCTACCCCACCTTCCCCTGGGTCCACCTCCTTCTGGCAGTCCCTCCCTTCTCCCGAGGAGCTCGCTCACAACCCGAGCACCTCGTCGCCGCCCGTGCGTTCGTGCCCCACGGCTCGTGGTTTAACTCCCAGCCTGTCCCTGGCACCGGGCGCCCCGGGCAGACATCAGTGCGTGGCAGCAATTCAGCTCATCCTGGTCGCTGTCACCACAGGCACTTCCAGCAGCAGCACTGCAACACTCCCTGGGGCCAGATGCTGCTGTATTCTAAAATCCGAATTACTACAAATTACAAAGCCTAAGTGGTTAACATTTAGAGGGAAAGCATGTAGTACTTTCTAAAAACAGGGTCCCTGCTTAAACCTCGGTGTCATGAAGCATCTTATGAAAATCTTGATTTAAACCTGGCACTGCAGATACCAGAAGGAGATAGGTATCTTTTCCGTGTGCATCAGCCACTAGATGGAATGCATGGCATACTCCAAGTACCAGCTCATGTGCACTGCTTAAGGCTGAGCAGAGTGTGCCCAGGAGGTGAGGGCTAATGGGGACTCTCACCCTCAGGTGGCAAAATAACACTCTGGCATCATAATACATGACTGAGGATATCTGGCTGCACAGCCACCCCATCCCTCCCCTCTGTCTCCCCTGCCACGTGTAGACTGAACTCAACACTTGGAATTAATAATGAGGGCACAAATGCAAAAGCAAGCATATGCTTATTCGCTTAATTGAGAGCACAGAAAGCAAGGTACACCTTGCACAGCCAGAGGAAATGCTGTTTCAAGGTTAAACAGAGAAAGAAATCACAGGAGCACGTACACCACTGAAACATTTCCCCTGCAAGAATCCAGAGAAGTCAGTGCTCCGTTTAATGGGGGAATCCTTTCCAGCACATCAATAGGGGCTCTCTGAGGTAACGGGAAATAAGGATGGATGAATCTGTCCATGTAAAAGCAGACAAAGTGCTGTTTCTTGCTCACAAGCAGATTCCTGCCAGCTGCTCTCTTTTCTACTCCCAGCATCTCCAACTCTGCTACGTCATGTAGGAAAAGCAAGGATCAGATAATTCCCAAGTCTTGTTGCTTTGCCTTGTGTGCCTCTCCCGTTTATCTTTGGTCAGCATGGAAGTTAATCAGAAGGGGACAGGGTCACAGGCAGCCCCTGCTGTGGGGTGCACACACTCTTGCATGGGAAAAATGCACCCAGAGCTGCAGAAACCCTTTGAGGGGGATTCCACAGCAGAACAGCACTGAGGAATTGCAGTGACAAATATGGTATTCTTTTGGTTATCTGCAGCCAGCGGCATCCAGCGTCACTAACACCTACTTGTGAGAGCTTCCAAAGCTTCGCCCACAACTGCCTTGCAGAGTTCAGCTCAACACAGCCACGGTTTGCCTTCTAAAATTAAAAGTACACCTTGCATTTGGCTTCCTAATCATCAGGTATTTCCAAATTACTTACTGGGAGCACTACAGGAATAAGACATTTGTGACTAATCGCTGAATTAAATCAGTTAATTGATGCTATTCTTAAGAGAATGATTTTCTATATTAGTTTTCACAAAGATATACTGCACCAGCAGCAAGTAATGTGTGACTGCTATGGCTGTGTTAATTTCCATTGGCCTTGGGAGCTATTAACTACACACTTACAACCTCTGGGCATTACTGGAATATTAATTCTTATACAGAGAGGGTTTCATTACATCAGCATCAGTGTTACAGGCAGAGACATGGCACTCGAAACTGCTGCTCTCTCAGAGCTACGTGCAAGGAGCTGCTCTGCTACAGCCTCTGCTGAAACAGAGCAGACTGAGCTAACAGTGAGGAGTACATTACACATGCACAAGCACTTCACTTCTGATGAGATACAGCTTTAACAGCAAGATACATACATTTAAATATTTTAATTCTGGACTGTTTCCCTTTGAGTAGAATTTATCACTAATTCCACTAGCCCCATTTATTAGAACATCGCTAATAAAGCTTCTTGCACCTGTGTGGTTCTGCTGGTGGCAGGGGTGACACAGGAAAGGCAGAAATGGGTTTGGGTTCTTAAGATGCTCTCTTCTGCATCACACTGACCTATTTATTCTCCTCACACGGGCGGGGAGGGGCAATGTTCCATTCTGCAAACACACGTAGCAATGACTGAAGCTGCTTGGAGCCTCTGTGCTGGGGGAGGCAGCAAACACAGAACTGGATGCAGAGGGGAATTTTCAGGAGAGTTTAGGAGTTAACACTCCTGCCAACTGATTCCTGACCAGTCGAGAACGCTGTTTGCTCATTGACAGAGGAAACAATGATGTCCCCAGTGAAAGCCAAGAAGGAAAGGGTGGAGTATAAATAACAAAGCAGAACACAATGTTTTTCCATTTCTACTTCCCACAAGCTCCCAGTCTCTTGCAATTTCAATATAATTTTCCGATGTGCTTTTCCAAACTCTCCTATTTCCCTGTTCCCCAGCCTGTCACACACATGCCCTTCTGAAAACCTGTGGCACCGATCTGGCTCCAGCCAGAAACGAGCTCACTGACATTGGACGTCACTTCTCCAGAGGATTTCCTTCCCTTCTGATTTCTACGACAGCAGTAAGCAACATAAATGGAAAATAAACAATAGGCAAACCTTTTTACGTAACACTTCCTCCCCGGGGAAAAACAAAAAGCCTACTAGCCATAAATCAGAGAAATTAAATGCCACTGGTATTTTCCAACCTCAAATACCAGCATCATCTAAATTCCACTTCAGCTGGGAAAAAAGCCCTGTGATCTCCTCTCTGGTTCTCCTAAGTGCCTGTTCTGCTCTACAAGGTGACTGGGTGCAGGGCTGAGGCTTCATTGATTTTCTGTGATATCCATATCAGAAGTGCTCAGTTTAGAAGAACATGAGACCACTCCTGCCTCAGCAGGAGCCCTGGGAAACCGATGGTGTCTCCTCCGCTTTGGGAATCATTATCATCAACAAAAATCCTTTACAACAAATTATTCTCTGGATGACACAAACAACCACCTTCCTTGGCCTCCTACCCTTGTACCTATTTCACAGATATCTGTGTTGGGCCATATTGAACTGCCCTATAGAAGATGCCCAAAAGGCAACGGGACTTGCTCTTTTCAGCTCAGCCAGCTTTCAGAATTAACAAAATAACACAGCAGTAAATGCCACTTTGGGGCTGGAGCAGTTTTTGCAAATTCCTGAAGTCAGCAGACCTGGCTTGGGAAGGAGAGCTGCTGACTAATAAAGCATCATTTTTGTACAGTTCCTTTGCTGGTTACAACTGGGTTTCCAGGCACTGTCAGAAACGTGGGCAGCGCGTGCGGACGCTTTCCAGGAGCAACAGGAAACGTGGCAGCTTGACAAGTCTTGGAAAGGTCAGTACAGAGGATGCAGAGATCAGCCCACAGCTCTCCCCTCCCTCTCCCTGGCTTTGGACATTAACACTGACCACAGCTGGAGTCTGACCCTCTGGCCTGTGCATTCACTCTAGAGGGTAGTTCCTTAAATAATTAACAAGTAAGTCCTCCCTGATCACCTGCCAACACAGTAAGACAAACTGCTTGGGGCTTCTAGAGATGTCTTGGAATAATATGCCTCAAATATCTTAAACTTGTGGTTTATTTGCTTCCCATTTAGTCCTTGCACACATGCTCGTGCAGCCATGTGGAGATGCATCATTTCCTCAGACAGCAGCATTCTCCCCCGCACTGCTGCTTTCAGCCAGCACCCAGCAGGCTTTCTGCACCCAGAAAACTCGGTCCCTGGGCTGAAGACTGAGTGGCCACAGTGGCCCAGAGATGACAACAGTGTCACACAATGTCAAAATGGTGTAAGGTTTAAGAAAGGGACAGAATGGGGTACAAGCACAAAGCTAGGAACACAGTGAGCATACAAACATCTCCTGGACCCATAGAAAAAGCAAGTGTAACAGAACAGACCTCAGGCAAGGGAATCAAGACAGATCAACCCTGCAGAAACAAGCAAATGGAGGAAGAAAAAGCAGAGGTGAAAGAAAAAAAAAAACTAAGAGGAGGGAAGAAGTAGTAATTAATTAAAGCAGCAACTGGAGAAAGAAGAATGAGGAACTAGGATTGTGAGTAAAGAATCTCCCAGCGCACACTTCTTAAAAAATAATCAACACACACAAAGACTACCAAGTAGGTTGATTATGTCTCCTTTCCTACATCTATAGATTTGCTCTGTATCCTCCTCCTGTTCTGTCCATTAAAATTTATTGTTGTTTCACATACCTCCATCCACTTCTCCCTCCTCTCCTCATCAGCTTCCTCCTTCCTCCTCACTGGGGAGATCTCTCACTCCTGGAATGACATTATCTTCTTGCTATACTATTCTTCTTTTGCATTTCCTTCCCATCAACAAGGAGGGTCCTACCACATTACAGACTTGTGAGAGATGTGCAACACCTACCCAAGAAGATCTTAAAAGGACAACAAAAAGGCCAATAAGGGTAAACAGCGCAGTGAAGACAGCGATGAGAAATGAAAACAATTCTTTAAAAAGGAACAGCTACAGAAGGAAAAAGGAAAAGAGCATAAACGTCAGCCAGTTAAACATAAACCATAATTAGGCAGACCAAAAGAGATTTAAAGAAAAACTTGCTAAAGCTATCAAAGCTAATAATGGAATACATCAGATAGAGGAAACCTGCCAAAGATCCCCTAAGGCAAATAGATAATGGAGGTCTAAAAGTAGTGCTTAAAGAAGAAAAGACCACAGCAGAAAAGCTAAATGGATTCTCTGCACCAGTGCTTACTACAGGGAAACCAAAGAAGCTGCCACACAGGAGCCTTTCCTCACAGGGCAAGACCCAAGCACTGTCTCTGACTGAAGTGGCAGTAAAAGAGGCTTTAAAACAAATCAACACCCAGCACAGTTATGAATCCGTTGGGCCTGGTAGAATGCATCCAAAGGAAATCAAACAGGCAGCTATTAGCTGCGGTAGGTAGCCTATAATTTAAATGAGACTGGCACTAGGGGAATGGAAGTTGATGAACATGACTTCATTTGGCTCCAGGGAAGGGATCTTGAGGGAGAAACAGACCAAAGTCTGATTTTCACCTCAGGTAATTTGGGGAAAACCATAATAAATTGCAATTCTAGCACATTTCTGGATAACTACAGTCCAACAAAATAATTCTTGCATACTGCAGAAATAAGTTATTTGGGAAGCTCTGTTGGTGTTTTATAGACTCAACAGGTAGGTACATGTTATTGAAACTATGGAAAGCCTTTATAAATATCCAAATATAGCCCAGTCAATCAAAATCACATACACCAATGCTGAGCACTTAAATGCTTCAAGGGTTTGTTTTTTTTTTTTTATAAAATCCCTCACTGAAGACTTCCAATTTCTTCAAGGCATCATGGAGTAAGTGGGGAAGATCCTCTCATGAACCAATACTTAGCTGAAAGACAGCAAGCAAAGAGCACGACTATGTGAACAGTTTTTGCAGCTGGAGAAGAGTACATGCAGGGTTCCCAGGAGACATGCAATGGCACCTGAGCTACTTCAGGTGTTCACAAAGGATCTTGAAAGGAGAGCAAACGGGAGGGGACACGTTTGCTGATGACACCAAAGTGAATCACACTGCAAGAATCAACTACACCTTGCTGCGGAAGGATCTCACAGTATTGAAGACTGGGAAAAAAGATGGCACCAGAAACGCAGTGTTGGTACAGACACAAGCATCAGAGAGTGTGTACACACACTCTAAATCTGCATAAATCTTCACTCAGATTGATGTCTAAAAACCTGGTATTTCCAGTCACAGTAGGTGTCACGGAATTTGCATAGAGAGTGCTGTGAAATTATCAATCGCTGCTTAGGAGAGGTCATAAAAGGCAAGCAGAAAATTAGGAATTAGTAGAAGAAGAAAACAAAAACCAGAAAGCAGTCCTATGTTATTGTGCTGCACATACCCCTTGAAATGTGATTCTGGCCTCTTTCTCAAAAGGATGGATTAGAGTATGAAAGTATCCAGAGAAGACTGACAAGAGGAATCAGACATGCAGAACAGCTTCCATGTGAGGAGAATACAAGACCAGCTTCAGTACAGGACTTCAGCATGAAAAGGAGACAGCCTTAGGTGAGGGCATGGGGCTTCAAGGCATGGAAGTGCCTTTATCCTAAGTGACAAGCTGATGGCTACTCACGACTCAATCAGCACAGCAGAACTAGGGGACACCAAAGCAGCTAATCAGGCAGAAGGCTCCCAGCACACAGAGGGAAATCTCAGTGTGCACACTCTGTAATTTAACGATGGAGCTCAGTGCACAGGATGCTGTAGAAGCCAAAACTATAAATAGATTTGAAAAAGCAGTCAGAGACATTATGGAAGAAAAGTCCATCAGTGGCTGTTAAAAGCAAAAATAGCAAGTAACTCCTGACTCAGGAAGTCTTTAAACTGCAGATTACTGCAAGCTGGGAAAGAACTGGAGAGAAGCATTATTGTTGCTGGCCCTGTTCTTACAGTGCTTTTTGCAGCAGCTCCTGCTGATTGCTCTCAGGGGCAGGCCACTATACAAGGTGACCCAGCAGGAATATAAGAGTTCTGCCATCCCCTCAAAAGCCTGGGGCAGACCTCTCTCCTGGTACTGTCCCCAAAACTCCTGAGCTGAAGAGGGAAACAGTTCAAGCTGAGGCACTGAGCCCTGAGGACTGCCCTGGGCTACCCCAAGTTTCTCCCTGGAGGTAAAGGTGTGTTAGCTCCAGCTCAGAGCTGGAGCACTGCCCTGCAGCAGTGGCAGGACCTGGAACTGGAGCTGCCAGTAAATAGTCACTCTGCTTTGAATGGAGGCTGGAAGGACAAAATTCCATTTGTACCCAATTATGCAGACATAACCTTATCCCTCTCTTCTGTCACAGACCCCATAGCACTCCATATTGTCCCTAGAATGCTCCTCAGTAGAAGGAAATGTCCTCCTGTCATCTGCTACAGTTTAACTTCATCATTCTTTAACATGGGTGACCACAGCTGTGCACAACACAACACCACATGATGCCTGCAAGCCTGCAAATGGAATTGTCATATTCCCACCTCCCCTTCAGGAAGAGAGTGGTCCAGCTTGGAAACCCTCCTACTTTCCTCCAAGAGGCCAGGTTTGGACTGGAGGTGTGTCCCACGGGGACAGCAGTGTGAGTCCAGGCCAGTCACACTGCTTGAACAGCAAACAGTGTTTGAGGGAGCCAGCAGGGAACTGAGACTGGCTCCATGGGCCAGAGTGTGCTGTCCACAGTGCCGAGCTTGTGGGTTTGATCCCACGCCTCTATGGGCCATTCACTTAAGAGCTGGACTCAGTGGTCCTTGTGGGTCCCTTCCAACTCAGGATATTCCATGCAGAGGGAAGAAACCCCAGTACCACATTTTTAAAAAGCAGCCCCACTAAGAGAGCTCCAACCACTTCAGTGGTGTTTGCTGAAGACCAAAGGGTACACATAAAAAACAATTTCATACTTTTAGTGCTGCATAAATTAAACTTTGCTCTGGCCAATAAGTTAGGAAATAAAGCTCAACCCGTGTGCAGATCACCTGTGTTTCTGCAATTACTTCACAATTAGACAACTGCTGAAAGCAGCTGGAGGCAAATGCAATACATTTTCTAGCAAAACACAAAATGAAACAGTCTGTTTCAATGCAAGAAAATACATAAATGAGGTTGTTAACAGAGCTGTTTGGCAAAGAGTAATCAAATAAAGTGAAATATGGTACATTAAGTTTGGCACTTCGTGGCTTTTTATTTTTGTCATTAGAACATTGCTAAAGAAATTTCAATATATTCAGTAGCGTTACTATGGCATTCTGGAGCGTTGCAAAAAAACTTTTGCTATGTCTTTAGAAATGAAAGCGTAACGCTATCATTAAATCTACAGAATCAAAGTTATTTAAAAACAGCATGTCTTAAAAATGCGATTGTCAGAACCAAAGTTTGTCCATCAGCATATAATCTGCTGACACCAGCTTTTGCACAGCTATCAGACAACACAAAGTAAGTGTTATTAAATGATAACATAAATGTTAATTAGATCAATGAATCAATAGCACAACTTTTTCTAAAGAAAACTATGCCATGTAACAAACCTACTTTAAACAATATAAAAATGCACGTGTTCTCCTGTGGTCACTCCTACCTGAAAAGGGATTCTCGTGACAGCCAGATTTCATTCTGTTTCACGGTCTTCCAAGAGAAGAGCAGCAGCAGCAAAGCAAAGAGGGTCGGAACAGTAAGTCTCCATTTATTTAGCCATGTAGACAGCTTTTTTAGACCGTGGACAAAAAGGATGCAGTACCCCATACTGGGAAAAAAAAAAAAAAAAAAAAAAGGCAAATTGCACCTAAAGTTATATTTTGTTATATTTCAAGTGTCTGGTTTATATCAAGACCATTCAGTATTGCATTTATTATACAATTACAGGGGATTTTTGGACTAATGATATTTTCTGGGCTAACAAATTTCAATTCAACAGCAGTTTTCCTCAAGTCACTACACAATTTCCAAATTAATCTAAATGATAGACCCAGATGCCAAAAGTACAGTCACATACATAATATAACCCAGCATAATGGTAGCTTACACCAGCCACAGAAGGCAGCTGCCTTTCTGAACAGCAAGCTAAGAAAGCACCATGTAATAACAGTAATACTGAGCACTACTGGAGCAGTGTGGAAATGACAGGCATTTTAACAGGGGGAAGTCTCCAAACAATCCCAGTGGTGGCTGCTATTAATTCCAGTTTACAAATTGTGAAGCTGAGGCAGGAGAGCGAGTGTTGTAGTCAACACTGCTGCAGGAGCAGGTGACAGAGACCACCGAAAGGCAGAAGTGCCTGCCTGGGTCTTGCACTTTTACATCAAGGCCAGCCCAGAAGAGCTGAGATGTGCTGGCACATCTTCCTTGCTGCCATTCCATGACCTGACACACAGCCATCTCCAGCCCCCAGCACTTCCATGGCTCTCCATGAATAACTACTGGGGCATTTTCACAAGCCACATTTGGACTAAAGTCTTACTCCTGAATAAACTTAAATCAATTCAGTAATTATTTACCTTAATTCAAGGGTTATGCTAATTCCTCCTCTGAGCTGGAAATCCAGTGCTTTTTCAGAATCGCTGATTTTACTTGTTATTTCTTACAAGGAATTTAAATTTCTATTGCTCAACATCTTTCATTAGCTTATCTAGAACTCTTCAGCTTACTTAGCACCTGATTTATTGTTAGACTTAAAACCTATTTTAGTCCAGGCAGCTCTCCCTGATGAAATAAGGGAGCAGAAGGCTCTCGAATAACACTTAGGGATGATCAATAAATAGGGACAAAAGCATAGCCTTTCCCAAACACTGGCACACCTTGAACGCCAGCTGAATCCACATCTAAAAGCAGGCAGGCTGGAGGTAGAGAGATCACTGCACCTGCCCACACTCTGGCCAGAGCTTTACAGGTTTTCCTGGTCTGTACAGAGATGTTTGAGCCAAAACTTCCTGGTGGGATTGCTACCAGGTAAGAAAAACTAGGAACGAAATTCCCCTGTCAGAGGTGACCTTGCAGGCAAGCATGCAATATGGTGAAAGTCAAAAATCAGAAAAAGGAAAATGTTCCATATTTGAGGAGCTCTGTATGTGCTTCTTGGCATGGTTTCTTTGCCCTCCTGGAGAGCTGGAAACATTGCAATTGCTTAGGCTTCCCAAGGATGAAGAAGGACAAGAATTCTTCCTGTCTCTGAGGAAAAAGCCTGCCTTTGTTGCACATACTGATTAGCTGCACTGCATTGTCTCTGGCACAGCACAGCTGCCCCACAGAACACTGACAGAAGTATAGAGATATGGGGCAAATCCAGAGACAGCATCAGACCTGCTGACCATTCAGAACTCTGTCTGAGTTCTCCAATTTTTCAGAAAATTACCTATATATTTATGTTACTCAATTATACTTGCACTTTGCTGTAACACATTTCTTGTTGTACTTGTCTTGTTTTTTCATTAACTCTTTTGCAGATATTTATTTATTCTATCTACATTAACTGCACATGAACATTCAGAACTATAGAGATGCTGGTGCCAAACAATCCAGCCTTTACAGTTATTGAACCTTACTTTAAAATCTCTGAAAAACTAATCTCAGTAATAATCCCTCCCTTTCCAACAAGAAATGCCTCAAAAGCCTGCAGACGGTTTTCAGTGTTATTTTGCCTTTCCTCAATTTTATCCTTCCCTTGGAATTAATTATCTGAAATAAATATTATTTAATTGCTTTAGCACCAGGCCATTTTCAAAGTAATTTCCCTATACCTTCACGTATCCAAGAACAGACCCTTCCTACAGAATCGTGAATGCATCCAGAAAACAAAAAATGCAAACATCAATGTCTTGGTATTTATGTCAAATCCTGTCCCAGCTGTTGGGAATTTCAGCAGTACTGAGTCTAAGGCACAGTCAGCATCACACTACACCTCCTCCAGATCCCGTGATCTGCCCTAAACAAAACAGCACCAACGTATTAAAGCATCTGTCAAAAAACATTATTATACTACTATTGTTTCCTAGTTCCAAAACCACATGATCTGTCATACCTTCCTTCACTTGTTTCACACTAGACCCAACAGTCCCAGTACAGAAAGTAACTTCACCACAGTGACCATGACATTTTGAACTGATGAAGCACCAAACTCGCAAAGACGAGCTGCTGCAGCAGCAACCTGTCCTGAGAGTCACTGGAGCTGCAGAGCCTTCCCAGCCCACCACGGTTCATCCCCAGATCCCGACCTCACCAGGCTTCAGAGGAGCCCTTTGAAGCTGCTCTGCCTTTTACCAAGCCAGCAGCAGCCCAAGCAGCTGTACCCTGGTGGAAAGAGCCCGTGCAGGTGAGGCTGCACTCGGATGATGAAGGTAACTTGCCAGGTAATGCTTCCTATGTGGTTAATTCTGCTGTGACCCTGCCACTGCCTACAAACACAGAGAACATTTCAAATAGATTTGCTTTTCTTCTCAGAGTGATGGGGGACTTGACTCCATATCAAATCTTACTCACCAGGAAATCAGGTTTTACTGGCACACACAGGAAAAAAAAAAAAAAAAAGAAAATGTCTCAAAAGGACCTTTCATCAAAGACTTGTTTGCCACTTGAAAAACTTACCCTTAAATACTACATTCCAGGCATCTCAGTAGCTAACTGCATATGCATTGAGGCTGCAGGGTTTTGGGCTTGGGGGTTATTTGGTTTCTTACTTAACTCTAGCACTTCCAAGGGAGGGAACCATTTCTCCTGAAGGGCTTTTCTCTCAGCATTGCCACACAAGCACTTTTCTGAAATACTTTGTAGCAAAATCAAAACAATGGGAAACAAGCAAAATCCCCAAACTACTTTCCTAAGTCCATTTTCCACTGGATTATTGTAAAACTACTAGGCTTTTTTTCTTTTTTTTTTCTTTTTTTTTTTTTTTTTTGGCTTTTGTAGGATAAGCAACAGCCTGCTACAGCAGTAAGAAGTCCATGCCACCTTGGTCCCTGGGTCCTGAGAAACAGCCCACCAAGTTCACATGGTAGTAGATTTTACGTGGGCTCACAGTGAACATGCACTACAGGGGAACCTGTAACTTCAGGAATTCCATGATGCAGCAGAAAAGCAGGGCAAATGGACCAAAAAGGCATGGTTTCATGATTCCTCACCGTTTCAGACTCCTGCATTATTAAAGTGGCACCTCAGGCATGCCCTGAATCACAGCGAGGGCCGAGGGCCAGGCAGCCTGACAGGGAAATGCTCTGTGCTACTGCCGTGTGATTCTGGCAGACTGCACACAGGGAGCTGGCTAATGACACATTTTTGTCTATCATTTCTGTGGTTTGTTAGTACTGTTCCACCTGCAAGGAAGCAAAGTGATAGGAGGCACAAGCAGAAGGGAATGTGGTGGCATATAGACCTTATTTCCCACTGTGCTCTATATTGATTGCCCTATTAAAGCTAGAGCCAGAACAGCACATATTTAATATTTGCAAACACATCTTGGGTAATTAGATTGCAAATTCAACCTTTCCTTTGGCCATTACTGCTCCTTTCCCAAGGCAAGGCTGTCACTGACCATGCTTGCACACAGCTCTGCTCTAGGTGGATCAGGTTTCTCCCTTTTTAGTAAAACTCAGGAACGTTTTCACTGCATTTGGCTCTTGTGGTGATGGCATTTCATCACAGCCACGTGCCCTGGATTATCAGGATGCTCTGCTATAGCAATCTTCTGGCATCAGAAACCATTTTACCTCCTTCAGAAATTGCTTGGAGACCTACTGCTGTGGAAAACTCCCGTAGAGCAAGGCATGTTCTAGTCATGCTTTCTACTGCATTTTCCAAGTTGAGGCTTTGCACAGTGCACAGTCAGAGCAGGCTGAGAATGGAAGTTCTGAGAGAAACAGCCTGGACACCAGCTGCTGCAGTTCCAGCCTCTTCTAACTCACCCAGGTAGGGCTGTAAAAAAGAGTTTTAAAAGGGTGGGAGAAACTATGCAGAAAAGATGCTTTCCTCACACTTTTTAATGGTAATTTTGTGGATGTCAAATCTTGTGAACTAGCTGTTTGGGGTTTTTTTAAAACTGATTTAATCTCAACTACACGAATGTAAACTTGGAGTAAATCCACTGATTTCATCAAAGCAGTTACTCCAGATTTCATAGCTCAGCCTAGATAAGAATCCAGATGCATCCATGCATACATATCAGTTTGGGAAGGAGTTGCCTATAAGCAGCCTATGGAAGCATGGAAGAAACACTGCCGTATTCAGGGGCTGCTAATGCAACAAAAGGGATTATAGCAAAAGTATACTGAGACCAGAAAATGCACTTGGCTTTGACATTTCACCCGGGAGGCTCTTTCTGGGCTGCAAAACTCCTTCTTCATTTCCAGCACTTATTTAAGATGACTCCCTTTCCCTCCATAAAAATCAACCCTCGCTTCCAAGCTGCTCTGAGGCAAGTTTAACCCTTGTGTTCTTGACTGAATGCACCATGCTCTGCTGCTGCTCTTCAGAAAGACTGTGTCTGCTGCCAGGTCCAAATGCTGAACACAAACATTCGGATTCTCTCACTTTTAGAGCTCCCCACAAGCTTCTAAGCCTCAGCACCACACATCTATTACCTGGCACAACACACTTGACATGCTCCTAGTCCTAGCTACTCCAGCTCTGCAGCATGAGCAGAGGAAAGGCACTGAGAGGAAGAGGCAAAGCCAGCTGAAATGCAGCTGGCAGGCAGGGCTGTTGCTGCAGGGGAAAAGACAGTTCATCCCTGCTAAACCCATCGGCTCTGCTCACACTTCTCTAATGGAGAGTAATTGATTGCAAAAAGCACGCTTGGCATGCCCTGGGGGCTGCTCCTGCCTCACTACAGCAGTCACATGTGGAAAGGAGCTCGGGCAAAAATAAGCATAGCCACGGTGGTTCTTTCTGCCCCAAAAAGCACTCTCAGGCACACAGCTCCAGTGATGAGCTGTGCTGGCAGAGTAGCAAAGATGCTGCTTTATGAAAAATGTCAAGCTTTTTAAGGTTGGAGCTGTTTGGGCCAGACAAACAGCTGGCCTTTGAAACCTTTGAAACCTGGCCTTTGAAAAAGAATGTTTCCATCTGGAAATAGAGTGTACTTGTATGTGCATGCTAGGTCACACTTGGGTCATAAAATCATAGAAACATTAAGGCTGGAAAAGACCTTCAAGATCTTCAAGACCATCAAGCCCAATCTTAGACCAAAAAAAAAAAAACATTTTCTGGGTCACCCAAAAGATCCAGAAACTCAGAAGCTGCAGCACTTCCTGCAAACTGGATCACCTGGATTCAAAGCACTGTGCCCGGCCAGGCTCACACCTGAGGGTGCAGTGGGTGCTCATGTAGGGTTTTGAGTCCTCAAAATTCCCCAGCCATGAGAGCCCATATGCTGATCTGGAATAACCACACTGCACTGGCCCAGGTTTTCCAGAAATTCAGAGAAGTTTACCTTGCACTGCCAAGTTTACTGCTGGATTGAGACTTTGCCTCACAGCTGGTACAAGGAGAGCCCAAACCCAGCAAGTTACTGGCTAGAATAATGTAACAAAAGGGCAAGCATGGTCTAGATCAGGTCTAGATCAAACTACCACCACCGAGTGCAGGGTTTAGATCAGCACTATTTACCCCAAAAATATGCTGGGAGGTGTGGCAGATACACCTTGATGTCCCAACTCTCAGATGGCTATCCCCTTCCAAAGGGGCACTTCTGGGCTGCTCTCCCCAGCCATCCTTTTTGTTGTCCATCTCCTTTTGATTGTAAACTTCATCTTGGGTTGAAGAGGTCTTTTGTTTCTGATATTTTTGTCTAAAGTTTCACTACAGTCAGCACACCTTGGCAAAAAGTTTTGGGTTAACTACAACAAGGTATTTTTCACAGGATTGTGTGAGTATCAAAGTACCAAAACTTGTTCAACCAAATGGTACTAGAAGGGAAAAATCTGTTTAACAGTCATATTTTGGACTAAATGTCCAAAGACAAGGAGGATGTGGGGTCTGTCTCTGTGCCACAGAGTAAGCCAACATCATTCACTGGTACTGAGTTTTGGGAAAAATGGGAAAAACAGTGTTTAAACTGCCTGTCTCTCAGTAAGGCTGAAATGGAATTCATATACTTTTCTTGCTCACTAGAGGTTTTAAAAGACTTCAGGAAGACCATCAGGATATACTAGTTAACATAACAAATAAATCCCCCTGGAAAAAAAAAATCTCTTCAGCTCAGAAGTATCAGTGTGACAACCAAGAACCAGCGACATACTTAATTTATACTGAGTCTGCTGAAAAAAATACCAAATTTTCACTGGAATTAAGCAGGCTTTCCTGGCATAAAGTCTGCAGGTCATAATACAAAGACATAGCAAACTATAAACACTGGAAGAATATATCTAACTTGGAAAGGCACCTTATGAGTTAGTGCTAAGACTTTGTCACTGGCTCTAAATTAAAAACTATGTAGGCCTGTGTTAAAGATACTTAGACATGATCAGCTAAGTAATCAAAATGATTTACCTCCACTAGCAATGTGATCCTCTAGGCAGAATGTGATGTAATTAGAGAAAATGCAGGAACTTTTCCTTATTAGAGAGAAAATATGGACTAGAAATTAGTGATTTCACTAACCCTTGCATAGCTATTCAATATTTGGACACATTTCCCCTTCCTTCCAAAAAATTCACCTGATAAACTCCCTTCAATAGAGTGCTTGAGTCCAAGATTTCACATCCAACAGATTTCTACCTGAAATATTTACAGGTGATACAGAAACCTTCCAGGTTTCTAATTACTGTATGAATTACAGAAAAAAACACTTTATAAATTAAAAAGCCGATATAATTCCATGAGGATTCCACAGAAATTTCCTTAGATTTTATATACTTCAGTGGAGATGGGTCTGTATGCTACAGTTTTAATTTAAATACTGCCATAACTTTTGTAATTCCATAATAGGAAATAATTTCCCATACAGTTCCATTGCAAGTCTCCAAAAACTCCATGTAAGAATTTTGTCTATTAAATTTCACAAGGCATCATCTTAAGGCCAATGTATTACCTTGTAAATAAGAAATCCACTTTTAATCAACACAGCCAAGTAGATTACTTCCACAAGATGACATTAATGTATTATTTTTAAAACCAATGTCTTTACCTATCTCTATTATTTTCAAGAGCAGAATAAATGCACTTGAAGGTTTTCCTTTAGCTTAATCTATCACAACAAAACCAGAAATCTTTCCACTATAGCCATTAGTGCCCATAACTCCACAAAAATATAGCTTTTTCCTGTACATGCCCAAAACACAACACATTTCTCAAAAGCATGTTTTAAATTTAGTTAAAATAATGCAACACAGCAGTCTAGACCAAATATGCCATGAGCTCATCTTTTTCAGCTTTGCAGAATCATTTCAGTTTTTCTTTCTACATCTTTACAGCCTTTTGCCAAAATATATGGCACTGGCACCTCAGCATTTCTTGCCTGCATTAACAGAGGTTGGCTGCTTTGATTTCTCCTTGAGGTGTTTAATAGGGACAGGGCAAACCTCCAAAGGTAGGAGCTGAAGTTCAGACATGCATCTGCAAGGTAGCTGCTCACAGCATTTAGCCTTGCTCCAAGGAGTTATTTCTCATTTATTAATGAGAACTCTATCTGCCCCCTTTTGAAGGGCAGAGTGGAGTTATTATCCCTGTTTCACAGATGGGGAAGCAGAACTGGGGTCACTTGCCTCAGCTGAAGTCCCAACCACCTCGCCTCCAGCCACGAGCCATTTTTGCAGAGTGCTGCTCAAATTGACACCCTGCATCCCTCACAGAAATGAGGGACTCAGCTGGGGCTGCACTCTGGCCTACTGCCATCACATAATGGTCTCCCATTTCATTCCCAGTGCCCTCAGGTCTGCACCTGAATTACAGGGAATATAATCCAGTTCACATCTTTTGAACTTTGGCTGCCCCACGGCCCCCGCAAGAACAGCAGCAACAGAGCAGGCAATGAAATCATGTCTGCTTCAAGTAAATGGAACAGGTGTAATTTGGATTCCTCATACAAATCCCAAATGACTTGTGGACTTAACTTGAAAACTGGCAAAATGCTTAATTGTGTCACTGAATTGAGATCAGGGAGAAGATAAGCTGGCTCCAAGGAGCCAATGAGACTTCCACTGCTGACTTTGCTGGGTCAGTGTTTGACTCCCAGTGAAAAGAGAAGCTTCTTCTGTAAATCAGATGATCCTTTACAGGATCTGACCTAATACTGAAAGAATTTAGAAAGGCAAACAGAAATTCAGCTCCTGGTGAACTTGTAGTTTCAAATGACAATAAAGATAGGAGTGGCACAGGAAACTGAAACCCCATTGCACAACTGATCTTTAGGAAAATGAAGATGATGTGGAGTACATAACATGTTCCCAGAAAAGAAGCACCAGTCCCCAAATGGCTGCCTTGTAAGGACTGGGCACTTCTGCTCAGAAATTATCAGGTTTATACAAGTTACAGATGATTCCACCGCGCACCAGGTTCCTTTTTTCCCCACTTCACTTACATTAGTTAATAATGTTTGGGATTACACCAGCTGGAAAAAATTCATTAGCACAAAGAATTAAAAACATGCCCTATGCAAAGGCAAAAATTCATATGGTCCCTGCTTTGCTTTGGCATGAGGAAAACTTCACCATGATGTGTTAATTTCTTGAAAAATACAAGTGTGCTTTCTCCTGGATGATGGCTTTCTTGCAGATTTTAAGATAGATGGTGAAGCAAACACCATCCTGTACACAGCAGTGATCTCCTCTCCTAGTATTGTCAATTAGGGTTGCAACATCAACTCCTGACAGAGTGAGGAGCTGGCAAAAAAGCCCAACAGCAACCTGTAATTGCCTGTGCTGGGAAAGAGCAACTGCTCACCCTGCCACCCCCTCGCTGCAAGATCCACCACGAAGCAGGGGCCAGAAAAACGGGGCAGGTACCACTGCATTGCTGCTGCTTTCAGCAAATTGGAAACAACCCACAGAGAGATGTTTTGGTTGATTTGTTGGTTCATATGAGGCTGTGAAAACAGCTGAAGTTGTCCAGCTACGACACAAGAGCTCAGCCAGGAGCCACAGCTATCAGGGTAGCAGCGAAAGATGAGGAAAACACAGAAGCTGCTCTGGTAGGAGAGGTCTGATCCCATGAGGTGAGGGCAAGCCCAGCTCTGTGGGGATGTCAGGAGAGCAGGCAGCTCCTGGATAGACCAAGAGTTCCCAAAAATGCTCCTGTTTCTGCACACTAAAGGGCAACACAGAGGAAGAGCTGCTGCTCCTGCCTGACTACAAATTGCTCAGGACCCAGAACAAGTGCCTGCACTCAGTGATTCTGCATTTCCAAACAATTATACTGTCTGTGGAGTTCTGAGCAGCCTTTGCATCGACATCTTGAAGAGGGAAAAAACCTGTAATTTAAGTCTTTCACTGACTCAGCTTTTTAAGTGATGCCACTTTGGAAAACTGGCCTAGAGAGTTGTATCCTGTCCATCACTCCCTAGGTATTTCACATCCTTTACCCTCCTGAAAACAAGTTTTCCCATCTTACACACAAGAAAACAAACAAACAAAAAAATTAAAAGTTAAAAGACAATAAATTGTTTTCCAATTAAATTTTTCAAGCTAAAGTAATACTATAATTAGAAATTCCTAATTTAAACAAGTAAGTGCTTGTAACATTTAAATGATAAATAAATACAAGAAATATTTTCTCTGAACATTTCTGTTTAGTTGAACACAATTAAAGAAAACATTCATCCATTTTGACATAGTTTGTATGCTTCTCCCCTGAGGCAGGGCTGCAGACAGAAGAGGAATTGTTCCAAATACCCATCAATCCTCAGAAGGCAAGGCCCAGCCATATAATTAGATATTGAGCAAAAGGCTTATTTCTTTCTTCTTTCTATTTATAATATCTTTTACATAAATCCTTGGGTCCTTACTTAACTTTTATTGAAAAGAAAATGTTTGACATTTTCCCCAGGTACCTACTGAATTAGGATTTCAGGCTGTGACACATATACACCACTGTCCCATCCATAAATATGCAAGTGTCACATCCATAAATATCAATAAAAAGCTATTGCTTGAAACAGAGAGAGAAAAGTGCCTTCCAGCATAAGCCCCAAAACACAGATCACCAAATCCTCTGAATCTCTTTGAGGACTTTTGCCTAAAAATACTGCATGGCAACCTCTGACTTGCTAACTGAGTTTTAGAAACCGAAGGGCAAAGGACAGGAAAACCCCTTTTCAAGCTGTAACTTGAGAAAACTGCTACAGGCTGCTCTAAATAAAGAACACAAGCACTTCCTAAAGCCATCCTTACTAAATTGCCATCCTCCCAAGGGAAAAAGCAAAACAAAACAAAATCACATTGTTTTTGTGTTGCCATAGTCATGAATGTTAGCAGAAGTCCCCCTCACCACCCCTGAAATTTTGGACCTGGAGGATGCAAGAGATGCTCAGCTCTCTCCAGATCATTTGGCAAGGAAGTCCCCACCTTTACCATGAACTGCCAGGGTCTGCCTTCCCTTTTCATGCCAGCTACCAACCAGCCTGGGCTAAGAGCAAAAACCAAATGTTGCAAAGCAGGACAGGAGTGATCTGAGCCAAGTATGAGATCCAGGGACTCTGACATAGACTTACTCCAGAGTAATCATTTAATCCTTCTACCTCAGTCATTCTAATGGAAAAAAAAAAAAAAATTTAAAAAGTAGCAACTATCAATCATCTACTTTGTAGGTCATACATTTGCAAAGCCCTCAGGGAGATGAAAAGCATTATACAAACTATATGCACACATGTTAACGCTGATTAATTTTCTCTGTGCAAACATACCCTTTTTTCTTCTTCATTGCCCCTCCTCTCATTATATCAGCAGTCTCATCTGGAGGAGGACGAGGAACTGCTGACAGCTGAAGTATTTTCCACAGTTGTTCTTTTGAGATTCAGAAATGCAACCACTCAACACAGCCCTGTGTTCAGCTGACTGTTTCCTTAATAGCTTTGCTCTTTCATGTGTTTCCTCATTTTCTGTCACATGAATTTAAAGCAATCTGATTTCCAAGTTAATTTGAAATGATGCAGGATCCATTAGTTGAGGGCATCATTTGCAAAATAACTATGAGAGACAACTTTCACTCACTATACTTTCAGGTGTACCCTCAGCTAACAAAGGCAGGGCCAGTGATGTGAACAAAGTCAGCAGAATTTGACCTAAAAAGCATGTCTGTGTACAGAGGCACAGGGATACAGACTAACTGCATAAGAGCCTTATAACACATGCAATAGCTCCTCCACAGCTTGAGGTTTACACCTGTGAGCAGCCTTTTTGTGACAGTGCCTACACCAATGACAATCAGAATATATACAGCTTTTCAAAAGATTATCTGTAAGCATTTTTCTTAGGATGTTTGGATGCACAATTTCTGAGGAATAGAATGTAAATGTTTTGTGGAATAAAACTTCTGTTTCAGTTGTCACAAAGTGGCCCAGGGTGAAACTGAGGACTTCTGTTTTGTCATCAGCTCTGCAATGGAAGTTCCCATGAGATGTAACAGAGGCTGGCCCCTTGCACCAAGGGTAGAATTGGGATTTCTAACCTGCAGCATCCAAGACACAGCATTCACTTATGCTCATGCATGGAACAAACTATACTGGCACAAGTTTCCCAGAGCTGTTGTGGAATGTCCCTCTTTAGACACATTCAAAAGCTGTTTGTACCTGGTCTCAGGCAACTGGCTCTGCTTGCCCAAGAGGATTAGGACCAGACAACCTCCCAAGGTCCTTTCCAGCCTCAACCAGCCTGTGTTTCTGTCAAATGAGCAATGCTCTGGTGCATCCTGGATGAATGGCCTCTGACTGCCACTGCAGCCTCTGGTCTGGACACTGTGGAGATGTCACAAGTAACACCTCAAAGCTGTCCCTGAATAAATGCAATGGGAAGCACCCAGATGGCTGAAGTGACAATTGTTAGAGGCTGGAAGCTGAGGGGAAATTCAGAGCACTGGATGAGGGATGGAGAAGTGGCTAGATTTTCCTCTTCCTGTTCACCAAGTGCACATCTCCACTCGTGGATGTGTATGCAATCAATAGCTCACAGGCAGGAGCCCATGTGCATACACCTCAACTGAATCCAGCAGCCTTTTGAGACAGCAAAAATCTCCTTTTTATTTACTGACCACCTAACAGAGTGGGAAAGCTGAACAAGAACCCAATAAAAACATGACAGGCTAACTTTCCAGCTGATGTCTTTAAGATAAAATCATTGAAGAATTTAATTTGATAACACCACCAAGAAAAAGAGTCTTGGAGGACAATCCTCAAGAAACAACACCTCATCTCTCTATTAAGCTGTGTCAAGCACACAAAAAAACTGTGTTTAAAAAGAAAATCAAGGATTTTGAGTAGTTTGCTCCTGCCAAGCAACCTGCTCTCAGCTGACTATAAAATCTCTCATGCTGTAACACCAAAACTCCCAGGCAGAGAACACACTGACTCACAATACAATGTTTGAAGCACTTAAAAGGGAAGAAGCAATTATGCCTGCTTTCAGAAAATGAGATGGTGGTCTCATTAGCAAAAAAAGTCAATTGCAATAGTTACCTCGGCATGTAAAGGACTCGCTCTGCCACCACAAATCCCACCCTGAAGAAGAGGTTGCTGGCTGGGATGAATGGGAAAACCAGGAACAACAAGCCAACCAAAACTTCTTTGTGTTCCAGTTTCTGCAATAATACAAAATTAAACAATATCAACTAAAAAAATTCAACTCAATTCACCTCCAACTTTTTTGAGGGTCATAAAAAAGGCAACTTAACATTTGGCATGTTTTTGCATTTAAAAGAAAATTTTACAAGGCACTAATCTTTGATATTTCTGCATTCCTGGTGCATCTAATATGCCCAGAAAGTGTACAAACACTACCCACTGTGTCTATTATTACCCTTGGTATCTTTCCCAAGGTCAGCCCTACCATATGCATGGCACAGCTATCACCTAAGATATAACTCATATTGGTAATATGTAAGCATAGAGCAGTGTGAATGTATACATTAGCATGTCTACGACAGTGTGACTGTATGTAAACACACAAATGCATATCACATACACACAGACTGCTGCATTCCATCCTAAATGTTTATAACAGTGAAAAAGCTGTTCAATCAGTCACATTTTGTGTAAAGAAAACTAGCCCCAAGTGACACATTAATGCAGTCATTTTATCTCTTTCAAGGAAAATATCTGCACTTGAAATGATACTTTCACACACAAGGTCTCCACACTCACAGAGAGTCAGAAATTTGAGACATGCTGTATGCTAAAATTAATGTTTTTCACTTGAGCTCAGTTAATGCCCTCCACTTGTACTCACTTTAATGTCAGCTCACTCTTTGAGGAGGAATGGAATTACCACATGCCATTCAAACCAAGTATGGGCCAACACAGGCGTCCGGGGATGCAGTGGCCACTCGTCCTGCCATGGAGAGAGCCAAGTCTCCTGAGCAAGCTGAGTTTCAGCTTCAGCTCCACCCCAAGAGGGTAAATTAGCTCTTGCTTCTCAAAGAATGACACCAGGATTGAAGTGTAGCTGTAGGCCTGCTCAATCACCCAGGCAGACATCTGTGCTCTCCTGGCTCGGATACTGCTTCTCACTGTTTGCAGATATCCTGAGAAGCTTCGTCATACTCAGAAACAGATGCAACCAGAAACACTCAATGGTTGCAGCACTTTCTAATTGTTGTGGGCAATTTCTTAGTTTTGGAGAGCAAATTGACTTCTTTTTGCCAGAGGGAGCTACAGTTAGAAACGTTGAACAAGATTTTTGGGTAGGGAAGTGGAGCCCAATCAATGATGCGGGGCCAAGCAATACAAACTGCCTTGCTTTTGCACAGACTGCAACAGCAGTTACCTCTGGTCTAGACAGTGGCTGAAATTCTGGAGCCCTGCTACTGAAATACAGTCATCCTATTCTATGGGAAAGACAACAGGTCTTTTCTGTGGGTACCAAAAGCAAGGGTACAAGTCAGGAGGCTCTGATGTCGCTTTAGAGGAGCTGAACCACAGGATCACAAAAAAGTGCATGGATTTCTCCTGGCTCAAAGAGGAATCATGAGGCAAAGAGAGGAGTAGAATTCACATCTCCAGACTTCTTTATCAATATGTGTTTTAAATAGCACCAGTTATTTATAGTACTCCTATTATGCACTTTTTCAGTATCTTGGATTTACAGTTACTAGTGCCTACGTGCAGTCACAACAGCATCTAAAGTGCATTATTCTCAGAGCTGAAGGAAACATCAATCCATAAAGATGATGAGCAGAGGTGCCTGGTAATTACAACAGAAAACTGAATAGAAAAAAAAATGGATTAAAAATATCTTCTCAACTCTGAATCAAAATTACCAGTTCTAGCTCAACTTCAATTTCCCTCCCCATCCAGATCTCAATTTTTCTCCTGCCATTTGACTCTGCCTTCCCACTTTGTCTGACCTGATTATGGTGCCCATCTTCTGCCACTACTCTACCCCAGGGGTTTGACACTGAGGACCAGGAGGCACAACAAGGTATGCTGGACCTAAGGGAGTGCCCTGCTAGCTAATACAGCCTTCTCAGTCCCCAGGATACGCACTCGCCTTCAAACAAACCAGCTAGCAAATATTTCTCCAGTTGCTGATCATTAAATCAATAATTGGGAAAACAACCTCTAGTTCAACATCTCTAGGAAGCACATGGTTTAATCCAAGGCTGCAGCATTGCAGATAAGCAAAGGAAACTGAATGCTGGAGAAAGACAAATAAAACTTATACATCAAATGGCAAAGAGGAAAATGTGGGAATTAGCTCAGCTGAAGGATCAAATGGTTCTGCTTGCCCTTTTTCTCCCCAGAACAAATCACAACTCCATGCTAATGCCATTGAGGGCTGCCAGCTCAGTCCCTTGGGCAGGGCTCAGAGACTGGAACCCAGCACACACAAACCAGCCTCACAGAGCAACAGAACCCTCCATGGTGCTCCTTATTTCTGAAACAAAAAACACCTGGCTTTAAGAAGTGCCCTTTTTAAAGCATTCCACTAAGGCAGAGGCTTTTGGGAAGAGCTGGTCCTCGAAGGCCAGGCTTCAGCTGGTTTTGTGCTACGTGTGGTCGTGCCTGTGAGCTGCTTGTGGGGCTGCAGCACCTCCCATGCAACACAAACAATAGGAAATGCCCTCCACGTGTTTTTCTAAATAAAACAAATCCACCTATACATAACCTGTTACATTTTCCAGGCAAAGAAATAAAAGAAATATTAGGACCATTTATTTGGTTAAGCTTCTTTGGTCATATGATCCCACTTGAGATAGCTGAGCTAAAGGTGTCAGAATCAGCATCTTCCAGGTGCCCAGAGCAGTAGTAAAAGCTTTTAAAGAGTAATAGGCAATTTTGTTTGTCTTCCTTTCTCCTTAAAATAAAATAGCTAGGACTAGAAATTATAGATCACTGCATTCAGAGAGATAATTTCTTTCCTCTTAAAGACAGTGCTTTCTTTTGGAAATACAAAGCTTGTCTTTCTGTCACTAGTCTCTGGTGGGGGGGAATCAACAAACACGTTTGAATTTTAGAATTATTTCTCTTGTCAAAGACAAACCAATTTCAAATCAAACTAGCATTTGTTATAGTAAATAGCTTGGTGGGGAGGGAGGAGTTTTGAAATTCACATCTAACTCATTACAATTAGGCCTTCGTTATACTGTAACAAAAAAACCCCTCACCAATAAAACAACAAACCAAACCAAAAACTGATTTTAAAAAAGAGCTTTCTAACCTTCTTTTCACAGACTTATCAAAGAACTAAAGAAACCAAGGGCAATGCAAAAAAAAAGTCCCACTGTCTCAAACAGAATATCAAAAGAATCACTCCAAGGTCAAACATGATCAATACAGCAATAAATCTCAAAAACTGCTTCCTTAGCAATTTGGGGAAAAGGAAGAAACTCTAGAATTCACACCTGAAGAGGTCTTTCCATTTTACATGTAAGACATGCTCCTGAGCCATAAATAAGTATTTGCTGCCTACCACTAAAGCACAAGTCTTCTGCAAGGCAGAACTCTCTAAGTGTGAGTGCAGGAGGTGCACAGATCACTTTAACACAACTGCCATAACTATGGGCTTGCATAAGCCTGCCACTAATTCCTTACTTTTCCCCTGGAGGGAGCATGGTCTGAGGTGCCAGATCCATGAAGTCTGTGCTGTGCTGACAGGACTGATGTTCACATCACCTGGCACCTCCCAGGACTGAGGCACTGGAAAGCAGAGCTGTGAGGACAGCATTTCTCCTGGCTGGACTAAGCTGCACCTCAGGGAAGACAGCAGCTGGGCAAACAAATCCAAGCAAATTCCATTCTGTTCTACCTCGGAATGTTTCTGAAGGTGTTTATACGTGCTTGCCTGTTTGATGGAAAGGCAAACAAATGGGTTTAATTCCTTCCTCTAACAGTTTTTTTTTGAGAATGAGACAAGTGTCGCCCCTCCACCATTCAGATCCAACAGCTCCATGGAGCAAAGACCTCCTTCCTACCAAAGGCATCAATCCCTGTGCCAGTGAGCTCTGGATGGCCCACTGCAGGCAGTGAGGAGTTCTGCTTGGAACACCTGCCTGCACGTGCAGAAAAGCTGCATCCAGGACAGTTGGTAGTGCATGGCTGTACAAAAGCTATTTTGTAATTGCTATTACACATTTTCAAATGCTTCCAGGCCTAGGAGGTAAGTGCATTATCCATCAAAAGAGACTCAGAGAAGCTGCATGACTCTCTGCAGACCACAGAGAGAGGATGACACTTCTTCAGTTTATTCCTAACATCCATTTGTACAAACCCTTAGTGCAGACTGCACACAGCCCTGCTTCATCTATTCCAGCTGTACCACTCTCTCACAAAGCCACAAGTGGCTCAGCAATGTGACTCCTCACCAGCCTGCATCAAACCACTGGCAGCATCTCACCTGGCAAGAGGTCAGCATCTGCAAACACCCACTCTTGCACTTTCCACACACACAGCATTAAAGATAAAAGGCATGCTGCAGAAGCATGTCAAATTCACTCTCCATTCATGCATAAGGTGATAAAAAGAAAGCATTAAGCTAATTAGGTATTAACCCTAGGGATTGATTCCTTAAGGGGAAAAAAACCCAAAAAATCTCTGTGGTTGTAAAGCTCTCGGGAGCTCTGGGTGACTGGTGCACACACAGATGGGCCATGGCAGAGCTGTACCATGCTCCATGCACATGCTCTCCTTCAGGTCACCAGCTGAAACCTGGATGGGACACACACATCTTTATCTACTGTTTCCAAACAGGAGGGCACCATGGAGCTGTGGTTATTTCACTCTGCTTGCTGCCTGTGCCACTGCTGCCAAGTAAAAGATGCCAAAAGTCGGGTGTTAACAGATGGTCCAAAAAACTCAAGCATTTGGTAAGCAAAAGGTAACTTACCAGCTTCAAAATTGGCTCAGACACCTGCCTTAATCAGCTTGCTCCTAGAAAAAGAGCCACAAATTCTGTAATCACTACACTTTATTAGGAGTTTTATTTTCTCATCTCATTAAAAAAAAAAAAAAATTTAAAAATCAGTATCTTCAGTAGCACCAGCTACTTGAATGCCAGGCTTAGTAACTCACTCATTTCCTAAAATAACTAAATTTTTCTTGGTGATCATCTAGTTTTGATAGAAATAGCCATGGATGTCTAATGCTATTTTGATAATCACTGCTGACTGCTTATTAACTACCTGACACACTGATACCATTTCAAGTATTTGGCAACAACAGAATCTACTTTCCAGTTCACCAGTGGCAGCACCTCTTCAGGAACTGGTGTACAGGCAAACACACACCAGAAACTGAAACATACAGTCAGAATCTGAACCCAAAAAACCCAAAACCCTAGAAAAGAGCACTGGCTTCCTCACCCAGGATCATCTGAAGAGAAATCCTCGGCACAAGCCTCAGACCACCCTAACAAGATTGCTCCCTCTCTGATTCCAGAAGGAAGGAAGTCCTGGTCTGTACCAGATAAAACAGCACTGTTTTCAGAAATGCTGAAAATGCCTGAAAACTTGACCTGCATGAGAATTGTGGGCGCTCAACACCTCTGGAAATCTGCCTTTCAATTATGGAATTGAAGCAGAAAGCAGTCCTTTCCCATTCCCATAACAGGGCACAGAAGTATATCCCATAATATTTCACATTTTATATTAGCATCTTAGAGTAAAATTTTGATATCTACTATTTTCTTTTTTCCCTGTAGAAGTCAGCTACCCATCCATTTAGCTGTGTGTTTATGGTCTTTCTCAACCAGGTTTCTCAAATTCCCTTAAGATATAAGCTCATTTTCCCAATCCTTAATCTCTGCAACCTCTAATTCCACTTGACAAGCCCATTTGAGCAGGATGAAGAAGCACACAAATCTTTGAAAGAGAAGTGGAACATTCCAAAAGGAAATAGGAAAATCAACAAATTGCTCCAGGAATTAGAATAATCCTTTTCACCTTGTGGTTGCTTTTCCCTCTTCCCTTTCATTCTGTGACTGCAGGCTGCTTGACTAGGTGGGGAAAACAAAAAAAAAACAAAACAGGTAAAATTCAATGCACAAATTTGCAGTACATAAAAGCAAGATCTTTGGAAAAGCAACTTGGTTCACTGTGAATTTGCTCTTGAGAAGGTAACATGGAACAAAAGGAGCCTAACAAAAAACAAAACCCACACTGTAGCTTGGCACCCCAAGGTTTAACTGAGGCCAAGTAGCCACAATGAACAATCATTACCTCTCCCAGCTGTAAATTTCTTGCTCCTCATTTCACCTCCACTCTCCTGCTTACCTCTACTACTGTGCCATTTCAAAACCTTTCAGCTCTTGAAATACTAACTCAAATCAGAAGAAGAAAATGGCAGAATAAAACGAGTAATTCAGCCTTAATCTGCTGAAAATGGCAGACCTACCTGCCCCCATGATAATTACCTCCACCACGCTGCAGGCAGTAAGAGCCCATTTGGTGAGATGCTGAATATATTCATAGGGAGCCAAATCAGAACTACTTCAAGCTGTGGTTATGTTCATTTAGAGTACCACGCTCCAAACCTGTTATTTTCAAACATCTACCGAGCAAAAGAAAATCCGACGCACGAGGTATTTTGACAGTTCTCGTGGTTGCTTTTTTAATCCAAAACAGCAGTCACACACAGACTAAAGGCAGCTTTCCCCTTGAGCTTGAGTCTGTCAGCTGGCACAGGGAGCTCCCTGGGAAGGCTTCCCTGCTCCTCCCAGCCCCACCAGGGACCCGCACGCAGCTGATGCGGTCGCAGCACTCGACAGAGCAGAAACGCGGCCGGCGAGCTCGGGGAGCCTGCAAGGGGCTCCCCCCTTCCTCCAGATCCCACTCAACAGAGCCTTTCTGGCCTACTGCTCTCTCCCTGCAGCAAATATTAACAACAGAAGCAGCAGAGGAAAAAACTGGCTGCTAAGGATTAAGAACATCAGTCCTGACCTTCTCTCTATGTGGAAGGAATTCGAGTGGCCCTCAGGAAAATGAAAGCAGGATTTATTTTAAATGGACCTTTTATGGAAATGACTGTGGTTTCCAGCTCATCAGATAGACTCCATCAATAAATAGCCTTATTCACCTTGCTGTGCCTTTGAAGCTGGTATTGTTCTGGAAGTGTTGTGGCACATAAATTTTGCTAGGCATACTTTCTAACTATGCTGGTACTGCTGTAGAATATTATAAAAGGCAATTTTTCCCCAGAAAGGTCCATAAGCTGTGATTTATTAATGAAATGCCAAACCTGGGAAACGAAGCAAAGGTCTCATGAGTGCAGGGTAAAGTAAATAGCATGACAAAGTACACATAATGAGTGCTAGCAAAAACAGCAGAAACATGCACACAAAGAGAAGATGCAAATGCATTCCTCTCCTGGATGGTACTGAACGTTGTCAGCCAAGAAATTTAGTCTGAAAGTCACTGAAGAATATGCTCAGATGCTATCCATACATATAATCCACCAGATAAATGGCAATATGATGCCAATTACAGCATGAAATAAAGTCATCACAATATGGTGACTTTAAATAAAATGCCTTGTCTTGGCTAAGAAGCATCATGCAGGGAAACTCAAAGAGGCAGCATCACCTTTAAAATTAGATCTGAAATAAAAAAAACAACCAACTGTAGCATATGAAAGATCAGGATAATACATATGTCAGTCACATGCAATGAATATAACCTGAAAACCATCACAATTTCCTGCACCTTATGTAGCCACATCCCACAGAACAGCCAGGCATGTCCTTTAAAAAAGTTATAGAGCACACTAGCTGTATTTTTTCTTAATTGATGTGAAATGCTAGTAGCACTCCCTCCCTGGTCACGAGCAAACTGCTGCACATCATTATGTGCTCCTGCTGAAGGAGCAGAAGGTGCTGGGAACCACCAGAAGGCACCTTTATAGTGCTGGCCACGAGTACAAATGTGTGAGGGCAGCCAGTATGAGGTGCAGTACACTCCCCCAGATTGCCTAGGTGCAAAAGCCACTGCTTCAAGGTAGTTTTCCAGATCACCCTGCTGAATTAGCCCATTACACACGTGAGTTTTCCCACTATCAGCCCTCCATATGTCAGGTACCAGAGAGAAAATGGAATCCTATCCATCATGTGCTCTGTACACACACATTCACAGCTAAAACTACGGGACAAGCTGCTAATTAGGCAGCGACCTAAAAATGCCATGCAGAGTGCAGCTTCAAACATCTGAAGGGTCTTCCTTTCATGCTCACTGAATTATTATGACATGTCAAAGAAATAACCATTATCCTGATGATAATGCCAAGAACTGTCCTCCCTCCAGTTCACCAGGTGCTCCCCACATCTTCCAGCAAAGAAAGGCAGTGCTGTGGGCCCTTGGGTACCCCAGTGGTCTTCTGAAGCACCAGATTATTTTTCTGACCTTGTGGCTGGCATGCTTGACATCCACTGAGAGAATGCCTCACCCATTTCCTGGTACCTCTGTAATCCATCTGGAAGTCACACCACATCCACTCCTCATAGCCAAGGCTATCTTTGACAACGAACAATAAAAAATTGTCATCCTCTTTTCCCAGCTACTAAAATTTCTCTGGGATGCAGGCATTTTCAATAGCACCCCCCACCTTTGTCACATCCCCAGCACACTGCTTGAAGCCTGTGTGAGGTCGTGCACTGCAAAGAGTTGAGCAGAACAAGTCTTCCTTGGGGAGCTGTTCACAGGGAGCTCTCCAGCTGGTGAGTGAGAGGGATTCATACTACACACAAGAAACAACCCAGAGAGTGGAAGTTATGCACAGTTAACAAAGCCATTTTTTTAAGTGACCTCCTCATTAAGTAAAGAGGAAGACAACAGTGAAGGTGCACAAGCAGGATGAGAAGGGAGGCTTCTCTCTCCAAACAAACTGGAGAGCTGCCTTCTCTGTTTCTGCAGTTTTTAGCATCCCCATCTAGCAACAGACATGTTCCAAGGAAAGCACCCATGGGTAGAAATCTTCCACTGTTTCTTCTCTTTCTGAGGTATAACAACGTTCACAAAATGAAACAAGAAAGCCTCGTGCCTTAGATGTCCTTTATCAGCTCCACACATACATGCCCAACAGAGTTATTACCCTAATCACAAACGTCAACAAATTAGCCCTGTTTAAATTTCAGTGACAAGAAAGGCAGAAACCCAATCCATGCATTCTCCAATTACAGTCCACACAAAGCATTCTGTGAGTCTCCTGTGAGTTTGTGTTGTGGATGCACACACATCACCTCTTGCCACCAAAAATCAGTTCAATGTTCACTGGACCAATGTCTTCACTGCTGCCAAAACAATTTCTAGCATTTCCATTCTCCATGCTGCAGAAAGGAAAGCAATGGTGCCACTGAGAATGAATATGAGACTTCATTCTTTCTCACCCCTGCATACCTACACTCTAAAGAGAGAGGCACACAGACTGCATGCCTCTTCACAATACAATAATTCCTTAGGGAATTGCAAGCTACCTCTTCCAGGTGGGACCTTGCAATGAAAAAGGGGAGAAAAATGGCTGCTAAGACTGTTCAGTTTGCTTCAAAAAGAAAGCAGAACATCTCACACTTTACGAAATGTGAGAAATCAACTGATATATCTCGTGCTGCCTCTGAGCTGTAAAACACTCAGTAATGGCTTGTCTGGGCCTTGACTGAAGGATGGTTCTTCCTGGGGGAAGCAATGCCCTATAAAAGGCCACTGCTGCTGCATTTGGGAAGATGCCTTCCTAAGACCATAAAACAATCAATTGTGCCTGCAGTTCATGTACCCTGAACTTCCCTCTCCCTGTTATAAAAGGGATTGTTTGAAGTCAAATGGCATCATTTATTTCCAGGAAAAGTGCTGCTTCCTGCTTGTTTTCCTCGATAATTCATACCACTCAGCCCAACATAAGCATCTTCATACCACTGAATGGCAGTACCACAATTCAGAGATTGTGGGAATTGTTAATAAAACAGAAAATAGCTTCAGAAATGTAAAATTTCCTGAAAAGCAAAATATTTCCAATTATACTTCTAATGATGTATGTACATGTGCACCATCCCTCAAAGTGTTCAAGGCCAGGTTGGACCACCTGGTCTGAGCCACCTGGTCTAGTGCAAGGTGTCCCTGCCATGGCAGGGAGGTTGGAACTGGATGGTCTTTAAGGTCCCTTCCAACCAAAGCCTTCTGTGATTCTTTACCAAGGGCTGAGGGAAACACGTCCAAGGTGATCCCCAGGAGTCATCACCAGTTCCATGCTCACAGTGGGTTTGTTGGAGGCTGCAAGTGCTCATGAGAGCACTTTGTCAAGATGGTTCTAGTTTTATCTGGATTACATACAAAAGCAGGTCACATTCAGATCCAATTCATTCAGTTTTTGGGGTTTTCAAGGATAAACACAAAGGAAATTTTACAATGAATTTTAAAGCATCTAGTAAGTAAGTGCCCAAAGAGTAAAATTCATGTTGTTTAACATTAACAGTAATCAAGAGCAAAACTGAACTTCTCACAAAAAAATTACAACTTGCAGTTTCAAATCAAACAGTGGTATTCATAAATCCAGACTGAATTGTTTTTAAAATAAAGTAATAAGAATATTATAAAATCTTTTCCAAGAAAACCAACAATATTAATCCTACATATAGTTCTGACAGCAGGAGAAGAAATAAAAAGCAAACAAAACTTCAATGAACATGGAATAAGATTTTTCAGAAGTCTTCAGTACTGGGCTAATGAGAATTTTATCATTAACTTTCCTGAGAACAGGATTAGGTCTAATACAAACAGTTCTGAATATCTCTAGCAGTGAGTAATGAAGGCAGGATGAATATGAGATGATGTACAACCTGCAGGTAGAACTGGTGAATACCTAATAGGGTGTTTTCCCATATTTCCCATACAGCATCTGTGATTGTATTATCTAAATTAATAACTCTGCAGTCTCAAACTGTTTTGGTTCATTTTCTGTCTCTTATCAGGCACACAGGGAAGACTGCCAGGGTAGACTGAAAATGTACACGACCTGCACAGTTTAGCATAACACAGGCATTAAAAATCTGACACCCTTCAACTATGCTTTTCAGCCATACATACACTTAAAGAAGAGAAACTTTTGTACTATTTCCAAAGTGACTACCAAATCCTCTCCTAAAGAAGCTTCCACAACTCAGCTGAAAGAGAAACAGCTTGAAACTCCCTATGATCCACAAAAAACCCTCCTCCATGGAAGTGCATATCTGACTTCTGACAAGGCTTATACAATCTCACTTTTATTTCTGCAACATGATTAATGGTACCTCTGAAATGCTGAATTGGGAAATATGGCTTACCAACTGTATTATTTACACTAAAGAACAATTTCCAGGTCATTTCCAATTTCCCACATTCCATTACTCTGCTGACCAAAAAAAAAAATCTCCTCCTCAAGATGTATCCAATGTTTAGGTTTTAGAAGCATGGCAAAAGTGCAAATAGAGGAATTGATTTTATTTTCAAAAGGCTCAGCAGATGACAGTTCCCAGTCCTGTTTGAAGTAAGTGACAAAAAGCTTAATGACTATGGGAGAGGCAGAGATGCTTAACAACTTCAGTGGGGTTTGGATCATTAACAATAATTGAATGCGGGAGTCTGGGCCAAGTTCTGCCCTCAAATCAGACCAATTAAAGACTGAGACATTCAGCTAGAGAGACATTTTCATCAGTTGAGCTTGCCTGCATTAGTTATTACTGGAATGATTTTTCACCTCACTCCAATGCATTCCAGAGGAAAACATGCACTTACCAACCATTTCATCTGAAGACTAGGAAACAAAGGATTTTTAAAAATTTATTTTCTTTTTATGTTGTGTTGCACGGCTCTTGGTGTTACCTTGAATGCAGCAATGCAGTGTAGGCTGAGTAATGTCATCACCAGCACCAGGAACACCGTGGCCAAGTTCCTCACATCCCAGATGGACTCGACCAAAGGGATGCTGCCGACCTGCCAGTCGTAGCACAGCGTGATCGGTGCCAGCAGCAGCCACGCGTTGAAGGCCAGAAGGTAGGAATAAGTTAAAAACCTGCAAAAGAAAACAGGTAATGCAACACATGGAATGACTACCAGCACAGGAAACATCTTCCTTTGGCAATTACCACGTACCACATGGGAGGAGGAAGCAACCAAAAAAACTAATCAACAACACTGACCAACAGGCAGCACCACACCTGTCTGTCAACAGAGATGCTACCATAGGTGAGGGGCACTTTAACAGGTCATTTGAAGAAATAACATACATCAGTAATATTTACATGGTTTCTATGCACCAGCCATTGGAAAACTAGCAGAAATTCAACTCCCATTTGAATGTCAGATTTCTGAAGTGACTTTCTGCTTGTTTAAACAATAAATGAATAACTACACAGGTACATACATATATATTGAACTTTTACACAGTTCACTGCATCACTGCTGCAATACAAAATATTCCTTTAGCTGAGTTTAACTTACAATTTAGTATTTCTTCTATCTGCACAACATGAAGCAATTAAAGTCAGACCCTTCTCTCTTTTCTCTTTGCAAATCAAGGAACAGGGAGAAAATACAGAAGAAAGGAGGGGCAGGGTGATTCTTAGCTGATCCCATCACAGTTTCTTAGGGCTGGGGCCAGATTGCATGAGAAGTGCCACAGAAGTAGGAATTTCAAACTGTTGTAATCTTCAATAATTATTATTCTCAGCAGAGAGGAAATTAATGGGGAATGGAAATGGGGAGCGTGCTGCCCTGTGGGAAGTATGCAGGGCTTTCAAAGGACTGAAAAAGAACAGCATGTGTGCCACTGGGTTAAAGAAAACAAGAAAAAAACCAAATCAAACCAACATCCCTCTCTGCCCCAGGCTCTTGCTTCTTGGCATCTACTTGCCAAAAAGTGCATCTAAAGTTGAAATAGTTTCAAGTACAAGAGACTGCAGATTGATTATTCCAGTAGTGGTGACGTCAACCAAGTAAAACTGTGACAGCCTTCGAAGAGACAAACCCGTCCTTTGCCTGCAAATGGAATAGTCCACATTGTACACAGCACCAAAAATGGCAAATACTCAAAAAAAGGAAAAAAATTACATTCTATCCTGCATAGGATTTCTTCCATCTGAGCCTGTTTCGGCAGCTGTTATCACACCCAGTTGCCATGGTACCTTGCAGGTTTATTAAAATGGTAACAAAGGACAGCAGAAATGTCAAGGCATGTAGACAGAGGATTGTCTCACTTGCCACTTACAAACATGGCTCTTTGTGGTCAAAATGCAGCCCCTTACAACAGCACTCACAACATTAGATTTGTGGCAGAATGGCAAGACACTGAAGCTAAGTGTGACTCCAGGCAGGAAGTTCCCAGATGGGTGTTGGGCCTTAAATTTCTGGGATAACATATTTAAATAACTACAAAGTGAGGGTATCAATTTCTCTTCTCATCCGAAAAACAAATGTCTCCAGCAGCACAGTGACCCAAAAGCAAGGAGGCTTACTGAGCTGGAATGTTTCATTGTAAACAGTCACAGAGGCACATCCTCAGTTTCCCACAGATCTTTCTAAACTCCCAGTTCTGGGAAGTGGAATATTCCCCCATTTTTAGGGTTTTCAGCCATTTGATACACTTCTCTTCCATCCCCTGCAGTCTCCTCACCTTCCCCACCCTGAGGTACTAAACAAAAGGGAAAGAAAGAAAATCCATCTTCTCTTAACAGAGGCAGTGATTAAAAAGCCAGTTCCTATTTAAGAGAGCATCCCTCAAAAATATAACCTAATTTTGCTCAAACACTTCTTAAAATTTTGATTGTTCATTCTTTCTAAAGAAACAAATGTGTTTTCTAGTCACCAACCCTTCTGGCACACATTACAGAGAAACATAGCAACACAAAATCTTGTGGGACTTAATCACACCAAGGCACTCACTCGTGACATTATGTGTGGCCTGACCCACCTCTGCTCAGCCACAATAAAAGAGACTTTTCCACCACCCTCAACACATCCACTCAGAAAAGGCTGCCAGCATTTATTTACAGCTACTTACTTCAAAGCCAAACTGATATCCATTTCTGGCTTTATTGCTGAAACAAAATCATGTCTATTTAGATGAATCTGAATAATGTCATGGCATATGATATTGTTACTACTAGTATGTATATTCAACAGGATTTCCAGAAGCACTGAGTTGGTTTTGCACTTGATGCTTTAGGAGAGCCCAGTTTTTGGAGGGAGTGTCCTTTTATGCCCTGGCCCATTAATATTTTCAATAGGCATCACAATATTCATAGAAGTTTGTATGCAAACCACAGCACACACCAGAAAACCCTCCCCTGCTTCCTCAGCCTGGGCTGCTGGGTAGGAAGGAACAAGATGACATTTGGGATCTTTGCAAACTGCAGCACTGCAGTTAAGGACAGACTAGCTGCTTTTCTGCATCTTCACTGGTAAGGCAGGAGCTGATAGATCCTTACACAGCACAGAAAAAATAAACAGTTTGCTGCCATAACAAATTGAGTCCACTTAATTTCAGAGGTATTCAGAATAGCCAGATCAGTGTGAGTTAATGCACTTCTGCTGGAAAGGTAGGGCAAGCTGCTGTTGAAGATGGGAAGACCACTCCAGACCACTGACTGATCAGGACAGGTTTGTAAACAAGGGTCTATTTTCAAGTGCTTGTGAGGTTTCAGTCTTCCTTGGAGCCACGTGCACAGCTTGCTGCCAGAGGCAGCTCCCAAAGAACAATCGCTCATTCCACTTTGGCAATAATTAGTCCTTAAATCCTCTCTTCCACCAGCAGTGAAATATTTTAAAGCCTGTGACAACCATCACCACCAGTGCACAGTCAGTTGGTTGGCCTCTGCAGACACCCTCCTGGAGAACCTTGTCACATCTCGTGGCTGAGTCCGAGCTTCCTCTCTGAACGTGCATGTGGCATTAGCACTCACGGCACCCGAGAGCCATGGAGGCACTGCCTGACTTTTGGAGGCATTCAAAGAAAGCCTTCAGCAGGCTCTGAGTCAAGGAAAAGATTGGCTATGCCTTCAGCATTGGTAGCCTGTCCTTGAACATGATGGATGGCTGTGTAAAATAAAGCACTTATAAACTATTGCTATTCTGTGTACTAGGAACAGAAAAACAACAAGATGCTAATAATAGTTACTGACAATCCAGTGCTGCTTTTTATTTGTGGCTCTCAAAAGCATATGATATTCCTTCACATCTATGTGGCTCTCGTACCACAAGCCTAAGGAGAAAGCTAAACACAGGAGAAAGTTTGGAAGAAACCTCTTACCAAAGCCCACACCTCAAGCAACTAATTTGCAAATTTTGAAAAGACTTGAAGATTCTGAAATCACTCCAGGAGCTGATTACATTTCAGCAGCCTACCTGCAAATGGCAACAAGAGTATTTTCTTCTAATTAGTTGACTGAGTGAATTACATTTTAAATTAATGATCTTCTTGATATTGCTTCTGGTGTCTGCTGGAATTCCAAGGGAGAAAAATTCCTGCCTGTAGCCTCTCCCACTCTCTCAGTTAATCCCATGAAAATCAGAGTATTACTGGTGAGGTGACTGGAAGATTCTGCCTCTTAACTGGCAAACAGTTTTCCTCCAAGCCAGGTAACAGCATTTACATTGCAGCAAATTTTTTATTTGCAAATTGAACACAGAAATCCACGTTTCAGTGGGTATCAAGTGTTCTTTTCAATTCTCATCATCTCTGCCATGCTCAGAAAAAACACAGTTCCTCCTGTAGGCAGCCAGTGTTGTCATGGCAATCCAGTTTGTTTAGTTTTAATTTTTTTTAGTCTCAATGATCTGTTGCATGCTTTCAGATAAATACAGGATGACTCATATCTAGAACTTGTTGCAGAAAACAACTATCTGAACTGATTGTTTCTGCTGCAAAAATGAACGCAAAGGGTACCGCGCAAAGCCATAACAATATGACAGGAAATAGCTGAGGAATTGTCTGTTACCCACTGCTGTAACAGAGACCAGCCAGCCTGGAAAAGCCCTCAGCTCAGCTCTGCCAAACCCAGGCAATCACAGCACAAGGAATGAGAGACCAGGTGAAAAAGAATACAAGATTTATAGAAATTTATGAGGTGTTTCCTGTCTTTTCTGATTTTGGAGCAGTTTAAGCTTTCTCCCCACAGCACCCAGGGACTGAGATTATAGATTTCTAAATATAGATGTCTTTCTAAAACTGTGCTACAAGAGTGATCACAAAGCTATGACCATGTCCCACCACAGCTGCATGGAAAAGTGGGGGGTCTATATGATAATAGTGATTACACACATATATATATGTAAAAAATACATATTATATGTATATTATACATATAATCATAGACATATAAATTGTAGATTATATGTATATATAACAGTGATACTATTTTTTCTAAGTGCATACTGTGCTGCAACCTATCAGCCACCTAGTTCTGGGCCAACCCATCCCACTCCTGGCAGACAACCCTACCCACAAAGACCCAGCAGGGACCCTGCAAGAGAAACATCTCCCAGCACTGGGGATTTTAGCAAAGACAAACCATTCTCCTGGTTGGGGAAAAATGGACTTGTCTAGGAGGCAGGTAATAAGTGCACTTAAAAAAGAAGTGGAGGATCTTTCTTTTCGGGGGAAAATGAAATGGGGATCTGAAACAGAAGCAGGAATACAGTTTTTGCCCTTTCAGAAGTCACAGAACCCGTGGTTATGCTCTTCTGGCACGACCTGCACACTGCCAGGCACTCAGGGAGGTTTCAGTTCACTATAAGGGTAAGGAGAGCTTTTTTATTAGGGAAAAGAGCTTCTCATTTGTATTAACAGCTGAACTGATTTCGGCTCAAGGCTCTCTTCATCCTCTTACAAAGCCCTGAACCCAAGTGTGTTTGACAAGTCAGTTCCTAATAATGCCCTCCTAGGACACATGTGGCTGCAATTATAACCAGGTGGTGGTATATTGGATATTGTCTTCAAATTGTATATATTTACACTCCCCCTAGGGAACTCCCAGTCCAGTCATACTTTCCCACACGAGTTTATTTTTCTGCCCTGTATATTGTCAGCCTAAACATTTTCTTTTCAGAGCCTTAGAAGAAAAAAATTCCCACTCTGTCTATCCAGCTCATTCAGAGATAGTAGAGTAAACTACACAAACAAGCAGCAGACAGATAAATTCCATTTAACATCCAAATGCCAGTATTAGACAGAAAATACTTGTAACTAGAAAAGTACCTGTGTGTTCCCTTTCAACGAGCCTTTTGCATTTAGGGAAAGGAGCTGCCAATCAGTAGAGGACAGGAGCAGGAAAGACAGCTAGGGATAAAGAGAGAGCTGCAGCTCCATGGATAGCAAGGTAACTCCTCTGGAAGGTGGGCTTGTGTGCACCAGGGACATGGGGAAAAGCAGACATGTTGTCTTCTATAGCTACACAGCCTGAAGAGCTTTACTCTGGTGAATGGCTTTCTCTCAGTGGTTTCAACTCTGTGGCTAAGAATCTGAAAAATACCAAATTCTCTAGGAGAAAAGACTTTGAAAGAGCCTGTGAGTTTCCAGTGAAACCTAAGCCTCCTGTCAGAATCTGTGCTAAAAAACCTGGGATTGACCTCACAGTGTTTTTCCTCTGCAAAGCCCCCTGTGCTGTGGGTGAGGACATGCCTTGTGACCACACCTGGTCCTCAGCTCCTCACTGGCAGCAGCACATTCCAGAGCCATGCAGCCCAAATTCACCAGCAGTGGGCAACTGCTTCAGAAGAGGATCACTGAGGCAGCAACAGATGGAGGATTCTGTGGACAGCCACTGAGATCCTCAAGAAATTCAAAACCAGACCTCATAAACCCGCTGGGATGTGTTATATCTGAAAATAGCTCATTGTATCCCAGAGTATTACCCACCCAGTGCTGGTGGGAGCCAAAGGGATGTTCTGGGCACGCTGCTTTGTCTCAGAGACTGGCCACTCTCTCCCCCTTCTGTGTGGAAGTATTTTGGAAAGCAAAATGCATGGCCTGTGGGAGTCAATGGCCTCTGCTTTGGCTGCAGCCTCTCTACTCCAAATGCAGGCTCTGGCAGGGAGGGCTCGCTGTGTAACCAGCACTTGCAGCGAACCCCACAGCCCATTGAAATGCCTGCCAAATCCCAGAGCAGCACTGCCAGGGTCTGCTCAGCACACCAAGAACACCTGGAGGAGAGAGAGGCTGAAATCTTGCACGTGGCTCTGGCAGCAGGGTGGCCTTTGCTTTGGAGCACCATCTTCCAGCCAGGCCTTCCCCCAACACCCACTGGAATAAAGGCTACAGTTTACACTTAATGTGTGGGCTGTCTGGGCCCTGGGTAGGCATGAGAGCAACTTTTACCAACATTGCTGTTCTCCCTTTTGCTAGAAGTGATCCCTGACTGCTGGGTGCCTGCAGACATTATATGTAGGGCTGAACTGAAACACCTTTGAGCACACCACAGAAAGCACTGACAGACCAGGCAGAACCTCACCACCCAGGCAGCGTGTGCAAGCCTGGCTGATTAAGAGCTGGTATGTCACAGGGGTCTATTTTAATGCTATTTTCTAGCCTAAGGTCCATGAAAACTCCATATCAAAGTAGTTGCTACACTTGACTTCTATTTCCTTGGCAGAACTGGCAGGCACAGGGACCCACTTTCCCAGCACAGGTCCATGGTTTCCCTCTTGGTAGTTCATTCCCTTTGAAGTTGCAACTGGGATGATTAAATGCATTGCTCAGAAAACAGTCATAAATCTCTGTGAAAAGGATTATGTGCCAGTTTTTATGTATAAGCACTTCTTCAGCTTTCTGCAGCACTGAATTCTCATTTACCTGATTGAAACAGCAAAGCAATACAGAAAGCCAGCTTACAGAGAGAGCAGTTCAACCACAGGACAATGTTATCTCAAGGCAGTCCAAGTAGAAATGCATTAACTATTTAAGGAAGCACCACAAATAACCTGCTTTGTGCCCAGGGTGATCAGCCACCAGAGATCACAAGGCAAATGCCAACAGAAATTAATATGACTTGACTGCCAAAGACATAGTTTTTTAAAAAACAGACTTTTAATTAGAAATTACAGGTAAGATTTAATCTGTTTCACACAGCTTGAGACATGCTGCACAATGGATTTTTCCCTTGTCTTGCCACAGCATTGACAACAAAATCTGTTTATCCAGAGGCCTCCTACTTCTTTCCTCTCAAGAAGGGCAGAAGAACAAAACATTGTGCAAAACATCTGAAGCATGTCAGCCCTCCACCCTCCTAACTCTGGAGCTGCACTTTTGGTACACTGTTTGCATAAAGCTGGGTAGCCCTCAAAACCTTTCTAGTTGCATTCTCCCTCAAATTCTGTCTGACAGAAGCAAGAATGTTCAAACAGAGGTTTGGGATCAGTTTTTCTATCTCAAATATTGCCTACCCATATCAGATTTTGAGATCAAAGTCTGTGTTCTTTAAGGTAAGGCCACTGGAGACAGTACATCCTGCAGGGCACAACAGCCTGGATGGACAGGCTTTCATGGCAGGCCTTAGGAATAGCAGGATTCCCAACACCTTCATTTCTGCCTATACTGAGAAAGGCAATGACAGATACATCTCATCTCCTCAGACCACCTTTGCCAAGCAACACATTGAAGGCCATGGAAATGTGGCTCTCATTTATGTCACTAAGCTTTGAGGTATTTGGGACTATCACTTGTAATTTTAACAATAGTAATTTAGAGAGCATGCTGAACAGATGTTTTTAAAGACTGAAAAACTGTCATTATTTCAGCGTATTATGCCCTTCAATTGTTAAATAAATCATTATCTGTCTACTTTAATTTATACATTTGTGTTGTCCAAAATTGGAAACAAGTTACATAGAACACATGGGCATTTTCTAGGGCCAAACTGAGCCACATCTAAGGTCCATCCAGCAGTGACCAGAAATCCATGCCAAGTAAAGCATATAAGATGATAATTTTCCCCTAGTTCCTAGCTGGGGAGTTGGATGAGTTGGAGTTTCTGAGTTGGATGAGATCTCTGCATATTTAGTAGCCTGGATTTCTTATTTCAACTTGGCAAATCTCTCTCTGAGCCTGCATAAACATTTAGCACACTCCTGGTGTCCTGCAGGAAGAAGCTCCCAGCTCACCTACCTGCTGCAAGTCACTTCCTTGGCTTGCTTGGAACCTGTCTCCTCTTAGATTCCTTTGACACACCCTAAGTTCTACCTGCCCCCTCCTCCCCACAGTCATGGATGCACAGACCCCTCACACCCCCTGTCCTGTGCTGTGCACCTTGTCAGCACTAAGGGATCCCAGACTCTGACCTCACAAGTCACTGCTTTTTCAACCCCCTAAGTGACACCTACCCCTGATGGTGGCCCCAATAAACCCTGCCAAAGTCACAGTGCTCTGCTGGGCTCATCCTGCATCAGCCCATACCCCAGATCCAGATCTAACTTCATGAATCTCACAAAGGCTGCCACACATTTCCAAACTACTGTTTTTCTTTTTTATTCCACTGTTATCAGCCTTCCTTCTAGTCCCACAGAGCTGGCCAGGTCTTAGAATAATTTTCAACTCTGTTGAAAAGCATAACATTTACCCTGGCGAGACATGCACAAAAACCACATTTCCAGCTCAAATAAAGACAACTCCTTGACAACAGAAAACTCCCATTTGCGACCTAAATAATCTTCAGAGTTACAAAACAACTTGCCCACTGCCTGAGACTAACCCTTGCTTCAACTACAGTAACAATGTCACTAATTGCTTCAAGAGCACCACCCAAAATTGATCTTTCTTTTAGTTTTTTGTCTTGACACCAAACTTAGCTCTTCCACTGCCTTCTTCCCAACTCAACCCAACTTGCAGTTAACATCTTGGCTTCAGTGCTGCATCCTAATTACTACCCTCAAAACCTTGTTGAAAGCTTCCCCCACCAGCTCTCCCATGCTGCTGCTGCTGTAGCCATCCACAGTCGAGGAACACACACTGCTTAGGAGCTTCCCTGAAGTTGGACAAATAACACAAACACTCCTGCAGCCCTCCTCTGGACTCATTCCAACAGCTCCATGGATTTCCTGTGCTAAGGAACCCCTGAGCTGGACACAGTGTGCCAGGAGGGGTCTCACAAGAGCAGAGTAGAAGGGCAGGACCATTTTCCTCGACCTTCCTGGGAACCACACCTATGCCACTTGAACCTTGCTAGCTCCACCTGACATCCCAGTCCTGCACTTGGGATGACTGGCACAATGCCAGCTGGGCAGCAACAGCTTCAACTTTGCTGTATCAGCAAGATAAAGTCTCAGGTGAGAGTTACAGTTTGAGTCTGACAGAGGAGGAAGGAAAAGGTTTGCTGCCAATACAAGGATCAGAGGGTGCATCATGGGCTGTCAGTTCAGAGATGGTCACTGGCTCTCAGTGTACCTGCAGGACTGACACTGAGACCTGCTGAAGGGATGGGTTTCCTGAATGGAGGATAAAGCCTTCTGGGTAAATTGGCTAAAACGAGGATTAAGATCAAGCTCAGCAGAAATGGAAGAACTGGGATAATTAAAGGCTTTTAGAATCCCTTCAGAACAGTAATACTGCTTTTTACTGGAATGGATTTCCTTAATTAGGTTTGGAGTGGGTAGGTGCTGCTGGACTGCAGGTGAAGCCGGGGCTGCTGCCGGGGCCAAGGGAGGACCTCAGCCAGCAGCACTCTGACTTGTTTTTCCTAAGGCTGTTAACAAAATCCACAGTGCCAGTGGTAAAAATAGTCACTGCTTCATATCCTGAGAATGACTTAGCTTTTGGGTTTAGAAAACCCCCCCCTGTCATTACAAGAGGCAAAGAGACAAGCATGCAAAAGAACACGTGCAGCACAGAAGAGGTAACTGAAATCAGGCCAGGATCATTTGTGACCTGGTGACCCCCATCTCAAGATAAACATATCAAAAAGGGACAGCAGCAAATCCTTCATGCTGTGCTGCACTGAGTCTGGTATTAATAACTCCACCAGAAACAAACACATCAGAGCTTTCCAAACAAGACAATGTGCTTCCTGGAAGCACTTTTAGCCTTGATGGTAATAGGAGCTGTTGCCACGTTATCATAAAGGTTCCCCAAATGAGATCCAGCCCAATTCTGCAGCAGATGTTGAATTTTTTTGCTTGATCTTAACCTGTGTCTAAGCTGCAATTTCACTGGTGGAATGAGGAGCTAGCAAGGCCAGAACTGACACATAGGAAGACGGCTCCCATTTTCATTTGAGACATCAGGAGATATCTCCAGAAGGCTTCAAAGTGTCTTTCAGTAGCTAAAAGCAGCAAACACTTGTGGCCCATCCACATTCACTGCTCAGTCACTGATATTACACCAAGAAGCATTGTCACCCCCTTTTTATACAAACTTCAGCTGAAGCCAAAGCTCTGCATGCTTCCATCCTCCATCCCAGGAGGAGCCAGTTTTATGATTTAGGATTATGCCTCAGTTACTGGGCTTTCCAGTCCTGTGCTCAGGCAACTAAACTATATTCTTTGGGCTTTACATAAATGTAAGCACACATTTTTCATATATAGGTGCTAAGAAAGCACCTATAATACAACTTTTTCACATATAGGTGCTAAGAAATAAGCACCTATAATACAACTCTACAGGACCTGCAATGTGCTTTGGGTTCAAATCTGGTTGCCTTCTAGTCCAGACACAGCAATACCAACAATTAAGTTAAGGCAACACAACAAGTTTTTTTCATTGTCATCTGCAAATCATTTTAGTGTAGGAAAATGCAACATCAAGACCACACTTTTGAAACTTTTGCTTGGCTGCTGTCATCTTACCTCGTCAGTAAATACGGTGAGAATGAGGCTGGATTGTCCTGCTCTGAAAACATTGGCATGGAACCTCCCATTATCCAGAGGCGGAAATACAACACAAGGATCACCTTCAAAGAAGAACATCTCAGTTAGCAATGCACTGCTAAGAAGAGCTAAGGCCTTCAGCAAATGTTTTGTTGGGATAGCCCTCCACGCTGTGCAAAGCAAGACAGCTCAGCAATTCAGGCAAAATTCAAGTTTGCCACCTTACACAGGTGACAAACCTGCCAACCCTCAGCACAGAGCACACTGTGACTTTGTGTGTCCCTCTTCTGTGTCTACTGACAGCAACTGACACATCTCAGTACCCACCACAAGGGCAGCATTCTCAAGGACAAATCTGTCACTCTGCTGCAGTGTAGGCTGCAGGATTTTGCTATTGACCTCTACCTAAATGCAGAGGGAAGAATCATGGGTGATGCCTTAAAAGTTCTTATCATTTATCCATGCTGGCGTAGGTGTAAGGACAAGCTCCATTAGTGCTTCTCATGCTGTGCAATCCTAATTCTTGGAAGGATTTCTGCAAGCTGCCACTCCTTCACCTTTCTGGTAACCACTTGTCAAAGGACAAGCAAGGGGATCTGGCTCCTGGAGCAGCACAGGGAGCTGCACACCTGGAACATTCCCATGGAAGTGCTTGTTTTCTCCTCTGCAACATGTTGCACATCAAGCAGCAGTTTTTCTTACAACTCTTATCTGCACTGCCATTAACAGCATGTCACTGACAAGGCAGCCCAGTGCCACAGAGTCCTGTGTATTTAGGGCAGGAAAAAACTGCAGAAGATGAAATGATTCTGAGTTGGATGTGGTGTCTGCATATTTAGGAGCCTGGATTTTCTTTCTGCAAGGACAACCACTATAAATCAAAAGGTTTGAAGTGGAAACACAGTAATGTTCTTGTTTCTGTGCAGTTGAAGTTTTCTAGACTAATTCCCAAGCCTAACTTTATATTAAGATCTACCATCTGTGCTTTCTGAGTCTTTTGGGATACCACTATGCATTGTTATTCCCATTAAATACACGGTCAAGTCCATTCATACTTACGTAGCTTATCACCAAAGCAGCTCTCTTCAAAAAAGGCCTTGCAGTATACAAGAAATTCTGGTTGTTATTTGCAGTCAGGTAGCTGAAATACAAGGAAACAAATGTTTGTTGAAGTACTTTGGAACATTAACTCATTTTTCAAATGGAGAAAAAATGTGTACATTGATTTAACCACCCTAAATGCAGTAATAATGACATCACTACTACTCTTCAAAAGTCTTTCCACATAGTAAAATATTGAGACTAGTTCAAGTAATACACACTATAACACATTGCAGTTTTGCCATCAAAATCTGGTTTTGGTGTGTTTGTTGGTTTGGTTTTTGTTTGTCTGTTTGTTTTTAAATCTTTAATTGACCCCTTCATCCTCAGAAATATCCCAGGTGTGTCTCAGTGAGATTGCTGTCTTCAGACTCCCAAAAGACTACACGGAGACATATTTTTAAAAGGTCACCCAAACAGAGCAATTCAATTTTAGACCATGATTAAAATGCAAAAACTCCTTGTCTCTAGAGAGGAGAATAACTATCTAGCAGAACTGATTCTAAGCATTTTTGGGAGCGTATTCTGCACACTTAATTTTCGTCACAAATCTGCTGACAAAGTGCTATGATAATTAATTGCACAGAGACAAACACACACGTGGCATACTGTTGTAGGAATGTTCATAAAACCATTCCTGTTTCTCAATGAGTAAAATGAAACTGTATTTGGAGCCAAAACTATGCATTTATTTTAATATAGAGTAGAAGCACTTGCCAAAGTCTAAGGAACTTTCTTAATATAACAAACAGTGCCATATCCATGACATTCATTTCATGATAATTCCATTTCTATTGAACCTTACAGATGCTCCATCATTGTAATAAAGCAATGACGAAAAGAAATACAGAAGAGACAACAGGAATATTTTAGTAGGCAAAAAAACAATTGAAAAAAAATTACAACTTATTTTAAGAAGCTATAAATATCAAGTAAACAAAATAAATTCAGAAGGAAAACCTCTGCAGGTTCTTCTGTATAACATACAGTCAGTATCAGGATAGTCTATTTAAATGATTTACAAAAACTGCAGTTTGTATTGCAACACCTTCAAGCAAGCTACCTTTCCAAGCATGAAATCCTCATATGTTTCTCCTGTGAACATGGAGCATATAAAACACATCTTATTTCCTCTCCAAATTCCTTAAGACAGTCTATCACCTGATTGCTTCCACCCTTCAAGTCTTCAAAAAAACAAGGCTGAAGCACTCCCTAATGGAACCAAGAGTCTTTAATACCTGGGGTTTTGTTCAGATTTTCTATAGTAGGAAGTTTGCAAGCCTGGTCACCATGGCGAGATGAAGAAAAGATTACACTGCAGAAAAATAGCACCAGGGCAAAGCCAGCAAGAAACAGAGGCAGCATTTACCAAGATGAAAGGAGTACATCTGGATGCTCTGTACAAAGGAAATGCTCTTCAGAAAACTCTCCCTAAGTGCCATGCCTAAAACTAAGGAACTAAACCACACAGCATAAAGCAAGCCAGACAACTTTCAGTCTTTGGAGTCTACTAACTGTGAAATGTTGACATTTAAGCACCAAACCTGACTTAAATGTCAGACTAGTCTGCAAGGGCTGAACGTCTCAAAGTGCAAAGTTTCTGGAGTTCCCACTGATTTTAATCAGGCTGCAGCAAGTACAAAGGAGATGAAACTAAGCCTTCAGCTTTGTCTCCCCATGAAAGGTCAGGTTGGCCTTCAAGTGCTCACCATGGCCCAGCTCCAAAGCCCACCAGCACCAAAGGGAAAGCCTCTCACTGACTTTAACAGCATTTGGACCAAACCCCAGGCTTTTGTCCCCTACTGGAACCCTTTATGAAACTCAACCCTCTAGTGATTTGGAGCAGGAAGTGTTTGGTTGCACTTTGTTTACATTTTTATGTGTGGAGAGAGGAGAGCCTTCTATTCATCGCACTGTCTTTTCAAGAACCTGTTTTCACTTGCTTTTACTTTTAACTCTCTGCAGCACTTCAGGCAGGAATTTTCCACTACAAATGTTTGCTTTAGGTAGAATTATTCTGGGAAAAGCTCAACTAGAACAGTTCAGCTCCTTCTCCAAGGCTTCAACTACAGACAGAGGAGCACTTTTATCAGTGTCAGAAGTCTTTGACACTTTTATCAGTGTCAAAGTCAATTTCATCCTTGAGAAGCAGCACCACCTTGCACGGGTGACCCAAAACTTGTGAGGTGGCCATCATCTCCAGGCCATGTGTTTGCTCTCCTCCAGAGAAGCCACCCGTGGTCAGGTAATGAGTAATTAAATTAAAAAGTGAAACTTCTCCATTTTGAGAAAGCTGCTGTCCTGAAGTCTGTCTGGAAGCCACAAAAGGTGGCTCAATGGTTCCATGCTCAGCAAGCCTGCTCTCCACCCAGCAGACCGGCCTGCAGGAGTGGCATAAAGGGACAGGTCACACTCAATGCCTCAAAGCTTTAGAAGAACCACGTGGCTTTCCAGAGCACCTCACTGGGTGTCTTGTGTCAGGGAAGGTAGCTAGTGAAACATCTCACATCTGGTGCAGGTGGAAGAACACCACAGTTGGTGTATTAAAACCAAATGAACTGCAAACGGGATCTGGATGAGGAAGTTTGCTAAATGTAAGTGATACACAGCATGGAAAACTGCAGCAGCTTTTTACATGGAAAACTGCAGCAGCTTTTTCCATGGAAAATGTCAGCTTGCAAACATATCTAACATATCATACACTGAACTTCGCTCAGACAACCTTAAGATCAGCCAAAGCTCTTAATTTTGTCTTTAGCTAGGAGAAGCAAAGAAATTATTATTTTAGTAGTAAAGTGTTTTATACCCCTTTTTAACAGCTGTCTTGTAAAAAGTCATTTACAGGTCACATTTCCACACATTTGCCAATCTCTTCAGGCTGCCAAACATCCCTCTGTTCATGGGAACCACTCCCTATCACCTGCTCCACCCCAACCAGCACAACTGTGGTGCCAAAACCATGCCAAAACACACACATGCATTCACTCCCACATGTGAGCGGGTGTGGGACATAGCTAGGGAAAGTGTGCTGATGGCAGCACCCCACAGCAATATGCTACCTCCCAAGTATGTGAACATTTCAAGGTGTGGGTCTTCCAGATCTTCCTAAAAAAGTTACAAAATTAGAGGAGAAAATCCAGATCATCAGGTTTGCTGAACAAGTGCAAGAAGAGCCCATGTGGGCAGAAGTTCCACTTCTGCTTCATGCCAGCTTTCCCACAAAGCAACCCAGCACGTAATTGCCTGCTTGCTCTCTTTTAAAAGCCTTTCAGGAATACTTCCCAAAGCAACCAGAATCACAACAAACAATAAATCCAAGAAAAGCTTAATAATGCAGGGACTTCTCTCGTGCAGTTCAAGCAGAGGCCAAGACAGATATTTGGCAGCCCCAGCTTCCTGAAAAGCACAGCTCATCCTGGAATCAGTTACATCATCAGGGCACTCCGAGGTTTTATAATTGAAGACAGCAGCGTAGGTGGCCCAGTAAAATTCAATATGGTGCAGTTTATAGGAACATACACTTTGCTGGTACCAGATGGACTCTGGGTTAATCAAAACAATTTTCTCCAAGAAGCAGGCAGCTTTTTTAATTTGCCTGTGCCACTGGAGGCACCTCGAGCTTACACAACAGTGTGAGGCAGCTCCCCAGCTGCTGCTCATTGCCACGGCTCTGGGAGCTATTGCAGGCCACTATTGGAAACAGGTTTATCCCACACTGCAGCTGACTCAGCTTTGGCATAAAACCTGAGCTTGCTCTGTGCTCTCTTTGAAGGCTTTCTCAAGGGAAGCAAATGAACAATTAAGATCTGTGATGGACTCTCCATTGTTGAGGTCTTCTCTGCTGGAGATGACCCCAGGTGTTGGTGGAAGCCGCTTTTCCCAACCCAGCTGTCCAAGAAGGAGTCAGGAGTCTTCTGCTCGTGTTCTCAGTGATGTTTATTGTCTCTTATCTGAAATATTTTCTGTCTGACCCGCCCAGCTCTGGCCAGCAGGTCAGTCCAAGGCACGCTCTGCCTCCCACGGGGCTGGTGCTGTCTTTTATACCATGAACTACCTATTAGATATTTACAATTGTGTACCAATCCCTAACACCTGTGTTAGACAGTGACTTTCTACTCTGAACCAATCTAAAAATGCCAACATCACCTAAAAGATGGATGTTAGGAAGAAGAAGGAAGAAGGATAGGGCACGCTCTAATCCCTCCATCTTAGGGTTTTAAACCCCCCTGTACCAAATCCCAGATTTTCTCCTTTCACCCTCTAACTACTGCTACTGTGTTGTCTAAACTTTTGTGACTTGTGATTCCTCATATAAGCTTGGTAATTTGTCCCATGGGCTGAGATCAAAGCCCCAAGTGTTTTTGGCTTCCTGCCAGGGCTGCCCAGACCCCTGTCCGGGGTTTGGGGCATGGAGAGGAATGTCTTGGATTCCAACACTCCATCAGGAATGTCTAAAAGACCAACCAACATAAGTATGCAGCAGAACAAGTGTTGGTATATCAAGAGATTGTTTTGGCCAGGTTACACCACTCTGAGAGGAGCATTGCTCTCATTTATATTCTTCTTAGGAAACAGATGCAGCTCCCAGCAACCACCAGAGTTTTGAACTGGCACTTTCAAACCCCTAATACTGCTAATACAGGAAGATATTGGAAGGATGAATAAAAAAGCAAGGCTGTTCTCTTATTCCTAAATATTGATAACAGTAAAACACCTCTAATCAAGAACATTTTTAAACTTAGAAGAGGCTATTTTAAGTGCATGTCAAAGCTTTAGGTCATTGATAGATGCACACCTAATCCCAAATCAGCTTGACAGACTCCCCTGCTGAGAATAAGCAAGTTTTACAGGAGCCATATTCTGTCTATAGAGACTACCTTATCTTTCCTACTTAAAGAGGACTTCCTTATCATCTGTCCAGACAGCTGCATCTTTTATTGGAGAAGTATCTTTTCCACCTAGCTCAGCCTATAGTCCTCCTTGAGGACAGCCCTTGAAGAGAAAGTGTGTGTATGCGATATCCCAGGGAGAAAACAAGAATAAAAATCCATCATGGAGTTAACTGCATTTGATAAAAAAAAAAATCAATACATTCTACCACATCTGGATATTTAACTTGCTTAAAGTACTTGTCAATTCAGGGAAATAAAATACCAGTCATAGCTGCAGGTTTTGCTAGGGAGAAGAAAAGCCCTCCTGCTTCCTTCTTGATGGGTAGCCTTGACCTTGCCCACAGCATGTGTGTGGCATCCTTGCTCCTCATCTCCCTGGAGAGCCTGAAACCCCAGCTACCACTACCCACACAGACCTAGATGCATAAACACACACAAACAGGAGCAGTTTTAGTGACTCTTTTGGGAGCCACTGAGAGGTTTTATGAAAGTCACAACTGTTTTAACTCATTTTCACTGGTAAAGTCATGTATTCTTTGTGTACATTTTCAATTCTGACTGTATTTGGAATTCTTGCTGTTTATTGGCTTTTTGGGGAAAGCAAGGCCAGGGCATACACAGCAGAGAAGTTGATCCCACTCACAGCTTTTCCTTATTCTCTTAGGCAGTACATCATTTTGTGTGGGATGAAAATAGAGGAAGAAAACTGGGAGGAACAGGGAGAGGAGGAGAGAGAGGCAGAGTAAGGGATCAGGAATAGAAAGAGAAAAAAGGAAAGTAGCAAAATGCACTTAACAGATCAAAGATGTGACTGAGAACATGAAAAAGGGTTTCTCCTCATACCAGACATTCCACTGATGCCAGGAGGAGACACAGTGGAGGAGGGCTAGCAGGAAAAATGAGACCTCACCAAAGTATGGCCACCAGATCTGCCAGATCTCAGGAAACCAAAGCACCAAGCCTGCAGTTTTCAAGCTTCCATCAATTTCAGCCATTTTATTTCCTCTGCACCACACACACCTGAGGAATAGGCTCATTTTTCCCTCTCCTAGCCCAGTGAAGGGCTCCTATAGACATATTTCAAGTAACTGCACTATAGGAGCACTGAGAGCAGCTTTGGCTGCTCCCCACGTTGAGCTACAAATCCCTATTTACAGCTGCTTGTGCTTTTGACAAGCTTTATTCATTCAGGCTGAAAATTTTCTCTTCCAGGAGTTTATGTTAAGCTGAAACTGTTTTCTTCCTTGGAAGTATCAGGTAAAACAGCTTTTCCTGAAAAAAGCAACTGAAGAGATTTGCCCATGTTGACAAAGTTCTGAAACCACTTTATTGGGAAAACTCAGTGGTTCCAGTTTGGAGCAGGGATTTGTTGCTTAGCAGAGGGACTGCAGAGATGCTGCTGGTTTTGATTTCAGTGACAAATGACTGCTTCTGGGCACGTGACAAGCCATGGGAAAAGATCTCTATTTGCAATGCTCACTAGAGACCTGTAGGAATTCCCCAGGCTCTCCAGCCCTACCAAACACCATCTGGAAGGAACAGCACCAGACTCTCCTTGCATTGCTGCTGCAGAGCCACTGAGGTAGGAGACTCTCTCCTGCAATGCCTGTATCTGGTCTGGAGACCATTTGCTTGGACTGCAGAGGGCAGAAAACACATCTGAAGAAGAGGCTATGTGAGCATATGTTACAAGGAAGAGAGGGGATAAAAGGAGAAGAAAGGAAGGCAGGCACAAAGAGGAAATAGAGGGGGGAAAAGATGAGTCAGGAGAATATATATGGCAATATTCAGACCTTTGCTGCTGTCAGAGATCCAGTGGCAGTATCCAAACATTCTGCTACCACTGGAGCTCCATTCAATGGGGTCCCCAGTGAGCACTCAGGAGCTGCACTGAAGCACAGGAAGCAGGAAAACCCCTGCTTTCCCCAGAGCAGCTCCACTTCCAAAAGCAGCTGTGCTTTCCCTGAACCAGCCTAGCAGGAGCAGATGAACCCAAAACCACAGAGGACCCCAAGAGACTGACTGCTGCCTTTGTGGCTGCACAGGGAAGGTCTGGCAGCACAGCCACCCCCAAAGTACAGCACCACATCCATGGACCACGCTCACTCTGCATGCCCAGGCTTGGGAAAGGGGCTGCTGGCACAGGCAGGGAGCACAAGGTCTGCACGGTATCTAAAACACTCCCTAATCACAAAAAACTATCTTACCTGAAAGCTTTTATGGGAAGAAAGGAGGAGGTTATCCTCCTCTCATGCACAAGGCTCAGCTATCCTGAATGTAAATTATTGAGGTGTCCCTGGGAATCAAGTGTCCCAGTAAAAATTTACAAACAAGCCATAAAAGATGTGGAAGCCTGCTGCCTTGCTTTGATGCTCTCTGTAAAGGGTTTCATGGCACCAAACACACACTGGTCCAGCTAGTTGTTAATTTACAGAAGGAACCATGGTAGTTTTAACATTACATATGTCCAGTTAGGGAATTAAGGATCTGACTTTCTGTTGTCTTTGACAATGATGCCAATAAGCAAACTTCAAAAAGAAAAAAAACAAACAAACAAAAAAAATTTTAAAAAGCAGAGAAAGGGCACAGAAATCAATGTCTGTGAGACTGTCACTGGTTTTGGTGATCTCCTTTCTACTCCATGCATCATCTCCAAAAATGGGAGAGGCACTGATGAGAAGCATAGGGATAGGTAAGAGTCAGATGGTCCCAATCCCAAACCTGAAACAATTTTTTAAGGAATTTAAAACATTTTACTGGTACATAGTTTGACTTGAGGAAGGAGGGGGAAGAAAGAAAACGTTTACAGGCAAAGCTGCTCTCAATCAGGGCAAATGTTCAATTGTGGGTTGTTGGGGGTTTTTTCTTAAATATCTTTGCTCAACTGAATTATATTTTATAAGTCATCATTTGGGGTCGGGTCATCCCCCAAAGAAACATTTTGAAATGCTTGGAGAGGCACATCATGTTTTAGTTGTGAGCATTTCTGGTAAATCAAGTAGAAGGGGTAAGTGAAAGTCTGGTTTCAGAAGGGAATATGGGCACAATTTGCAAAGAAATGCAGGGAGAAGATCACCTGAACCACTGGGAAATGTAGCCTGAAGAGTATTGCTTTATTTCAAAGCCTTCTTGTTTGGAATTCTTAAAAATTCTTACATAATTTATTTGTAATCTGAAACTACATGTAAAATTCAATTTAAATCCGTATTTTGCTCTTAATTGAGGAGGGGGGGAAAAATCAAGCATTCACAATTTGAATGCTTGACTTTGAGATATCAGGATGAAAAGAGGAGCAGACATCAGCCTGCTTTGATGAGGGAGGAGGACTGTGGACCTTCAGGACAGCAAAACAAATGTGTATGGGGAGATTGGTCCCTTTTCCAAAAACTTTTCCCATCCTTCAGCTACTATAAACACAACTTACTGCATATCAGTACTAAATACTTCAGAGGGAAGGTATTTCCTTTCTGGAAAACTCCTAATCTGACATTTTCTCTACCCTGTCCCTTCGCTTCTGTCAGATTAAATAAAGCAACCCGTAAATATGCCAAAGCCATCTCTAAATACAAAATAAATGGTAAAAAACTCCAACCTTCCTCACTCTTTTCTCTTAGGAAAAAGTCTGCTATTTTTAACATCCTCAAAAATAGCTTGTTCTTTTCAAACATGAATGACACAAGTCTGTTAGCAATATAGTGAAGAATCAAAATAACATTCTTCAGAGCTGATATCCCTTCAGAGAAACTTTTTGATGTTTGCAATCAAATGCAACTCGATGCCAAAGTTATACTGCAACACAGAGAGAATCTGAAAGAAAACAATTCAAACATTGGCAGCCAATTACTTCTTTTGTCAGCAGCCCTGTAAGTAAATTGTGCCTGTGCTATTACTGTTGGCATGAAATACCAAACACTATACTTCCAACAACTTTTATCTCTGTTGCTTTTCCATACAAACATCTACAAATCCTTAAATTCTTCAAATTAAAAATGGACTGGTTCTTTCATCACATACGTTTGTGGTTCAGTTATGATAGGGTTCATCTGTGAAAAATAAAAATTAAAATCTGCAATAGCCGGTAAAGATTAGTGGCTTACTTTAAATGGATTTCCTCTGCAAAGCTATTCTTTATATCTCATCTAAACAGATAATAAATGGTAAAAGCCAAAAAGCACATCCATAAAAAAATAATTCTGAAACTTGGCAGAATTATAAAAAATAATTACATTTTATCCTATTTCGACCATGATTCAGTCTCATCTATTGCCAGAAAAATAAAACCACAAACGTTCCAGTCTTCTTTAAGTCACTAAGATATATTCACTTTGAACTGCATTGGCAACTTCCAAAAAATAAGCAGTAGCAAGAAAACAACACGATTTTGTAGTCTCCATTTCCACAGAAGTGGGCTCAAATTCTGAAATTTAAAAGCCTGGCAAGCATGAAAGATCCCGCACAGTTTCTCACGGAAGTTTATGGAATATTGCACTCAGCCAAAAATACAAGCAGCTTCTGCCTTGGGGATTTTTCTGGGGGTGTAACACACCCCCAGCCTTCTGCAGGATGGGCTGGAGCTGACAGTGAGCAAGCACACCATCCCACCTGGCTGAGAGCCTCTGCTCCAGGCACCCCCTGCCACAAGCACATCACCCAGCTAGAGGGAAAACACACTGGGAACTCTGTTCAAGGCTTGTTACCTTCCAGTGCTGAAAAAAAACCAGTCCAGACACTCTTGTTTGATTTACTCACAGGAAACAGGAATTTGCATGAAACTAAGAGATTCTTTTTCTTTTCTTGTTCTCCTTTAATATTTGCACTGCATATGTTTGATCCTATCATTAAACACCAAAAAAATAGTCATTTTTGAATAACTAAGTAAAAAGTACTAGCCAGCATGGATAAAATTGCCAACTAAGAAAGATAGAGAGCTGCTGTTATTTCTGTTTCTGAGTTATTGATTAAATGTAACATCCATAAAGCAGCCATCAGAATTGCTATTCCACAAACATTCCTAGAGAAATAAAGACTTATTCCAAGTGCCAATCACATATACTCCTGTGGTTAAAATGCAATTAAACAAGTAAAGGATCCAATATACCTACAAGCCAGACAAAAACAAATCATGGGAAGCTGAACTGGGGAGTAAAAGTAAAGTTAAGATTTTTTAAAACATAATTAAAATTTGGGAAGTGTCAATACAGACTGTTGTAAGTCATTGAAAAAACTTTCAGGTTACACATATATATGTATTATTTATACTCAGGCAAAAGTGCCCTTTTACAAAATATGTCTCAGGGCAGGAGGTTGCTGCAGTGTTTTCTGAGGAACAAAGAAGCAGTGGAGTGGAGTGGTGTGTTCTTAAGTGGCTGCTGCCTGTCAAAGCTTACTGCAGAAAGCAGCAGCTCACCCAAGTGCACTCCACTTGAGCAGAGCTGTTTTGCCTGCTCCGGTTTGGTTGCCTCCAATTGACAGCTCAGGGCTCCGATGGAGAAGGCACAGGAGGGTACTTCTCACTTGGGCCAGAAAGAAATGGGTCTTACAGGATGGATGGAGTGAAACAAGGCAAAGCCTTGATGAACATGTTGTGCTTCAGGCAACTTAATACAACTCACATTACAAAAATCACTATGAATCGTCTGCGTGAGTTTAAACTCTTGCCCAAACCCCACGTGCTGCTTTACCCCACGGGCTGCTCACCTCAGGGACAGAGAACAGCTCTGCCCAACTCAGCAGTACCTCCTACAGAGCAACAGAGCCCTGCTCCCTCGTGTCTTTTTGGTTATTGAGGGTTTTTTAACCCTAATGATCTTGTTTTGGAGCCCTGAGCAGCTCCAGGAGCCCCTCCCTTTGCAAACAGCCACCTGACAGCACAGCAGAGCAGCTGTCTCCAGAATTAGGACAGAGACATCGAAACACACAGAGGCAAATTGATCCCATCGATCTCTCAGAGAGTTGAGAAGCACACAGTCCTCAGAGACCTTTATTATTTCACTCTGCAATGAAAGGGCCTGGCAGTAAACTACAGAGAGCCAGTTTTATAAGCTGGGAGGGAAATGATTATAGAACATTATAGAACTGTAGCAGTTCAGGGATCTTCCAGCTGGTTTAAATTATTTGGCTTCCTTACAAACATATTGAAAGGGAGAAAAAAAAAGGAAAACTTCTGAAGGTCAGCCATGAGTGCTGTAGGTACCCCATGAAGCAGAGTTACCAATTTATTCTCAAGCATTTAATGTAGAGATGGGAAGGGGGAGGAAGGAAGAATACAGAGGGAGAAAGGAGGTTACTGCATCCATTTGCAAATATGGATTAAGGAACACCTTACACAAATGAGCAAAATAAAGAGAGGGACCAGAGAGCAACACAGCTCCCTGACCACTCTGAGCTCCACTGACCACAGCAGGCAAATGCTCAGGTATAAATATGTATTTTCCCAGGAAAGTGCTGAACTGACCCCACTCTGCCCCAGCTCAAAAGGTAACTTTTGCTGCTCAGGGAAATACCAGCAATTCCTACAAATTCCCACAGAGAACAGGAGCGGATTCTTTGCCTTCTTCACTTGGTTTTCCTGTTTTATTACACAAGCTTAGCCATTATATGGGCCATACTGATAGTTGTGCAGGGTAGCAGTAACATATCTAAAATGCCTGGAGAGGAAAGAGGTGTTTGCTTCACTTGAAACTTTTCAATTATTTTAAGCCAGATTTGCAAACACTTTTGCCAGCCCCACAGTGCACTTTTTTAAGCTCCATAAGAAAAACACATGGGGTTACATTGACCAGCCTTCAGCAACCCAGGCTGGTGAGAACAAGAAGGAACATCTTAATAGCTTCCTTTTTCTATTCCACCCCTGGGAGAAGTGTGACTATTACTGAATCTAGCCCTTTTTCCACATTTCTTATTTAGACAATGTCCAAAACAGAAACAAAACATATTGTTCACTAAGAAATTATTTCTTTTCCTTTTCAGTTTTGGGGCGGAGAAGGGAGAGGGGGGTTGTTGCAGGTGGTTAGGGCTAACAAAAACCAGTGTCATTTAAGCAAGGACTTCTAGGATGTCCAGGTGTTCAGTTGTTTTTTTTTTTCATTGGGATGAATCTGATAAATTACTTTTCACCCTACTGGTGGTCAGCAGGAGCTTGCTCATGTTCCCTCCCTCCTCCAGGGTCAGCAGGCTATCCTCTGCTTTGGTTCCTTGCCCTCTGTGCCTGTCCCTGGGCACAGAGCAAGGCTGATGGCCAACTCTGGGGTTGGACCTGCTGCAAATGTGATCAGGATCCTGTGCCAGCCCCTCCAGGAACATCTGCAGGACAGGGACTGTGCTGTACCACATCACACCCCTCACCTCCACCAACCATCTCCCAGTTGCACAAAAGCTCACTTTAAAAATCAAACCTGCCAGACACCTCATTTATTTCAATTTCTCTTTCTCTCTTGCTGATCTGTCTTCCTGACTCTGCAAGGCCAGATCTGATAAAAGCAATATCAGCATCCAGCAAGTTATGGTAAAGGAAGTCAAAACCCTACAGACCCCATTCCACTCTCACTTCTGTCAACAGCTAGCTCTTGCTGACTTCACAGCAGGAACCATAAGTTCTTTCCCCTTCTTTATGATTATTTTTTAGAACAACTCTTGGTAGAGAGCCAGCACTTGATGAAGAATGAGAGAATCCCACCGGGTGCTATCTATCCATGTCCTGTCAGCATTCCTGGCACTGACCAACCCAGCATCCAGGATTTACAGTGCTCTGTGAGCACATCACTGCTCAGGATCATCAACCCCACCCAGGAGGGGATGCTCCCTCTCCTGGCCTCTCTGCCCTGCCTCAGACAGTGCTCAGTGGGAATCTCACAGACCAATCTACTCTCACAAAACGAAGCACCCCAAGCCACACACTAAAATCCTGGTGAAAGCTGTCCAAAACCCCTGCAAGAACAGTGGTATTCAGAAAGGCTGACTTTAGTCAAGGGAAATGAGCACCCCATGCACCCTTTTCAATCAGCAGAGGATGGGGAGGAGGCAGAGCCATCCTCCCCTCTGAGTCGTATCCTGGGGACCCTCTTTCTCCCCATCAGCAACAGAGAGCTCATCTTCTGTGGACTCAGTTCCCCCAAACCCCACATTGTCCAGATGCAGCTCAGGCTTGACAAAAATAATTAGAGCAACTACTGGAGAAAAACACCTTTTGGATCTGGTATTTCTCGTGCACAAGAGTGCAAGATACTTTCACCTTTTTGGCACACCTGCCTTTGAGTTCACAGCAACTGATGCCAGCTTTGATGGAAAAATATCTTGCTGAGCCTCAAAAAGCACAGGGCCAGCTTTCCTTTTGCTGCTCTGTGGGTCAGTCAAAGAGACAGATTCATAAAAGGAAAAGCTTCTGTCATCTCACAATACCAGCACACAGACAGGTTGCCTTTTGACAGGAAAAAAAAAAGATGACTACAAATAACGTTGATATGGTAACACATGTTTAAAATCAATAATGAGAAGGCCAGAGGAGAGTTTATCCAGAATTCTAAGTGCCAGCCTGTCTTACAGCAGTTTGGCAGAGGCAGCTCTGGAAAAACAAGGTGGAGATAGTTGCTTTATGGCCTGCAGCTTGTCTGTATCAATGCAATCACACCCCAGCCATCTGCTTCAGCCAAAATCCAGGGACCAAACAGTTCCTGAGATGCACAACTCGGGCAGGCTCTTTGGGACCACACTCCTCAGGTCTGAAGGGGAGCACCTGGCTGCCCCACAGCTGCTGAATCCCTCCAGTGCATCCACCCCTCAATCACTGCCAAGTTCAGCATGAGCTGCTCTGCTGGGCTTCTCCTCAGACACACATTTTGGTAACTGTCACCTCTGGGTATGTAGGCAAGCTGTCCTGCCCACAGTCTACCCCACTACCTATCCCAGGGCTCTCCAGCAATGTACAGACTATGGACATAATTCCCATCAGAAGTTTCAAGGATTTCATCTCCAGAATAGCAGAGTGAATTAAATCTAACAATCTGCAGCAGTGCCTAGCAAAAAAAAAGGGTAACATCACCACCACTGGAAATTAAATGGGAGGACACAGCACACAAAATTCCTTGTGCTCTCTTAAGGAGGAGCTAGTGTGTGTGCCTGCTACAAAGTACCTTCAGCAGCAAGCAAACATTTTGTAACAAGCAGCTTTCCATCCCAAATGGCTTCCCTGCAATTTCCAGAAGCACCAGTTTATCCAGCCTCCCAGATGTCCTCAAGCTGCTTCATGGACACTTTTAAAAGCAAGCATGTGGAAAATGCAGAACTGTTCCCATGATGAAGCTAACCATTTCAGAGGAACCACAGATGTGACTCCTAACATTCCTAACACTGGAATCCCTAAGTGTATTTTGTAAGCAAGTCAACCATGCCAAAAACATCCCCAAACACTGCAAACACCTTTCTTACATTTGGGTCAACACTGAGAAGTGGGTGACCTCTTCACCAGTTTTGTCCTGCTGCCAGGTTACATCTCAGCACTGTGGTAACAACCTGAAACAGAGACCTGCTTCAAAGCATTCCTAATGGAGACTGGGAAAAAGGGCTTTCCCAGTCAGCCTGATCTGCATAGCTTATATAGGACACACTCAGCATCTTTACCCTACTCTGGACTGAAAGCAATCCAGAAGGTTTTGTGGTTTCCATTCCTTCAATTGCTTAAAAAAGGGATGTGCTCTATCTTGTAAGAGAACAGCTGACACATTTCAAAGTTTCCTTTTAATTTCTATCATGAGAATAGAGAAGGGGAAGGCTGTGTAAGGAAATAGTGTTCTGGAAATAAACTAGTGCAACATGAACATTGTTCCTAAGATTTCAACAGGGATGACTCCCACCTTCAGGAAGAAAGACACCCAACTCCACTTACTAAAAAAAAAAAAAAAAAGGAAATATGTTTTATCAGACTAAAGTTTCAGATTATGTGAGTTAAAGAAAAACAGGGGTTTTTATCTCACCAAGTCTGGGCTTTTTACCTGTCTTTTTCTAAACTTAAAAACCTGTTAAATTATTTTTTTCCTAGACTCCAAGGCATACACTTTTCTCCAGGAGACTGAACCACTGCCAAAACCACACTGCTATTCAAGGATCTTAACACGCTTTGCAAAAACATTAATTAAAACTCACCCAGCAAGAGGAAGGGAGTAAGGCAGGATCTTTTATTTCACAGCAAGGAAAACTTCATCACCAAAAAAAAGGGACAAAAAGATTTGACAACACACCAACCGCCTCAGAGAAAGTTGTGCTGCAGAGAACAGCAGAGGGGATGCTGGGAGGGCAGAGAAGTGCAGGAAGAAGAGTAAAACCCAGCATTTTATCTCTTGGCAGTGCTTTTGCTAGACTGTGCTCCTATTACGCAACATTAAGTTGGCTGAGATTGAAAATAGTGATTCAAGAGTCGGTTTCCTTTCTCCTGGCCCTCCTCTGCTTTCTCACCACACCTACACAATTGCTGCATCCAAATACAGCATCCTCACCATGCCAAACAAAGCAGTTGCTAATTATTGTCTCTCATTACAAGGATGTCTCATCTGCACTTCTTTTGAGATTTATCACGCAGCCATTATTCCTCTCTGCAGCATGATTTCCCACTCAAGTGTGGCAAAATAAGACAACAGCTATTCAAATGCAATTTGCAACATGGTCTGAGTGTATTCATTTCTTAGTGTCTTCTGGGAAGATGGTACCTAATCCATAAATACACATCCCTTTGCTTAACAAATTTGTGGACAAAAGTAGAACTAAAGGGACAATTTCCTTTCTACCGAATTTTACACACTGATTACTTCATACACCATTCCATCAAAGTGAACTAAGGTTAGGAAAATCCTCACCTCCAAAGCAGGGCTAGAAAGGAAAATAAAGGGGCTCGTTCACATAACTTGCTGCTTTTGTAATTGTTAATTCTCTTAAAGAAAACCCCAAAAGCAGGTTCTTGGTGACTGCTCAGTACTCCTGAAGGCAGAAAAGACAACCTGCAAAGCTGAGAGTTGAGCAGAACAACAATGCTTTGTCGAAGGCAGCAGGTCAGGGAACACTGTGATTCTCTAAGCAGCAGGCTGGCACACATCCTTAGCAAAGGTTCTATTCACTTGAGCCACCCAGAGCAAGCATAGCATGTGGGCAGCAAGGAGGAGTAAAGCAGGTGAAAGTGGGGAGCAGAGCTGCTTGGGTTCTGTTTCTTAACATAAATACCTCCACATAATACATTTTTACTAAACCAGAACACCAGATGAGTAAAGAAGAAATCTGTAAGCCCTCACACTTGTACATTTTCAGCTCCTTGGACCTCAGTACCTATCTGACACCATGGCTGTTACTCAGAGCAGACAGTGTGGCATCCATGCATGAAGTCATCTACTGCCTGACACCAAACGCTCCTCCTTGCAACAGAAGTGTTCAGTCTCCACATCAGGTCGAGAGACTGTACCACAGAGTCTATTTTTGTTACAGAAAAGAATGTTTTCAGATCAAATTTGTTTCCAAAACAAAGGAATTCACCTCTCAAAGCCTGCCAGGGAGAGGGAAGGACAACATTCCTTCCTCTGCTCTCAGGAAATTACTTACCCAACTGCTGGGAGGTGTTAAGACGACTAAGTCTCTTCCTGATGCCAATACTGGAAGGTGTCAAATGCCTTCCTATCACTCTGCTCTCAGAGCACCACACATCCAAGCTCATGCAGAAAGTTTATTTTGTCTCCTCTGATCCAGAAACACTTCAGACCACTAATATATGCAGCTCCAAGTTTTTTTCTCTCTGGCTTTTTTTCCTTTAGCTAGAAAGGAGCTGGTACCACTGCTGAGTGATGGGTGCCTCTTAGTCAGAGCTGGAGAGCCTGAAGCTGATGCTCAGCAGCTGAGGGACAGAAGAACCCAGCCCACAGAGGACTTCCCTCACCCTGCAGCAACCTGAACTCCAGCCCATCCAACAGCAGCTGCTGTTGGATGATGTGTCATGATGTGTCATGTGTCATCAGCTGCTGTCTGATGTGTCCATGGAGGCCAGCTGCAGCCAAGGAAAGACTCCATGAGCTTCACCTCATGGCTGAAGAAAAGTCACTCAGCCCTGGGGTGGGCGAGCCTGGGGCTGACTGTGTCTGCACATCTTCCAAGGGGGACAGAGATGAAAGAAGTGCACACCCTGCTTCCCCTGGAGATTTAGCATCCCCTTCAGACTGTCCAGCCAAAAAGGAGCAAAGCACTCTTGTCCAGTAACAGACAATCTTTCTAAGGGACTTCATGGATAGAAATCCATGGCAAAGACACAACAGGCAGACGTCTCTCTCAGAAGACAACCCTCTGGGACCCAGAAGTACACCACCAGGAAGGGAAAGACAATCATCCTTCTCCTAAACCATTTTTATGTTTTCTCTGCTTACAGGCTAAATCGTTTTCACAATCCTTCAGACTCTGGGATAATGGGCAAGCAGCACTCCATTGGCATGGCAAAGGAGACCTATCCAACACACTCATGGAAAGGGAGCTGAGGTCTCCCAAAGGCCTGATACAATGAGAACTAAAACCCCTGCGAGTCCAGAAGAAAACAAGAAGCAGCAAGTTCCTTCACTAACATATGGGGAAAGTGTTGATTTTTACATTTTAGTCCAGTTTTAGGTTTCGGTTCTCATCTCACTTAAACATGTTTTCCACTAGTGTACAACAAGGCATAAGCATGAGCCACTATACAAAATAGTTCAACTTCATTTGTCCTGCATGCCAGCTACCAAAATGAAGAGCACTCTCTCTAGTGCTTCACTCACCTATAAAACTTTCTTAAACATATCTGATGGGGATCCTAATGGCATTTTTTTCATCCCTCACATTTGCAGTTATGTTTTCTGTTCTGTGCTTTCTCAAAATGGTTGCAAGTCAGAATGAAAAGCTTAAGTTTCTGAAACTGCTGAGATTCTCATGGCACTTGATCAAAGGACATAAATAAAAATGAAAATATGCACTCCAAACATACACTTCTCTTTGGCAAAAGCAAAGGCAAGTTCTCTGGAGAGTGTCAGCCATAGTCATTGCACAAAGCCAGTAAGAAGGTTAGTATGTTATTTAGTAACAAGAAATGGCAATCCTGTGTCCCCTCCCCAGAAACACTTACAAAATAAGGAGTTTTTGCTGGATTCTCAGACTTTAACCCCTGTCTTGTACCTCGACAGTCTCTCTAGTTCTGTGTGCCCACACATTAACACACAGGCAGGGAAAGGAAAGAAGGATAAAAGAGACGCACAAACATAAGGATTAAGTGGGCAAAAATCAGCTATTGAGGCTTTTAGGCAAGGAAAGGAAAGCTTTCCAGGCAAGCTTGTCAGACAAACAGCCTTCCAAGGGGAGCCTTGGAGACAATCCAACTGGACACACACAGCACTGAGCTAGTCCATGAAAGGAATTACATAACTGGCTGTGCATGATAAGAGGTTCTATGTCTGATAAGCCAAACAGTCCCTCACCAGCTGATGCTCATTTGACAAAAGTGACCATTTGCAGATTATCTTCTGGATTGTGTTGGTTTCCATAGGTTTGGGGCTTTTTTTCTTTTACTGAATCAGAGAATATATCTCCCTTCTTGCTAAAGCCACAGCAAGTCCCATCAGAGAAGCAGTCCAAGAAAATTAGCATTAACTGACTGGGAAAGGCCTTTAAAACCAAGGATCTAAAATTCACCAAGCCTAGTTTAAGAAGGTGAGAAGAATCTCCAGAGGCAGGTTCAGTGAGCTGGTGAGATCTGCACTGCCAACCATCCCATTCCCTAAGCCTGCAAGCCTCATCATGAGGATACTGGGGAAGTGCAAACCTCATCTGTGCTGAACAAGAACAGAGCTACAGCAATCTACACCAGCTGTTCTGCTGCACTGACCCAGTAATCATCATGATTATGTGTCCCACTTACTGGGGGACTCTGTTAGAAGGATTAGCAGATTGTGATCATCACACTAAGCTCTACTCAAAAAAGCATTAAATGTAAGGACCCAAACATTTAAAATAATTTCCTGCTTAAGTGCCTCAGTGCTTGGGGTGCCCAAGAGAAGACAATTCCTAACTGGCAGAGAGCATTACCCTGCAAGTGATTGCACAGGGAATCCCCCATCTCAAAAGCTGGCCCTGGGAGCACCATCTGGACTCCCTCAAGAGCCCTGCAACATTATCCAGTTGAAAAGGCTTTGCTAAATCCTTTGACACTGTCTCCCCAGAGCATTTCTCTGGAGATACTGGCAGCCTATGGTCTGGACAGGTGCAGTGTTCATGGGGTAAAAATCTGGCTGATGGCCAGCCCCAGAGAGTGGTGGTGAATGGAGCTACATCCAGCTCCATTGCTCACTGGTGCTGCTCCCAGGGCTCAGTGCTGGGCCAGCTCTGTTTAACACCTTCATCAATGATCTGGACAAGGGGATTGAGTGCTGCCTCCACCAGCTTACAGACAACACCAAGCTAGGAGGGAGTGTTGAACCATCATCAGGAGGAAGGATCAGGACAGGCTGGATCAATGGGCTGAGCCAACTGTATGAGATGCAACAAGTCCAAGTGCTGGCTCCTGCTCTTGGGTCACAAGAAGCCCTGGAGTGATGAGAGCAGGTTGTACTGAGCTGGGGGTCAGTCTCTTCTCCCAGGCAACAAGTGACAAGACAACAGGAAATGCCCTCAAGTTGTACCAGAGACATTCAATCAATTTAGATTGAATATTAGGAAAATTTTTTTCACAGGAAGTGTGGTCAGGCATTGGAACAGGCTGCCCAGGAAGTGCTCAGAAACACTTTGGGGCTATAGTTTAGTGGTGAACACGGTGGTGCTGGATTAATGGCTGGACTCCATGACCTTGAGGGTCCTCTTCAACCTTAATCATTCTATGAAAACTAAAGTTGTCTTCAAACATCACCTGGGGATGACCACCCCATACTGAATTCCCAGGACTCCTGCCTTCCCTGAAGCTTCCTTCATGCCCTGACAGAATTACCAGGGGACAAGAACACACTGAATCACCACATTAAATCAACATCAGAATCACAAATTCATGTCCTGCCATGGCAGGGAGTCTTTTGTCAAAACATCTGCCTTGAGTTTGATATGAAAACAGCTCCCTTTTCCAAGCTCTCACATATGCTTTTTCTTCCTTAATACTTTTTTTAAGTAAGATACTAGATATAAGATCTACCACCTACTAAAATACAAGCTTTGAAGGCAGAAAACACTTCCAGAAATTATCTTAAGAATATTACTGAACTTTATCAAATCTTGAGTCATCTTTCTTTTCATACAAGTGTGCACTTCATTACTTGGTAATGGAAGAGTAATTGCTCTTCAGTTATGCAAGATGCACCTCTAATTTGTAAGGGGTTTCTGGAGAGGTAATGACAGATGCTTTAAAAAAAATCAAATATGAGAATATGAAAAGTCATTATGTAAAAGATAATGGTAACCACAGAGCAGTCTGACAGCTGGGTCACAGTCTCTGCTGGTATATAGGCACAATGCAGATATTCTGGTCTTATGCATTCTTAAACACTGAACCTGAAGCCAAATTATTCATATTATTTTGCACTTTAATCTAACTGAATCTCACAAATGAAGCATCATCTGTGTAGGTCAACACCTGACAGCCTTGCTTTCCTGACAGCTTCCTACACACTCTAGGTAAGGCTGCCAGCAACTCAGCAGAAGGCATTTTTCCCCTCTGAAATTATGCTTCCTCATTATAAAACATGTTGGATATGAAATAAAGGTATCAATCTATCTATTTTCTGGTTGCTAAAAGTAAATTCAATGTACAACCTGCTAGGAACTACATTGTAAGGGACAATCTGGTGTTAAAAGGGACGATCACTCCAAATTTCCTCCACTCCCTTTTCTCCAACTTTACCACTGTGAGCAGGGGCTCAGTGCAGCGTTTCAAAGACCACATGTTGGCTCACAGCCCTTCCAGACAAAATGTCAGCTCCAGACTCGGAGCACTTGCGTTTGCTGATGCGTGGCAGCGCTCCTGAGATCAGGAGCAGAGCACCATCCAAATGTCATCTGTGTGTGCAGATGCAGGATCAAGTGCACCTCCTCATATGACTAATTTTCCAATTAAGATTGAAACACTTTTGTGCTAAAAACACAACAAGCACACAGGAAGAGCTTGTTCTTGCTCCACAGGGATTTATTATCAAAGATACGCTGATTTTACCCTAATCTAGTTGGTTTTACTCAACAAAGCTCTTACAATATGTCAGTTTTGCACTGCAAAACATAACTGTATTTTACTGCTTTCAAACAGCTTAGTATGACAACCAAAGGAAAAAAAAATTAAAAAAACAAACAAAACAAAGATTGGCAAATGCTTAGAAAGCTTGCTTCACCCACTCTGATCTCCATGCCAGTGCAGACATATTATTAGCAGGACCCAACTATCTAATGTGAGACTCGTTCCAACCCACATACATAAACTGCATCACAGCAGCAACTGCTGAGGAGATGTACCCAGAGGAAGCCCAGCCTTCTGTCTGTCTGGAAGAACAATAAAACAACAACCACAGACAGCTAAACTTTCAGCAAGGAGAGCCCTGTTTAATCTGCTGGAAAAAGACATAATGAGATGCAGTGCTTGGCAGCTGAAATTAGACAGATCAAACTAGAAATAGGGACATTTTTAACAGTGAGAATAGCATATTGCTGCAACCATCCACCTAAGGATTATTTCAAATACTCCCTCACATCAAGTCTTTAAAGTCAGGGCTGTTGACAGATGTGTGACACAGCTCACAGAGAAATGCAGGATTCCTGCAGTAATTCTTACATGGAGTTCTGTCTCTTCCACCATGCTCTAATTCAGATTAGATGATCATAAATGGTCCCTTTTGACCTTAAAAATCTACAATGATGCTCAAGTAATGGTAAAAATTACTTCAAGGAGTCACAGCCCTGCATAACCCAGAGAGATCACAAACTGTGTGACATTTCTGCACCAATAGCCTGTGTCATTTCCATGCCATACAAACAGGCTGAGAGCCACAGACAGAGCTGGGCTGGACAGTTGGCAGTCAGGAATCAAATTTAATCCCTTGCTCTTGGGTTAGCAAAAGCTGAAAGAACTGAAAAAAAACTACCATGTACCCTGAAGAAGCACTTCTCCCCTAAAACATCAGCTGCCTGAAGCATCAAGGACTTTGAAAAGAAATAAAGAAAGAAAAACTGGTCTAATTCACATTTCTCAGAGGGTTGCTACAGTGTGGTCTTCATAAAAATGGCACAGGAAGAATGACAAAAAATTCTCTCTTCCCCAAATAACTGAACAAATCTAAAACAGTTAATCCTGGAAACATTCTCAAAAGATTAGCCATGGCTCAACTAACTTTAACGATGATAATTTTTAATTTAATTTAAAGTTGAATATCCTTGTGCAATAATGGCAGAGATGAAGGACTGTTAGGGAATAATCTTGTTTACGGATCAGTGAACTCAGAAAATTGCCAAGGCACTGTGAAACATATTCCTTATTCACACCTCATAATTAACTGAGTGTTCTGCTGCAATATTGAAGTCATCTTCGTTATGAGAAAGCTGCTCATTTGGGCTGGTAGGCCACTGAGGGAGTCTCATTTGGTTCTGGCATTTCCAAACTCCCAGGAAAAAGCACTTTCAATCCATAAAAACACCAGACTCCCAAAGAGTAAGGGAAGGCAGAGAAAGCCTTTGGTCCATGGCAAACGCACGGCTTGTGCAGAGGAAAAACCACTTCTCTCCTTCCTTAGTGCTACCTGGGAGCATTTCTCTTTTAAAGGCAATTGAAAGAAGAAAATACAGTTCTCTTAATTAATTCACATTGAAAGGTACTTTTGGTGGAGTCAAGAGGCCAAATCAGATCAAAGTAAATAATGCAACAAATAGTGACATGAAAGCCATGGCACAGCAGCTCTCATGGCTTGCACTGTCTAGATCTTAGTACTCAAAGGCAACAAATGCTGAAGCTTTCAGCTTCCAGAAAAGCAGAGGATGATAGGGGGGCTCTATCCTTTCAGCAAATTTTAAGAAAGAAATTGTCAATTTACTGGGAGGAAGACTTTTGTCAAGGTAGATCTGCTTAAGATCTGGGAAATCCTGGATTAAGTCTCTGCTTTATGTCAGATTTTATGTTTGTAAATTTGGGCAAATGCTCAAACTTTCTGTCCTTTGGTTTAAAGAGGCAATGCTTCTCCCTGAGTGATAGAGCATAGACCTGAGGAGATTCTGCCCTTCTACTCAGCCCACAAGCCTTGCCCAAGGTTTCTTTGAGATATTACTGATCCCCAAAGAGCAGTTAAGAAGAGAAGGATATATTGTGAACCCACATAGGTAACTGAGACCCAGATACAGCGGCTACAAACTTCGATGGTGTAATCTCTGGCCCCAAAATCAGCCTGGCTCATCTCAGCTTAGCTCAGCATCTCACTCCAGCCTTTCCCTTGTAATAGGGAACAGGCCAGGCAGATGCAGCCAAAGCCAGTACACACAATAGAAAACATAGTCATAAAATATACTCCGACTTTTCCATTCCGATTTTTACTGTACATATTACCTAAACAGACTCCAGTCAAAACAAAAGAATAAACAATGAAGAAAAAAGTGATGCCATAAATCAGCACCAAAAAAAAAAAAAATGCAGCTTGTGAAAAATAGGAGTAATGATACAATGAATAAAAATCCAAGTCTCAGCATCTGGAGTACTGCATGATATTCTGAGACCTTCCCTTCCTCTGCCCATGTCCCAAAGGATCTAATAGAGATCAAAGAGGTACAGAAAAGGGTAATAAGGCTCATCAGACACATGGAATGGTGTCTGCGTGAGGAGAGAGTCAAGAGAACAGGGCTCTCCACCCTGGGAAGGGAGTACACACAGAGATACTACAAAATTATGAAGGGCCTGAGGAAGGGAACCAGCAAAATTACTTTCTACTTCTTATCACACAAAGTCAAAGGGCTCCCAATGAAATGATCAGGTTTCAAGCAAACAAAAAGATTCCTTTAGATGGTGTGTAATTAAAATCACAGAACTCACAGCAACAAGAGGCCCTCAAAGTCAGAGGAGAGAAGGGTTCTAAAAAGGAAATTAGGCAACTCCACAGAGGACAGGTCCATGGAGTCTTAAACACAGTGCTCTAGATAGAGCATCCAGATCCATGGGCTCTAAATCAATGCCTGGCACATGTTCAGCAGCCACAGTAAGGAAAGATAACCCTGTCCTGGCCCTGCTCCCATTCTTCTCTTCTCTGTAAGCATCCAGCAATGACCACAGTCAGAACACAGAGCTAGATGGATCCCTGGTTTGATGTGGTGCTCCCACAGTGTTCTTCCATTATGTTAAGTGTACTAATAGGAGTTTAAAAGACTAACTTAAAGGAAAAGGAATTCTTTGTTGGGTTGTTCTTTTCCCTTGAAGAATATAATGCAAAAATTCCTCTACTTATATTAATGCATAGCACTAGACCAAACTCATGAACAAATGCCTTCTGGCTGGAAAGCTATCCATCATCTTCAATGAATGAAGGAATTTCATTTTCCATAGTGAGTAATTCCATGATGGAGATACCATTCAGGACCACAGGCTGGGTCATGACAGTGAATCCACAGTATGCCAGCCAAGATCAGCAAAGGAATGCTGATCATAACAGACTGATTAGAAAGACCAGCACTAGCAGCCTTCTAGACCATAGACCAGGTGACAGCTTTCTAAAATGAAAATTCCTGATGCTTTCACCACAAACATTTGTATTGTAAGCAACTCATCTGCTGAAATGAATGTTTGACATAATTAACAGTGGAGAGAACAAAGGACAAGAGAGAGAACAACAACAAATTAATTGAGTTTACCACCAGAAAAAAAAAAAATTTCTGCTTCCAACTTTTACAGATAACTCACAGCTGCACATTGATAGAAGCTGCTGTCACAAGATTAGGTAGAGATTATGTTAAATGCAATTAAACCAGCTAATACCAAAATATTCCAAGAGAACCCAAGGCCATCATTTTACACTAGAGCTTGGTCTCTGCAGAAATTCCTAGCATGGTCTTGAAGGAGCTGTATGTGTAACCGTGGTGTATGAGGGGATAAAGCTGTGTTTTATGGGAAGGATATAAAGGTAATGTTCCATCTCCCTTCCACCTCTAACTGGTAATTACTCCTTCCCTGAATTTTATTGTGAACAATCAGTGGAAAAGTTTCTTGTCAAGCTTTTCCTGCTAATTTTCCTCTTTGGAAGAACATCTAGGGGGTTTGCTGGCATCTTTCACAGATTAAATGGAAAGGTACTTTATTCCATACTTTTTATACTAGCACAACCAAAGTGCAACCATAGTTAGTTTCAAAGTAATAATTTTATGTTTAATATCTCCTTATGCCAGAGCTGATTTGCAAAATCAAGGGATTTCACAGGTCACAAAAGGAGGGATTTGAGCAGACTTCAGCCCCCAGCCTGAGCAGAGGATCTACAGCAAACATGCTGCCAACCAAAGCTTTAAACAGAGGGAACAACTGCATTACCCACGTGGCAGAAGAATAATACTTCCTTAAGACAACCAAACCTAACTTTTAGAAAGGATGTTAAAAAAAAAAAAAAAAATCAGAACAACCACCAAAGCATATTCCAGTGGAAGATTATCATTTAAACCACTCCATGATCAGCTGTGGCAGGCAATGAGAACTTACAAGGCAAAGCAGGGTGTCACCAGATGCTGTGAGACCTGGAAAGCAAACACTCAACAGCAGCATTCCAACAGCCCAAGCACAGACCTCACCTTTCACGGCTTACTTTGGCCAATACCTGAATTTCAGCACGGATGTTTGGGAATGTGGAATGCATTTTACAAGAGTCCCTTCTGCACTGCAGTTTCCTGGATATTCACATTCTGGAAATTGCTTAAAAGAACAGAAACAGAAAATCTGCATTTCAAAGATCAAGAGAGAAAAGTGTGTTCCAGCATTTCCAAGCCAAGTAGAAGATTAAGGTTTCTAATGCACTCGTTGGAAAAGAATATTGGGATAACTGCATTAGAAATGTGAAAGAGGATTTAATACTCTACTTTAGATTAAGTTGAAGATTAAGTTTCTAGTCAGGGAAGAATCTGTTCATCTTGGAAAGCATACAGGGAGGATGGGAGAAGCATTACACATGCTAACAGATTTTGTTTTTTAAGACTTTTTAAACCAAATATTAACTTTCAACAGCTACTTCATATTAGAAGAATCAAAGTAACCCTTATCACACAACCAAAACCATGCACCTAAAGTCACACTTGATGAGATTGGTGTCCTTGTGGTTTTGAGCAAATGATTGCTTCTATCAGCCCGTGAACACTTAAAGCCAAGTAACTGAGTCCTCAGAGTCTGCTGGCCCTCCCTTAATACATGCTGTGATTACCAGGTTCACAGAGAAACATGGACCAGCTGGGAAAGCATCAGTCATTAATGAGGTAGGTAGTTACAGCTGAGTCCTTTACTCCTGAGAACAGCCGAAAAGTTTCCAAAAAGACAACAAAAAATGTGCCTGCAAGTCAGAGTGCAAGAGAGAAATTGTTCAATTAGATTTGCTATCCAGGGAAATACCTGCAATAATCTCGGTATCATCCATCTTCAGGTGTTGTGGTTGGGTTTGGTTTTTTTTTTTTCTTTCCTGGGTGACTGAAATACTGTTCTGTGCCAAACTAACCCAGATTTACTGCAAGGAAAATGACCTTGCAAGCCATTAGTGTTTGTTCCTGTTTCTCAGCCGCTGTTAATTCTTTGACAGTGGTTTGCAGGGCTTTCAGAGAACGCCAATGGACACGGGCACGCTGCTGCTTCAAACACTGCTTTAATGAGACTGCCAGGAACTGTGAATAGAAAGGCAGTCCTGTGGAGCAAAGGGAATGAACAGAGACTCCTGTGAGTCAGCTCTGGGACACACAGGCAGCACCTACAAATTGGGGATTTCCAATTAGCAACAGAGGGAACAGAAGAGGCTGACGTACAATGAAGTGACTGCAACTGCAGGGCTGAAACGCAATTCCCATTAATGAGAGAGAAAAACCTTCTCCCTCTGCACACGAATGAATAAGCGATCAGCATCTTTCAGAAGATGGGAAAAAAGAAACCCAAAGCCAGTCATTAACTTTTCCTCCTGATTCTGTTTCCTGCAGCACCGTTCTTTGTCCCAGGCACAGTTGCCACAAAAATGGATTTTCATGAACTAAGTCTAAAGAATCTTTAAAAGACTAAATAATCTTCTCTAGAAAAGAAAAAAAAGAACAAACAAGCTAGAACATGTTAAGTCATCATCAGCTAAGAAAAGTAACATCAGACTCAGTCTCCTCATCCCTTTTTTCTGACACTCAATGTACATGAAGGCAAACTACTTCAGTTTATTTGCTGCTTACTGAAATAAACAGGGTCTCTTGGTACTGTCACATATAAATAGTCCAGGAGAAATTATTTATCTTCCTCTTCCTTCTAGGAAGTGCTTAAAAAGAGGGAAAGAGGTGTTTTTCTGTAATACAAGAAAAGTGCTATCCAGAACAGTGGCTGAAACAGATCCAACAAAGGGTGTCAAATTTAAAACCAACTCTCTTCTACTCAAACAACTGCATGCACAAGTGCCTACTTTTCCAGCCACAGGGAAGCCAAGAGTGAGATCAACTGTGGCTCTCTGCCACCCCAAGCACCAGAGCAGAGCAGGCTCCTGGCTTCTGCCTGGCTCTCCATGCTCCCTCCTCCTCGAAGGCAGCACAGGGAAAACTCCCAAGTTAGCTACAGGGCAGAGGAGAGCTGGACCCCTAAAGCTGAAGAGATGAGGTCAGAAAGAAGCTGGGGTTTGCAGCCCATAGAGCAGAAACCCACGTAGAGGGGAAGAGGAGAGAAGCAAAGACAGTGAGTGCTGAAAGCTGAAAGAATCCAGAGGGACCTTGCCCCCATGCTGGGCAGAGCTCCCATGGCAGAAGATTGAACTGGAGAGATGGGAGGAGTGGGGAGCACGTGGAGGATGCAACAGGCAGTACAAGGACACAGATCAGGGCCCTTGAATAGGCTTGGCAAGGACTTAGGGGACAGGAGTACAGGAGGGACCTTGGGAGTGAGACTAACACAGTAGCTCCTGAGGAAAGCAGCAAGATCCAAAAGGCAAAGCCTGAGCAAAGACTGGAAACAACTAAATTACTAAGGAAAAGCAAACAAGAGAAGAGATGAGGACTGCAGCAGGTGAGGCAGGGCTACTAACTGGGGAGAAAGGAAGGAAAGGACTGCCAGAAGAAGCTGCCCATGCTGGGCTGGGTTCATTCCTCTTCAAGTCTGGAAGGGAACATCATATCATTGTGCCTCCTCTGTCTGCAAATAGCTAAAGGAAAAGGTCCCTCATCTCTCAAGACTGACTCCTGTAGAGCACAGTCTACTGCTGCCACCAGACAGTCAGAGTCTGCCTGACCAACCAGCAGATGTCCATGAAGTAAATACCAAGGTGAATCCAACTCTCAGCATCCATGTGGTTCCCCACTACAAAACTTCTGGCTATTCACTTTACTTGTTTTGAATAGTAAGGAAGTTACACATCCAGAAACTATGCCAAAAGTACTTTGGGATTCCAGCCCTAAGTAACAAACTGCAAGGAAATACCAGCACTTGGTAGTCTGCACACAGAGGAATTACTGAGAAGTTGTAAATCTGTCTAGAGCAGGACATGAATAACACGAAGTAAATAGGGCATGGGGCAATGCTCTGGACCAGGAAGAAACAAAATATCGAATAGTTACTCATTAAGTGAGCACCATCCATCCTGGGCAATGAATCCAGCAGGGATTGTGCAAAAAAGAAAAAGCTATGTGATAGTGTAATTAAAGACTGTCACAATAAAAACACACAAAGAGGCCAAAATTAAAGCAGATCTTTCTTATCTGGCTAGTGCACACTTTTGCAGCACAATGTGGTCTAAACAAGTCTTTTTCTGCATGCATGCAACCTTAGTCATCACCATATCAAAGCAGTCTTAACTAAACTTCAGTCTGCAAGCAATGAGTTCAGTCACTTGTACTGAAACAGCACTTGAAGATTTCAAAAATTAAGACACATAATGGCACAAGCATACCTAAGAGAGAATCCTTGGCTTTGTTTTTCTTTCGGGAGAGGGACAGAAGACAACCAGCACATCACACAAAGGGAGGTAGAAAAGCAGCATGCATCACTGTGCCTCATCTTCCAGCACGTGCCATGGGAACAGAGAGATGTAATTATTTTCCCAAGATTACACAAGGGTTCTCTGGAAGACAGTTGTAGGCCAGAGCATATAAATCCTTGGCTGAATCCATGACTGTAAGCACAGGGGCACCCACATCTCACATGTTTCTAGGCTCTGGCAGAGCCTTCTGGTGGCCTCAGGTACCATCTGTGCATGACAATAAATATTGTCACTGACTGCAGGGGAATTCCTGGCCTTCAGAAAGATTCACTCAACATTTCCTGCACAGACTGTACAGACACAGCAGTAGAGAGAGCTATTGCTCAGACTCACAATGGAAAAACCATCTTAAGAACTGAGTTCAGAGAAAAATAAACCACAGGCCAAATCCACCTCTGCAATCCACCTCCCCAGAGGCATTTCATTCATAACTTAAGCTTACTAAACAGCAAGAATGGCAGAGCCTAAGCAAACCTGCTAGAATTAAAAAAACTTGCAACACCACAGAAGCAGCATCCCACGGATCCCAGGATAGCAATGACACTTACCTAATCTGCCATCTTTCAGCTCACACTGTGCCTCCCCAGGCCTTGGGACTCAGGGCACAACTTGCCTTTTGGAGCAAACTTGTGTTGTCCTATTCTCAATTCAATTTCAAATATAAATTAAGGGAGAAAAAAATAAATCAGCCTACAGCCAGTGACAATGCAGCACTTCCTTTTCTCTGCTTTCACACAGAGGCAATTCATACCAACCTTTGCTCAGAGCATCACAGACTTGGAGCTTTATCCTTTATTTGTAAAATCCTGCAACCCTGAGGACATCACCAGTGAGAGAAGAAGGAAAAAGTCTGGGCTGGCTCTATTGCTTAATGTTCCAGGTTACTCATTTTGCTTTCCTAAAGAAGAAAAGCATTTTGACTGCTATACTCCCAGATGTTGCAGTAAGGTAGAAAAAATCATAAAGAAAGGCTTCATAAAAGCAAGCCTGTTCTCCTAAAATCAATGGCTGGCTAGCATTTTGCAAGTTCCCATGTGAAAGCAATCCTGGTGTGAGCAGTTCGTTAGCATAACAATCTATTCCTGGGTGAAAAACAACCAGCACCTGTATAAACTGTTTTTACACCATTAGACAGAAAAATGAAAACTATCTCTCACAAACAACTTTTCCTGCACCTGCACACGGAGGGTTTGAGTGACCAGTCAATACAGAGTGACAATTTGCTACTAACCAATAAGTAATTGGCAAGAAAACTACTAAGCAATTGGAGTCACACACAAGGCCTGTAAAACTGTATAAAAAGGAGTTATGAGAATAAACATGGTGGGCTTTTTCCCACCATGAAGGAAATGGAGTCCATGTGATTTATTCCCACACCTTTTTCATCACAGACAATCCCAAACTGCCCTGGAATTTCTCCACCAACTCTTGCACTGGTGTTTGCAAAGCCCTTTAACACTTCCTTGCTATTTTGCCGTTGCAGGGCAAGGAACTTTCAAGGCAGAGACAAGTATCCAGTCAAGTATCCAAGTATTTTAGTCAGGGGCAATCATACAACATAAATAGCAGTTACCTCCCTGCTGCCTTTCTCAGAGACACACATTGCTTTTTGCTGCTGTGCTTTGCATATGAAAGCAACCACCACTGACCTCCAGGGTGTGTAAGTGCAACTAGGAACAACTTACCAAAATTTCAAAAAGCTGTACCCCATCTAACAGAAAGTGGTTTCCTCACACTTTTATAACCCAGGCAGTTTCATAGCCACACTTTATTATCAAACACCCTCTAACAAATTCAAGAAAAAGTGAAGTTTGTACACATGAAAGCCCACATTGGGAGAGTGGTAACACTGTCCTGTCTGTATCAGTTACAAATCTAGGACATAGCATTGCACTGTGTGGCATGAGGAAGGAACAGAAATCCAGCTGACACTTCTGCTTTTTGAACAGTAATTTCATGTTTAAGCAGAAATGTGCCACACTATCTTATTAGTCAAAAAAGAAAAAAAAAATTAAAAATCATTGCTACACAAGGATTGGAAATAGAAGAAGCCAGTGAGGAAAATCCAAGCAATTGCTACATAGCCCCACACTGTGTGTGCCAGCACCTTCCCTCCAGCTCTCCCTCTGCTCCTCCTTCCTGCTGAAGGACAGCATCTGTTTCAGCTCAACCCCTGACCATGCACGCTGCACAGGGACTCAGGGAAGATATGTTATGACCTCAACATATTTTTCCTCACAGTCTATCAAACTTATGGCTGGTGCAGACATCCCTGGAATGCACCACATTCTGCAGAGCATTTCCATCTCCTTTCCCTGGCCACTGTAAGAGGAAACAACAGCGCTGCCGGTTTAGTCATCAGATCCCATTTATCCCTGCTACAGCCTTTAGGATTTCATTGGATTTTGGATCAATGGGGTTTTGGGCCTGGTTCCCAAAATGCTAATGAGTAGTGAGCTCCCACACTCTCTTTTACACACACAGCACAGATTTAAAGTGATGCTGTTGGGCACAGCTCCAGGTACACCTGCTTTTTCTGTAACCTGGCAAAAAAAAAATTAAAATAAAATACATAAATAAAAATAACCCACAAAAAAACTCACGCAACAGTTCATATAGATGGAAAATAGCAGCATTAATTCCAATCTATGGTCCACTCCAAGGAAAGAGTCTCACCACCAGCAGACACAATAAAAGTAAGCTTCTAGGACACCAAAGAGAAACAGAGATTTCAGTTTCAAAAGTATGCAAGCTGTTGTGGAGTCTTGTTTTTCAAGAAGCTTAGACTGCAGTCCCCAGCTATTTATACAGCTCAAAACCCTCAGAGTGATTAGGTGGCTTGGAGGTGTTCATGGGCTGGACCACATTAGGAACACAGAGTGTGAGGCACACAGAACATGGCACAACCAAAACCAATTAAGAAAAGAAAAAAAGGTAAAAAAATAGATTCCAGTTTTCAGTGGCTTCAACAAACCATGAAAAAGAGAATGAGTGATGATTGCCATTGGTAGGAATTTTCAACAGGACACAGACCACACCAAAGTGAAAGCACAGAAGCCTTACCCCAAACACAAGTACAAGCCTGACATGAAAGTTCCTGTCTGTCCTTCCCCATTTATCTCAGATGGAAAGGCACATACACTCACAAGCCTCCCTCAGGTTTTAAAACTCAGGGAGATGGATCAAACCCACAAGAGATTCTAGTTAGCTCATCTCAGTAGCATATGCCAGTATTCCCCAAAATTGCAATAAATTGTGGTGATAAAACCTACAACTTCCTCCAGACTAACTCATTCCTTACTCCTAAAGGCAACTGGGACTGCAACCCACATATTCACTGGATAGCTGAAGATAAGAGCAAGTGACAATAAAGAACAAAAATATCTCTGCACCAAGAATTTACATAACTAGCTCCAGTTACTGCTAATTAGACCAATTCCCTTAATTCCTCCATTACATCTTCCTGCATTTTTCAGCTAGCTCTAGTAAGAAGAGGTATAATAAATTATTATTAAACAGAAACCTACTTGATCACATTACAAGTACTTAAATGTACAGATCAGTGCACTACTACTTTATTCTAATTAAAACCTTACAATCAGTAATCTGGTAGACCAAATAAGATACCTGAAGCTACTTCACTGTGCCAAGTCTGTCCACCAATTTTGGAGCTCCAGAAATATTTAAAGCTTTTCACCCACCTTCCTTTTGCCATGCAAGAAGACCTACACAAGTCAGACAAATGTGAATTACAAGGAAAAATTGCATAATTAATCTTACAGATTCAACAGCAACTTCATCTTTTCTTTCTTTTTTCTTCTATAGCAAGGATTTACTTTTTTTTTTTTTTAATACAGAATATATTTTAATAGAGAAATTGTCTTGAGTTCTTCCTGCTTCATATCATATAATATGCCAACAGCACAACTCCCACAGGCACGCTTCCCTCTCAGCCACTGGGACCAAGCCAGCTCCACTTTGGGCATCCCAGAGCTAACTCTCACACAGCAAGTCGTTGCAAGTGTGTTGCACACAGTCAGTCACTTGAGAAGAGAGCAGCTGAGCAGCTTACACCACCAGGAGAGCCCCTTTTCAAACAGAAAGCAGCGATGTACATGCAGGGCTTCATTTGCCATGTGCAGAAATCCTTCACAACACTTGAAGAGGCAGCTGCCAAAAAGCAAATGCCAATTGGCAGCGTGGAGGAGCTCGCTCTGAAGCCATCCCACATGCATGGGCTCTCCAACACAGCTTCTGCAGCCTCTCCTGAAGAGGCTGGGAAACAAGAGGCTTACTTTTTGTATAAGAAAGGGATGCTCCCAAAAGTGGGGGCAGAGGGAGGGTGTCTGGAAAAAGTACAAAGCAAAGGAGGGGAGAAAGGAGAAGTATTGAAGAAACAGGCGTAAAAGAAACAAGGAACAAGATGATGGAACAAGACAGAAGATGTTTTTTATATTGATAACCTCCTGCCCCTGTTGCGGGCATCAGTCTCTCCCAAATAGCAAGCAACAGGACAAGAGGAAATGGCCTTAAGACGTGCCAGGGAAGTTTTAGATTGCATATTAGGAACATTTTCTTCACTGAAAGGATTTTCAACAACAGACTGCCCTGGGAAGCAGTGGAGTCACCATCACTGAAGGAATTTAAAAGATGTGCAGATGTGGCATTAGGGGCACGGTTTAGCAGGGGGCTTGGCAGTGCTGAGGTAATAACGGTTGGACTTGATAATCTTAAGAGGCCTTTTCCAACCTGAACAATTCTATGATACTATCCATCAGGGAAAACAGAGACAAATACAAGGATCAAAGAGAACAAAAACCCTAGCAAGTCCTCAGATATTCCCCTCCTTTCTCCCTTACCCCTTCTTCCACCTTCTCCCGTCTTCCCTCTCCAGCAGCACACGAAAAACGACAGCAATTTGAGGCGAAAAAGGGCCCAAAGAGAGCGAGTGGAGCAGGAGAGGGCAGCAGTACCTGCGAAGGGCCCAGATGGCCCTGCTGGGCACGGCCAGGCCCGCGCTGGGCTGCTCCTGAGGCGCTGGCGGGCGGCAGGAGCTCCAGGCGCCGCGCTGGGCCGCGCGCTGCTTGCCGTTCTCCCGGCCGGACCGCGGCCCCT
>VZRH01000660.1:354-17359 GCA_013397555.1 Urocynchramus pylzowi | reverse complement strand
GTTCTCCTGGGCCGAGCTGGCTTCTTGTTAAAATGTTAATGTGCATCCCTCCACTCATCTGAACGGTTTCTGTTACACCATACTCTAGTCTGTGTTCAGAGTGTTCAAATGTTAATAATACCCCCTCTAGCCATGGCTACTCTTTTGTGAAAGGAGTAGCTGCCCAATACCAAGTTAATCTGTCCTCCCAGCTGCAGGTTTTTGGCAACAAAGGACTGAAACTGCCATCAGCTCGGGTGCAGACACTTGGAATTCCTTTCCCTGTGGTTTTACCTTCCCCAGTGCAATGGTTTGTTATTTCTAATATATAAAACAATATTTTATTCCAGCATGAATTATTAGTCACTCATAACAAAAGGATGTAAGGACTCGGTTTCTTTGCACTTTTACTTATCAAAAGGTTGAACGCTATGAAATCGGCACGACACTTTATCAAACTACAACAGACAACATCGCTTTAATCCATAAAAAAAGCCTTTGTGTGCTGAGAGGACAGGATTTATTAGTTCCCAACTAGATCTAGAGACTTGATAGCAACAGAAGATGAGCACTCCTGTATCAAGCTGTTTTCTGGACCTCTGTTAAGATGGGAAGCACTGTGGTGTCACTCCTAATTTTTTGCTCCAGAAAACAAATGGTGTTCCATCACTTCTACACAGAAAACCAATCTGGACAGGTTGGAAGAAGGAGCAGAAAAAATTTCAGCAGCACATAGAAAGCTGTTTGTTTTCTGCTGCCCCTTAAAGTAAAATGCAGCTGTAAAATCTTGAGCATCACAAAGAGATAAATGCACAATACATGCAACAGAGGAGATATGAAAATACAGCACATCTGGACTAAAGAGCTTCATTCCTACAAGCTAAATAGTGCCACATCTGGGCAACTGGCCGCCACTGAAACAAAAAAATAGCCTGAAGAGGCCCCCTGGAATGTGGGCCTATGGCAAGGGGGAGACTGAGGAAAGCAGGGAGGAGGAAGGCACAGATTTTCCTCCAGTTAATTAACAGTTGTGTTCCCTTTAGCCAGGCAGCTCCTGAAACAAGCCTGTCATGGTGTAAATGCAAGTGTTAACAAGCAAGCTGGTTGTCAGCCCCCAGAAATCTCCCTGGCTACTTGCCCACCAGTCACACCATTAAGAACTACTTATCCAGTGAAAAGAGGAGGAATCCCCTGCCGATCCATTGTACCTGCCTGCTGATTGCTAGTGCTGCCAGAGGGCAGGTGTGAAATGTGGTCTCTCCCCATTAGGGCCTAGAGAAAGGGCCACAAAAGGAGGGAAGCCAGAATGCTCCTGAGAGTCCCCCTTCTCCTCCCTGCAGTTGCTGCTCTTGCCTTGTGCCAGCTCTGTTCATTTAATTCACTGCAGAAACACAACTTCAGTGTCCTTTTTATAACCCAGATACACACAAGCTCATGTAGGGTGTGACAGGTTCCTGAGCTGGTGGGGCAGCACAAGTGGAAACAAGAAATGATATGAGGAGCGAGACCTCCCATTCTCAGGAGCAGTGAGCTCTTACACTTTCTCCCAGATCTGCACCAGGGATGTTTTGGGAGAGAAACCAATAAAAACCATATATAATGGTTAATATAAAAATATTCTAATAAAACAAGACTTCTGACTTGGAATGGAGATGGAAAAGAGCGCAGTTATTTGTGACACTAAGTGGGTGAGGGGTACAAACATCAAAGTATTTAATTTTTCTCCAGTGACTTCTGAGGGCTGCTAATTATTCCAACCAGAACTGGATTGGTATTTTCCCTCTTTTTCCATTCTGAAAGGACAGAAAAAATACCAAACCTGGTTTTACTACTAAACATCACACAGTATTTCTAAACCCATGGCATTGTGACAGAATAATCAAGCAGACATCGTGAATGGAAGGAGTTAAGACAGAGAAACTTTAAGATGTTGATGCTTCAGTCAGAACTCCCACACTAAAAATAAATGTTAGTCTTGCCAGGGTGAATTCAGCATTTTAGGGATCAGTTCTTCACATCCAATCGATTTACCCAGCAGAAGTCATCAGGCAGCAAGAGAGTAACAAAAAATTTAAAAAAAAAAAAAACAAAACCAAAAACAACCCACCACCACAAAACACACAAAACAGAGAACGCAATTGTGGGTCCCTCCAAATTTGTCAAATGTGTGTCATCTAATTCAGCAGGGCAAGTCCATCTTCCCCCAGCACTGTATACCATAATAATACATATTTTAGACTAACAGGTGAAAACACCTGAAAAGCACCATGACTATAACAAGTTACTTACAATTTGAGTCCATTGTAGGAGAGGGAAAAGAAGTCATAAACCAAGCACACACCAAACACAGTGACTCCAGTTTCTTTCACCAGCATTGCACACGTCCCAAGGAATAAACTAAGCAGCAAAAAGAATGGGGAGGCAGTGGGAGGGAAATGTTCCCCAACATAAAGCTGATCCACACTCCTGAAAAACAGAATTGACATAAAATATCTTAACTTCTCTGCTATTTTCATGTTTACTACAGTCACACAAATACTGAGACACTTTTCCTTGATGCCTTAAGATGGCTGACAGGAACATGTCAAGACATGAACAACCTAAAATGAGAAAAGGCTTAGCCACGGGACAGGAAGGAGAGACGCAAATGTGGGGAGCTGCTCGGATTCTTGGTGCACAAGAGGTGAAACAAAGACTAGCAGAAAAATAAAGCAGACTTGAAACAGTCAGAGGAAGGCAGAGTGAGTTCAGAGAAGGCAGGAAAACACCTGCATTTTGTCATGTGGAACACACATGCTTAATTCTCCTTCTGGGACAAAAAGCGCTAGGCAAGCAAAAATTTCTCCATCCCACCCACAGTCCCCTGAGTCAGAGATGTGTCCTAATCATTAACAGACTGGGCAGCAAGCCCCTGTCACAGGGGAGAAGGTAGGAAAGAACTGAAATCTGACAGGCAGATTCCTGTGGGGTCACTATGTTTCACACCTTTGAAACCTTCTGAAGAAAACAGCACTGTGGGTTTGTAGCAGACAGCCCCGGAGGGGTACCAGCAGTTTTCCCCTGTGGCTGTGGTGACATGGTGCTATTTCTGAATGCAAACAACATTATTTCAAACTGCAAATAATGCAAAAAGGTGCAGAAACCCCATCCAAGTAAGCTATTTCTGTATCTATACTTGTTCAGGTACAGTTTTAGAACACAGAGCAGCAAACAGTGCCAAGTTTTCACCTGAAAAGGATGACTAATGGTCTAGAGACACTCCTTAACTCTCTCAGACCAGGTGTTCCAGAGTCCCACTGTCACAGCATGCATTTGAAAGGCAAGCATGTGTCTGTCTGCTCTTCACTCTACACACTGACAATTTGCCTTCCATTGAAAACATTTCTTTACAATTTTTACAAGCCCTCCTCTGCTGTACGGTCAGCTGTAACGTCAGTGGAAGAGGGATTGTCAATGCTGACTTCTGGTTTTGCGGTTTTTTGTTCTCAGAAGCATCACCATGGCTGCAAGCAGGGGCCAGGACACTTCCATACAGCAGAGCTGTGGGAAGCACCTCTGCCAACAACCATTAAACACTGACAGTTGCCTTTGGTCCCCTCCTCAGACTAAAGAATCTCATGATGCTACCACCTACCTATTATAGGAGAGAAAAGCCAACAGAAAGAGTAGACAGGCGAGGACATCTGCTCTGCCTACTATACCTGTTACCTGAAAGGAAAGGAGACACACAGGTGTAAAAACACATCTAAAAAAGTAAAAACACTCACTGACTGCCTCAACAATCCATGCTCACTGCTACTATTTTAAGCTTTTGATCTTTCAGTGTTATTCTCCCTCAGCATACCAAAATGTTACTTGGACAGTGTAGGGTATGCTCAGTTTTGTCTGCTGCATTTCTAGCTTGGCAAAACAAATGAGTAAGCCAACAGTAAAGTCATTCCTTACTTAATAAAATATTAATTAAGTTATATAGAAAATGCCAATTTTAAGGATTTGTTTTAATTTTGTATAATAAGGCTTAGATGAGAAATGCATCCAACTCCCAGTACTGAACTTGTTAAAGATAATTACTTATTATATAAGTAACATTTGAATGAACTTTATCACCAAAAAGGGGTAGAATTTATTCCTCCTGAACAATTTGAGTTTGTGAAAGTTTTCTCTAAAGATGATGAACAAAATCTTCTTATAAAAAGGGGAATACTAAAGAAGAATGGATAAACACTCTTTTTTACAGTTATTCCAATATCCTATTTCATAAGGATCTAAAAATCACCCATAAAGCAAATAAAAGGCCCTTTGAAATTTCGCCCCTTTTGAGATTACATAATTAAGTTATATTCAGAGCTCTGGCATTTATTTTAACCTTTTAAAGTTCTGACCCAGACAAAAATAAATTCCAAGAGCGCCTCATCTAAAACCTCCCTGAAAATATAAAGCTGTACTATCAAAAGAAGCCTAGCTGATTAGTCCACACAGCACAGCACAGGGAGTAACTCCAAAGCTTGTGGCTTTTTGTTATTAAGGTAATCTCTCCTCAAAAGTTCTCAGCCACAGGAGCTGTTTCCCACCCCCATTTACAAAGGCTTGGAATGAGAGCAGTGTGATGCCAGTGGTATCTCAGCTAATGAGAGCATTTCTTTTTTACAGTGTGGAGAGCTGGACATTACCTTTCCTTCTCCAAGACAGCAAGACTCCTTTTAGTCTCCTAGTGCTAACAGACTGCAGTTTTGGAATGATTTATGTCTTTAAATGCTTCCATAAACAAACAGAAAGATTTCCAACATGAGCTGTTGTTCTGTAATCTTATGCTGGTGTTTGTGAACAACTTTTTTTCTGAGGAGGATTATCCTAGCTTTTAATTGAAATAAATATAAATTAATCCTTGGGTCACATCACCTCTGTCTGAGAGAGCTCCTCCAGAATACACAGCAATGCTGCCTTCACTTTTCCTCCCTAAAATGGCTGTAGGAGATGACTGAAGGCATGCAACAATATCCCAGCAGGAGAGCACAGCCTCAGTGAGGTCTTTGGTTTCAGTAAACTCCTGACTGTCCATTTATTCCCAGCATGGCTGATTAGGACCATCATTTAGAATTCAGTTCCAGAGCACAAAGACTGCAAGTATGAATACACTCTTTTTTCTTAATGACTCCTACAAATTATTTTAAATAGAGTACATTCTCACCTTTGCTCCCCCACAGCAAAAAAATCACAAGCACCACATTCTGTATGACTCAGAGGTTTCCTTATTAAAAAAAAAAATTAAAATTTTGAAGAATTCATTTATTTTTAGGTTTGGTGGCACATACTTACAGCCTCGGTGTGAATGGGATGCACAGCAAAGAAGAGCGCCGTGACAAAAGCGAGTCGACAGTCCTTGAACACAGCTTTGTCACAAGTGTACATCAGCACAAGAGTCACCAGACAGTGTAAAATTACATTCACTGCGTGGAAATAGAGGGGGTTCATGCCAGCCAGCAATATGTTTAACCTGTAAGGAAACAAAGCAAAACCATTGCTGGATTTGAGAGATCTTCTAACAGCAAGACATCTTCCAAATACTCTAAATTATGCCTTTTGCCCCATTTGCAGCCGTCTAATGTTAGTGCTATTAAACTAATTACTGCAAATCACTCTAAACTTCTGGCTTATTTGATTAAAGAGAAACCATTTCCCCAAGTTTTATTTTATGTGGTTGTGTTTGGCAACCTTCTTGACAGAGATGGGGACGTCCTGTGCCCTCCCAGCAGGGTTCACTGCAGTGAGACCACGCCTGTGCTTCCTTAGCAGCAAATCAGCCTGGCCAACACCATGGCACTTGTCCTATTTCCCTGCTGGCACCTTCTGTGGATCTGTTGGCCACGTGGCAGCTTTACAATATGGGCAGTTACTTTCTGCTCCAGAACAGATTCTTTTGCCCAGGAACAGCCAAGGCAAGGACTTGGTAAGGTGCTGGAGCATCTGCTTAGCATAACAGAGGCATTTATTCCCATTTAACTTTCAAAACAGTGTCACACACTGAAGGTTAAGCCTTTATTTAAATGCTTTACTGGCATAAAGAAGCTTGTCTAATAGTTTTTACAAGGACATTGATGGCCAAGATAAGTTAGCTAACATCACCCTCGACTCAATGAGACAATTAGAGTTCATTATTTGTGTCGATCACCAAAAAAAAAAAAAAAAAAAAAGTAACAAGCTGTTATGACATTTGTTTGACAGCATGTATTAACACATTCTTCTGGTCTCTGTTTTTTACAGCCAGCTTGCTTAACAGCTGCTGACAAGCCTTGCCTTACATACAGTTGAAGATAATTCTCTTAAGTATTAACAGAATCTGTACATTTGGACAAATATATACATGTATCTACACAAATATACAGCCATACACATGGTGCCTATCTAGGGAACATTCCATACATGAACAAGGAATCTGGAAAAATGTCTAACTAATGTTGAAGGACTTTTTTTTTTAAAACAAATGACAAGATAACCAGTGAAAAGAAGACTCAATCTAACTATTTTACTTGCAGTTGTAAATGTGCTATAAGGTCAATAATCCTTCCTGTTGTTACTAAGAGACTTCAGGTCTCCCATGACAAGCACGATGTGACAGCAAGGCCACTGAGCTGTTGCTACTATAAAAAACCACCTTAGGCTCTTCTGTGAGACAGAGGAGGTGTGAAGAGGTCTGTGAGAGCCAGACAACTTTTTTTTTTTTTATATAAATAACTCTCTACGTTTCTTTTTCATAAGCAAGGAAGGGCTAGCTGTCCTGGGTTCAATTTTCCAGGCCAATCCAATTTTACCAAACCAAGAGTCTTACTTGTGCATTCCTGCTGTGCTCCTACTGGAGTGTTTGTGGAGGCAACAGATGAAACCCAAAGAGTTTGTGAAAAAGTGAGATTTTGGCATGACTTGACCTTTCCCTTTGAAGTATGGGTTGATGCAGTTACATTTTGACAAGACATCAGTCTGTATGATTCAAGAATACACAAAGAGTTTGGAGGTTTTTCTTTTTTTATCCCATTTCTCCTGCAAGCCACTTCAGGGCAGCAACATCCATCACTTTCCCTTATTTCTACCAGCACTGAATGACAAACCACAACAAATGGCAGGAACAGACGCCCAGCCAAAGCTTCAGCTGCAAATACACTGCAGCAGCGGGAACCCCCAGGCCAGAATCTTGTTTTCAGCACAGGGCTGAGGGGAGCAAGGGGCAGCACAGGGCCACCCTGCCCCTAAAGGAGCCACAGTTCACTCCAAGACACCTGCAGATGGGCACAATGACAGGGACCCTCTGCAGGAGACATTCCTGTAAGAAATGAATCATTTCTGGCTGTAAATCAGCTGGAGCACAGTCCACTGGTCCCCCTCAAATGCCAAAGTGTGATCTGGGAACCTGATTTCTGGAGAAGGCAGATGCAGGCAGGTGAGTACAAGTGCTCAGGATATCAGGTGATATGAATTCATGCACCAAAATGGGAGAAATTCTCATTTAGTTGGCCAAGTTGTGAGAACCAATCACTAAACCCTTGACATCTGACAATACTCTTAAAAAATCTATCATTAGTCTCCATGGATCATGTCTGATCACTTCCCATCCTGCAAAACAGGTCTGCTGGCAGAAGAGGGAGAACTTTATAGGCAAGGGATCTTCCTACCCCCATCAGGTCCCCTATCCCAAAGGTGGGGTGAGTCCTTCACACCCCTTCTTAGGGTGAACATCAAGTCCATGAGGCCTGTGAGTTACCTGATGCAAACTATTGAGAACAGCTCTGTAAAAGTACCAGCCTCACAGCTTGGCTGCTCCCCCATGTGCTCTTTGAATAAATAAAAAACAGCAGAACAAAACACAAATATAGTATCACACTATTCAGGTAATTCTTCCACTAAACAGCAAAATCAGACTGCAAGTGTGTTTTAAACACCATCTTTGGTGGTCCATGAACACTAAACGTGAGTGTGTGCAGGTGCTATATTCACACCAGTGCTTTTTGCTGCCAAAGCTCTTTGTCATAAGAAATTAGGCCACATGGCAATGAAGGAAACATTCTTTCATCCTGAAACACTCCCAGCAGAACGATGTTGAAATGTTAGCAGTGGTTAAATTTATTGTATGTCAAACGGGTGAGCAAATCTGGGTCTTCAAACAGCTCTAATCCAAGTCACAAGAACTCTGCAAAGCTGCCCAGCTCACACAGCCACGGGGGGAAAAAGGCAGCCTACTATGGAATGCCAAATTTGCTCCACTGCAGGGGAACTGTGGAGGAACTTCTGGCCAAGGCAGCCAAGAAGGGGATGGGTAAATAAAAAACTACTTCTCCCCTCTTAATCTTTAATACTCTAACAGAGAGAGTCAGTCTTGTTTACTGGCAGCAGCATGCAGCAATTATACACAGTAGACCATTCAGCAAACAAAGGAAGTAAAACAGAGATATGAATCTCAGAATTAAGGAAGAAGTGGTCTTTCTCCAACATAATGTTCATAAACAGAAATTCTGGCAAGCAAAATCTGTGCTACACTGGAGGGAGGTGAGGGTGGTGTTCTTGTATTTCCATACTTATGACTGCCCTATAAATGGGGAAAATTGTATCATGTAGGCATTTCTGTATGAAGATCATAACCTCTGCCTGAGCTAAAGCACAACTTGTAAGACACATCTTGTGGCCTTGGTAGAGCACACAGTGAGGAGAGGAGATGCTTTGGGCTGTATGAACAGGCTGCTCCTCAAAACAGAGACGTGTTTGCAAACAGCATCCTAAAGATTTGGGGCTGAACACAGCAAGTGATAACCCTGCTAGGAACAGAGACCCTCGAGAGAGGAGATACAACCATCTCAGCCATGGAGGCCGTTCCGCAGAGGAGCCACCCACGAAACACTTGGAGAAGAGTTTTCCTGCTTTAACTTCTCTGCTGGAAGAGTCCCTGGAGGCAAGGATTCTGCTAAACCTCCTGCAGAACTGCAATGGCAGTTCAAATGCAAAGGCCCTCAGAGGACCCAGGGAAAGGAGGAGAAGAGCACATACACCCAAGGGCAGTCTCTCAATACCAGGTGACATCGACAGGTCTAATAGAGCTGACCAGCATCACCTCTATTATTATTATTAGATGATGCTGACCAGCATCATCTCAGCCACCACCAAAACAAAAAACTGATTACAGAAATCTCAGCATTGATCACATGTGCCACCAGGGCAGACAGGCTGCACTGAAACACATATTCCAGCCAAGACTCAAGACTAGTTTTGTGCCCAGATGTGGCTCAGTATGTCACACCCAAGGCAGAGCACTGCCCAAACTACACACTCATGCAGAAGGTACACCAAAATAAGAAACCCTTTGATTTTGTTAAGGCTGATGGATGTTTTCCAGAAACAGTGGAATAGTATAGCTTGCTTTGCCACCTACAGCAGTTTTTCTATCATTCCTCCACCATCCACTCTCAGCAAAGGAATTACACAGCTTCACTCTCAGAGAGACTTCCACAGGCAGCAGCTTTTGAAGCTTCACTGAGTAGAGCCTCTACAATAGCTTTCCAGAAGAAAGTAAATCATTCTATCTCTTAAAAGTAACTTCTCTGGAGGACATCTGAGGGTACTGATAGAGGTTATCAGGGACACATCAGTTCTGGGTAAGCAATTCCCCACAGAGAGGGCCTGGAAATGGAGTGGGACTCTGTGGCTTCATCCTCACAGACTCAGAATCAGAGGGGTCTGTCTATGCTGCAAGAGCACAGGATCACAGACAAAATCCATACACACCCAGTTACAGTATATAACCACCAGCACCCCCACTCCAGCTCTAATATAGTGCTTTTCATCCACTTTTGCACATGAAGACTCATTCAACCTTTTTTAAGGCCTCTTATGATTTAATAATATTGTAAATCATAATTGGAGAGTTTCTTTGTTTATAGACTTTGTTATTATCCCTGGGCAGCTCTTGTTTAGTTTAATCTGTTTTATTATTTCCAAAAGAGTAACAACGAAACACAACACGTTATGAAATAGAAATGCACAGGATAATACTGGCAATTTGTTATAGCAAGTAACACTTAATAGAAAGTCTCAGAGCATCCCATACCTCATAAAATCCCCACAGTTTTTATAAGGAAGGTTCACATGCAGATTTATATAAATTAATTAAATACATAAGGATGGATTAAGTTCTCTGTGATGTTCTTTTCCTGTTCAAATTGGGTGTTAAATATGGCAAACTTTATGCAAAGTAATACCCACTTCCAGTGCATGGTGGAATCTCCTTATAAACTCCACAGATGCATGTACTTCGTGCCAGGAAAATGAGCATTTGCACTCCAAAAGAGGTGCAGCTGCATCAGTGGCAATAATGGTTAAGGCTGTGTGTGGAAACAGCTCAAAGATGAATGAAAAACCTGTAGCAGCAAACAGAAAATAAGCCCCTTTGCAGTGGTGTTCCTGCAATGGCCAGTTTCCACCACGAAGTGCAAGAGCAGATTTGTGCTGATAACCTTTCCACAGTGCAGTACAATGCCTGAGAATTAAATGGACAATAAGGCTTAAATGGTTTGGTCCCCGATTTGCTATAATGGGGAAGGGTGACAAGACAGAGGCAGTATCAATTCCCAGTTCTACAGCCATTGCCTCAGAGCACAGAAGTCATCACTTACAAGAGCACTAGTCAAGTGCAGGCATTCAGAGCAGCTTATTGCTTTCCAGCAGGGGTAGGGAAATAAAAAAGACATCACAATTAGACTGGGAAGAAGCAGCACCTTGAAAGTGGCAAATGTGCCAGGGCAGAATTTTCTGGTAAAACCACAGCAAGTGTGGTTTGATGATCACTCCTGTGTTATGAGTAACAAGAGCACCATTCACACAGCTTGAGGTTTGCCTCCACAAAAACTTGGAAAACTAGAGAAGAAAAAAATCCAGATGATGGCAAGCAACAAAACGACAAAGCAGGTGTCATTTTATCTAGATAGCGAGCAAGATGCAGTTTGTCTTAAAAATTATTCTTATGTAGCATCTCAGCAAGAGCTGAGGAGATGAACATCTCATGAAACTCTTCAGCAGCCATCCATCAGTGTAGCGAGAGAAAGGGATGAGATGTGATCAAAACACCAAGCTAGGACAGTCACTCAAGAAGAGAAAGCAATAGTAACCAAAATCTAGTATAAAGTTATTAAAGACAGTGTTTCAAACTGGATGTAACAGTTCTTTACCAAATATGAAGTTTGAAATAAGCTGAAAACCATGAAGGAAATACCATTCTAACTTGCAAAGCAGCTAAGAAAAAAGGGGGAAAAAAGGTATAGTGAGTGAAAAGAGAACAGCTTTTTCTCTTTTCCCTTTTCTCCTTTAAGTCTGTGAGACAATAAAGAGAAAGCCCAGGAAAGCAGTCAGAAACAGAGTGAGGAAACACACAGAAATGCCTTTAGCTAACCAGCAGCAGGCAGAGTACTTTATTTTCATGGACTCTAAAGAGTATTGACAAGGATGCTCCTGTGGCTAAGAAGGCTGGTCAAAAGCTGAGACTTTCAGGTAAAAGATGGCCAAAGAAAATTAATGGTGACACTGGTGCAAGAGGAACAGAATGCCTGATGAGAGAAAACCTCCAGGAATTGGTAGGTGTTAAATAGAGACAAGGCACCACTGAAGCAAGCAGCAAAGACAAGCATGCCCACATTCACCTCAGCCAAGTCGTTCAGGAGAATTAGAGAACTCTTTCCCTCATAAAGGGCTTTAAATTCAAGAGACAGGCAAATTTTATTCAGGGCTGAGAAAACGTGAAGGCAGACTCCTACATGCTTTGTACACAGTTTTCCTACTGGACAAATCCTCACCTCTGGGCTTGGCTGCAAGCAGCAGGACAGCACAGACCCCAGCCAGGTCTGCACCCCCATTCCTGGGCAGGGAACTTCCTCTCACCCTCCACAGGAGTCCTGTCCTCCTTCCAGGGAGTGCAAGCAACCCCAGAGAAACACAGCCCAAACTTACGACCATAAACATCAGACACCTGCTACAAAAATTACATTTGTGAGGGAGATTTCTTGTGCACCTGAAACTGGGGGGAAAAACCTAAGCTTTGAGGCACCAAGCTTTGGAAGACACCTAAAATCACAGCAAGGCATTCTGCTCTGGGTCAAAAATAAAAGATTATGTGCTTAGAGACATGTCTGTACATTCCAGCTATAACACAAGCAGTTTTACAAAAGCATCTGCTTTTCTTCTCCAAGCCCTCCTCATCCAGTGTGGCTACACCAGTACTACATCAATTTCATGGCAGGTATCACAGTAGCAGCGTGGAGAGTGACTGCCACAGCATGAGTAGAAATAGTAGACTAAGCTGTACAAGAGAAATACTGACACAATCTTAAACATTGTGATGTTCAGAGTGAAGAAAATACTTGTGCACTGTGTATTTAACCTGACACATTATAGCTCTACTATATTACCCTGCGCTGTCAAGCTGTAATATAGCATTAAATCAATAACAAAGAAAATGTAAGGTCTTTTTTCCTTCCCTAGGTTGTTTTGGTTCTCTTAAGCTCCCTGTCCTTGAAACTTATGCCACTGATACAGCTGAAAAAACAGAAGGATCAGCTGTAAACAACCCGATAGATCAGAAGGCTGACAGGGAGTTATAGAATCAGTTCTCTCTTTGGCTATGTATTTACATCTAACCCAAGCTCATATTCACTTAAGACTTTGATCCAAAGCCACTGGTGCCTCACATGAGGCTCTCAATGCCAGCCCAGAATACTGAGCTGCTCCTGAAGGGCCCTATTTACTTCCCAGGCAGGTACATACCCAAGCCATCACTGGCTAGCAGCCTTGGTGGGCACACCTGGAAGGTTAACCATTCTGCACTCAGCACCTGAGCACAGCTCAGACTTTTTAATTTATCTTTTTCTCCATTTTTTTGTCCAGCTAGAGTACTAGTAGGATGGCTCTCTGCACAAATTGTGTCTTCTCTTGTCTTTTCAAATTCCCTTTTGCAGCTTATTCCCCCTCTCCAGCTCCTCTCCTCCTCGGCCACCAGCAGCAGCTGGCGTGGACACTCTGTCACCCTCCCCACAGAGCCAAGCAATTCCCAGTGAACAGTCACTCCCACCTCCTTTCAGGAAGACCAGGCATCTGCTGTGCTTCCCTGCCATGCCATCCTCCCAAGTCTTTGTCACAGCCATGTGTCCTAGACTTGTCACCACCTTTTTCTTCTGTCTCTGGTGAGCTGTTCCTTGAGACATCCCTCTCCAGCATCTGCTCTGGCACCACCAACGAGGCTGAGCACACAGGGCCTTCACTTCTCAGCCACCTGCAAGCCAGGAGGCTCATATCTGACTAAATGTCTTTACATCCTGGCATACAGGGGATTTGAAAGGCTTCATTCTCACCATTTTCTATCACTGCTACCTTCCCTGTGCTGCTGACTACACCAAATCTTCATCACCTGTTTGTTTCTGGGTTGGAGGATCTATCTAAATGGGGATTTGGCAGACAGGAAGAGACACAGCATTGAGGATTGCACCTTCTGCTTCAGCAGCTGAGAAACATTTCTGCAAAACCACTGGAAACAAGGAGCAACTGAAGTGCTACTGAGGGAATAAATGATTCAGTGAACTTCTGTTAGTGGAGGCAAGGTGTAAGACAGAAAGCACCCAGTTTAAATATAAAATCCTGATTGAATTACAGAACTGGCAGTTCTCTTTTTTTTTTTTCCCCTTTTTTTTTCTACTTTTCATCTTAACATTTTATAGGAAAGACACCAAAAAATAGTATCTTCTGAGTCCAAAAAGTTGGCTTCTTTAGAAAGAAGTATATTGAATCACTTCTTAGAGAAGAAAACACCTGTAGGTAAATACCTCTAAGTGACAGCAGCTGGAGAAGAGAGCATGAAGTAAGTTTTTCTGAAGGACTAAGGAAAACCACTGCCTACCATCTGAACTCCTGTGCAGATGAGGAGTTGTGCTAGACCTGTCACCTAACAGTTACCCATGTGTAACAGGAATGCTTCTGAACCAACTCATTCAACATTCATTTATTTTATAGAAGTCAAGAGAAAAGGTAAGAGAAGTTCAAAGACACAAAGCAAACATTATTTAATTCAACAGTCCATATGGAGGCTTTTTTTCCCTGTTCTGTTGTTAACCCACACAAAACAGTCCAGCAATTCTGTGAATATTTTAAGTTTTGCTTAAGGGTTCCAGTGGGCTACTTTTTTTTTTTTTTTCCTCTGATCATTCATACTGTCAGATGCAGTGTGAATAATGTCAAATACTTGAGCTCTTTTCACTGTTTGGCTCCAGAGCATTAGTCTACTGGAATGAGGACTGTCACTTATGATTTCCAATTCATCAGGGACACTGAACCACTGTTACACAATTTCAGCAATGTCTGCTTCAGATTTTTCTGACAGATGGGTGATAAATTTTTTTAATTGAGATCATTTCAGGAATATGTAGCTTATATGTAGGATATGTTCAGCCTAATGAGAAGTCCACAGGGCATTTTGAGTCCTGCCTCTTACTTTCACAGCCACAAAAGGCAGAAAAGAGACTGAGACAAAGTTTCAGTAGACTGATGAATCTGTAGATATAAATTTCAGCCCACCCTTCACATCTGTTCTGTACAGGCAGCTTGGAGATCTCCCAGATTCTTTAATCTCAATACAGCAAGATGCAAAACAAGCCTTTACAGATGAAAGTTTCATGCAAGAGAAGTTGAGCCACTAGGCTGACACAAAGATTCATGCTGCTATTGAAACGCCTTGGATTTGACCAAATTAGCACAACAACAAGACAAATTAAATGAAACAAGCAAATCTACAAACAATAAAGATACCAGAATACTTTGGTCCTCTTTTCCCTCCTTCCTGCACACATCACAGTTTTCTCGAGTATCTTAAGTGGGTGGAGTAAATTCTAACAAAAGTATTAGCAACAATCATTTCCATTCTGTTACCTATCAGATTCTGCTGAGCTTTTTACAAGAATCAGAGTAAATCCTTTTTTCCTTCTGCAGGAAGACAGAGAGCAAGCAGCAACCTCCTGCTGGGCAAGGCAGGGGCGGATGCCTCAGGCAGGCAGAGCATGGCTCAGCCACAGGTTCAGTGCTGCTCGGCAAAAGCTGCCCGAGGCTTCTTTGGAAGCACCGGGTTTCACTGAGGATTCACTCCACCCAGTCCTCAACATCTTCCTCTGACAGCCTACTGGTAGAAATGAAAAGGGAAGAATGTGGAAACTGGAAGGCTAATTGGGACACAGTGGATATAATCTCCCTCTGCAGCCAGGGAAGATAAACGATTCCTTCCCTATTCCAAATGCGATGCCAAGTGGTGAACAAATGACTCTGCCTTTGACCCAATGTCTTGGCTGTATGGTTATTATAAGCATAAAGGATGAAATCTTGTTCACAAAATTAGTGTCACTTCCCTTCCAGAAAGGACTAGGCAGAGACAGCACTTCATCCTTTTTTGACACACACCCCTTTAAATAGCAGAGGCAAAACCAGTTCAAATACATACAAATGGGAACTAGAACGTTTAGTTTCCATTTTGTTATTAAAGTTTAAGTTCCTTTTGCTCATTAGCATCACAGTCTCAATCCTGCAACCTGATCTAGGAGGCCAAGTCCAGCACTCCAGGGCAAGGAGGACAGTGGTGATACACACAAGTTCACTCCTCTCCAATTACCCCCAGGTGTACTGCTGGAGGAATGGATTAATTACATGGATCCCCAAACTACAAGAGTTTGGTTGGACACACGATGGAGAAGGCACTCTGTGTGCACAAAGGCACAAAAGGCACTCTGCCTGCAACTACCTACTCCCACCTCGCTCTTTACAGAGAGGTGCTGAGGCGCCCTTCAAAGAGAAGGTACAAAACCTGTTCTAAAAAATCCAGTTTACAAGGGTCTGTGCTGTTCAGCTTTCCTTTATGAGGAGCATGCCAGCCTGCACCCAGACTGCCAATACTGACTGCTCTTGGCTCCAAGTCCACCTTTACAACCAAGGAGCAGCAAGTGCTCTGCAGGAGCGCCTAAGGGACGTTCCATTTCCCAAAACTGCTCCTGCTTCACAGAAACACTCAATTTCCACATATTCGTGGAATCCTATTTATATATCCGGTGTGCTAATGAGTTACTCAATCAGCAGAGTGAACCAGGAGCCGGTAACACATCCCCCTGGCAGACTTGCCGATGTGCATACCCTTAATTCCCAACAACTGCCACAGTTTGTAATGAGCATCTACAGATCACCCAGCACTAGACATCACTCAGCCACACCACCAGCTCTTCAGCACAGCTCTCTGCAAACACATGTATCATTTCTAAATGCTAAAACGTGCTAAATATTCATCATCGTTAATGTTTCATCAGAATAAATTAAACGGAGAACAAGCTAATGGAAAGAATGACAAACTGTATGGATTGTAACTGAGCTGATTTGCCACAAAATCTTCTCCTGGGGGAGAGAGGCCAGCGAAGGTTTTCTTTCTAGGATCAGCAAAGGTAGCTGTCACTTTATTGCTGCTCAACTTCCCTTTATTCCCGTAAAACCGAAACTCCTCCTCGACAACTTTGCCCGGTACACAGGGAAGGAACATCTGAAGCAGGGAGGCTGCAACTCCGCGACTGACAAGGGAGGCTGGCAGCCGCCAGGAGGGATGCCCGGAGCGGCGCGGTACCCGCGGGGCTGACCCCTCCACTCAGCGCCGAGAACAAAGGTAAGAGGTAACTGCGGGTCTGCTTCAAAACACAACGCGGGAAGTTTCTGGCACGACCACTCCATTGCGCAGAGAAGCTACTCGAGATAAAGCGCAGGAGAAACTCACGAGGAATTCACGCGAGCACCTTCCCCAGCCAAAAGCGCTTTCTGAAACGCTCCGTTCTCCCTTTCATCCCTCCCGCAGCCCGGGGAAGAGGCGCCACCTGCTCCCGGAAAGAGGAGCGCTGGCCGGGAGAGCGGCGGACTCCTCCGGAGCGTCGCCTCATCGCTCCCCTTCCCCGGCAAACTTGCCCCGGGCCCGACGGCGCCGCCGGCGCAG
>VZRH01000659.1:75079-157753 GCA_013397555.1 Urocynchramus pylzowi | reverse complement strand
GGCCGAGCCGCCCGCGGGCGCGGAGCGCGGTCCCGCTGCGGCGCTCGGTCGCCGCTGTCCCCGCTCTCTCCGGAGACGCGTGCAGGGCTGTCCTGCCGCCAGCGCCTCCTCCGACCCCCTCCGCAGCCCCCTCCGCAGCGCCCCTGCGGACCGTGCTCACCTGGCCGGCGGCAGCATCCCAGCCGGCTCCTCGGCACCCGCGCCGCTCCACGGCATCCACAGCGCGCACCCTGCTCCGGCATCGGTGCTGCTGCTGCACCGCATCCACGCTGCTCCACGGCATCAGTGCTGGGCCACGTCCTCCACGCTGCAGCATCGGCTGTGCCAAACAGTCCCCCGCTGCGTCCTGCTGGAGGAAAAGGCATTTGGTGCCACAGAACTTGTTTTCCCCACTCTGGTCCATTTCCTGTCTTTATTCCAAAATCATTTGAGAGCTGCAATGTGTTCATACTCTCCCACAGATGACATTTGATGTGTTAGTGATAACCTCAATAACTTAAGGAAAGGCCATGATCAGATCATCTATTCACCCATTTAGGAAAACTACATAGTCACAGATTTTTCAAAAACCAGGAAAACAAGGACTCTAATAATGGGGTTTTGCCCTTTAAAGAAAACCTTCTGTTTATGACCAGACGAAGCAATAACACCACTAAGGCAAAGAAGCTTCAATTCAGTTAGGTGCATGAACAAACTGGACACACTTTGAATTAGTTCTTGAGAACAGGCACACTGAGCAGGGCTCAGCAGCAGCCTGTGCAGTGCCAAGCTGCTCCCTGTGTGTGCGTGTGAGCGTGTGGGAAAAAGGGGAGCGGAAGCCTCGGAAAGTTCACGCAGGCTGTCCAGGGCGAGCCCGCTCCAGGAATGCTCTTTCCCCCAGCGTATTTGGCACTTCGAGTGATCTGGTATTTTCCAACTGCAACAGAACAGGCTTTTCAGATGCACTTTTGTTACAGCTAAAAATAACAGTTAACTCTGCCTAGGACAGTGTGTTTATATCCGGGACAGAAGGAAACTCCACCACAATCAGAGCCATTAATTCAAGCTTTCTCTTTAAGCAGCTGATGAGATTTAGGCAGTTGGCTGCATGGAGTTTTCAGCAGCAGCAGGAGACCACTCGTGTCAGTCTTCATTTTCACCAAAGGCTCAAAGCCTAGGCTTGCAAAGTTAGACTCCAAAGTCAGTGCATGGGCACAGGAAGGGAAACAGCTTGGTATCCAGAGGCACTCAAGTACCAGAGCCCACGAGGACCCAGCAGCTCCAGAAACAACCTCCCTATTGCACGTGTGCCTAAGAGGTGGGATCAGGACTTTTTGTTGACATAAATTAAAATAGTGTTTGGGGGGGGAAGGGGGGAGGTGGCTGGGGGATGGTAGAGAGGAATGGATTGTAATGTTGATGAAAGCAAAAAGAATGTGTAAGATTTAAAGGTTGAAATTGTCTTACAGTAGACTGCAGGTCGTATTTGAAATTCTAAGTTACTCAGCTGAACAAAATATGCAATCCTCTAGTCCAGCTGGGCCTTAGCAGGCTGTCCCTCCCAACAAGATCCCCGTACCTCTGGTCCTTCACCTCCAGGGATCACAGTCCTCACAGCCTTTCTCATCAATGTCTTACAGCCTTTGGTCCTTCTCCATCATCACAGGTTGGGGGCAGCCCACTGACAGCCTGCTCCTGCCACAAAACAGGGCCCAGGGCTAACATCAGGCAGCTTGGCACACGGGCAGGGACAGGGACATGTCTCTCCTTTTGTTTACCAGAGCTGGGGAAATGTCCCTGCTTTATCACAAGTCCTGCTGTCCACTCCTGTTCTTTACAAAAAACTCACCAAAAATCCAGAGTTCTAAACCAGTAAATGATGAAGAGGTGATAGAAAATAATTTTCCCATCAAGGAATTTGCTGACAATATCTTCTGACAGTATCATACTCAGCCATCTAACACCACATAGTACAACAGGCACACTCTATGGAAGAAATAACTTTGCTTCTCACAGGGAGCTACAATATGCTGCTCTCTTCCATAGCCCACCGTGCTTCATTAACACCAAAAAGAGAGAGATGGCAGTCCTGAGCCACTCAGGACTCCTTCCCCTCACACTCTTTATGAGGGCACCTACACAGACCATTGGCTTTCATCTGGCTCAGAGACCTAGACTTCACAATGGAGAAAAACCCAATGTAATTTTAAACTGTTTCTTCTGTGCTTATTGAAATGTTAAGCATAACATGTAGTCAACACTGATTTTTTTTCAAGTCCTTATATGACAAGAAAATCTATTCTTGCTCTTCCAAGCCAGACCAGTTCTTTCCTTTCTTCCCTCAAGCAAACATCTGAAAGGGACAAAGCAATGCTCCAGCCAGCCATTGAGGAAGACCTCCTGTTCTTCACACCAAGTCCCACTGAAATACTAACACATCTTCTGCTTCCTCCACAAAGGGAAACATTACCTCTTCGTGCAGCAGTCACCATCACAGAGTGAATTGAAGATGTTGTCTGTTGCTAGAAGTCCTGTCCACCTATAAAGGAAGCAACAGCAAAAAGAATTCAGATAGCAAAAGAAGAAATACTGAAGACTGCTGTGTTCTGGATGTCAGATCTGTGCAGATATATGCAGCCATAGACAGAGGGAGACAAAAGAGAGAGAGAGAGAGAGAGAGAGAGAAAAAAAAAAAGAGAATACAGAGATGGGATGATTTGCTCCAAAGTTGCTTTGTCACTGCCAAAAATATGTTTTCTAATAAGAAGTATTTCCTTCTTCTGCAAGCCTTGGTTCTTTCTCTACCTAAAGTAGCCACAGCATTTCTTCTGCAATTTGAAGCCAAATTACTTCTCAGAAAAGCTGAGCTGCCTTCTGGAATTGTGTGTAGTTGAAGTGCTCCAGCTATTTTCCTGCTTCCTTGTATTTGAATCACAAGTTTTGTGCCAGCTATATAAAAAAGATTAACAAATGGCTGTTAAAACTAGAGACCTTGAAACTAATTATGTGCGATGCTCAAAAAATCCTTGCTCTGCTAATTGAGCAGAGCTGGTTACTTCTAAAGCAGGAAAGTTTTTCCTCCACTTGGAGTAAAACATACGGCAGCCAATGCAAGGCAGGAGACACAATTGAGCAGATACACTTCAAAGGGTTGAGCACCGATTGATCTGCTATTATCTGACAATTGCAACTGCTCAAAGGCAGAGAGAAACTGCAAATGTTTTGAGTTTCAAGCTTAAACACAGAGTTCTGAAGAGTTAAGCTTTGCATTGACTGATTAAAGTGTAAGAATGCAGTAAATACAATTTAAAAGTTAAATTACCATATGGTCATAGCTAGAGGTAAATTTCAAAAGTAGCACATGTAAATAGTTTCTTGCTGTCTGAGCAAATAATTTTACATTTAAATGAAGTCATTTGGTAACTGGTCCAATTGATTTCTGCTTGTAGTCAGTTACTGCAATTCATTTTAGTTGCCCCAGGATGAAACTCTGGATCTACCACACGTAGAATCTTCAGTGGATACAGATTACTTTCATATGGTTGAAAATAAACCAAGTTTGGCATCTTAAATCCAGTGTGCTGCCTGTGCTCAAAGAGCTTTGGAGAGACAGAAAGCAATCCATGTGGGTCTGAACCCCTCCAAGGAGTTCAGTCCAGGCATAGTTCTGTTTAGTCAAGTAGGATTTGCATTTTGGAGTCACTGGGAGCACTGCAACAGTGAAAGGTTGTGCTGAGATCTGATGGGAAAATCCTAATTACTATCTTTTTTCCTTGTTACCAAATTGCTTCTGAGTCTATGCAGGCAACAGATAGTTTCTCTTTGGTGAATTCGTCCTGCAGCCCAGTGAAAGTTCCTATGTTTTTGCTTTCACTTTCAGCTGTGGCCAAGAGCCAGAACAAGCAGGAGAGGAAAGCTTAGTACCTTGGTTGTGTGATCCTTAGGAGACAAAGAAATCCAATATCCTCAGGATGACCTGTCCTTTTCAAAGGGGATATAGTATTTCAAGTTCAGCCCACAACCCCTAGTAAGCCTTCTCACCATGGCAGTCACAAACTGTGCTAAATATCAGCCCTGAAAATTCCAACCCCTCAGTATTTAGCAAGGGATATCAACAAGAAGATATCACATGGTAGGTAAGCACTGCCTGGTGGATCCTCATGGATGCTCATTTCCCACCCCTGACACAGATGGCAAGTCATAGAGAATCCTCTGTGACCCATTTTCACATCCATTTGTCACCTGTTTCATATGCTTGAGCAAAATGAGAGATTTCAAGCTCAGAAAAAGCTTGCCATAGTTGTTACTGGATTAGAGGGAGTCTCTTTTTCAGCTCATACAACAAATGCATTTTCTGCCTTTGAGGAGACCTGAGTTAAGTCTTGGTCTGTGTTCAGAGTCTTTGAACGCCCACAGCAGAGGGAACATCCATGATTTGACACTCCACCAGCAAATGGTAGAGTGACTTGGGTTATGTAATCTCAGTTTAAAGGTCAGGTGGGACAAGCCCCAGTAATGAGAATAATTGGATTCTTCATCTACTGAGAGGAGGCAGACTATGGCATAGGCAGATGAGATTCCCCACTCCAGCAGCTGAGGAGCTCAGTACTTTCCATTTCTGTATGCATGGTTTGGGTGTTCAGAATCCCATGAAACAAGGAGTGGAGGAGCAAAAGCATTTTTCTTTCATTACTGAGAATGGATCTGCACTTTTCTTCTGCTGGAAGCATTGAAGAAGTTTCCCAAAGCCAAAGAAAGTCCTCAGCCTTGCCCTTGTCTCACAGATCTTTTTTATTGCAGCAGAGTAAGGGAAGAGTACAGGCAATAGGGTTTGAGTCATAAGAGTTATCACTTGTAACAGTCATCTCTTTATTGCTGATTAACTACAAGACAGTATTAGAGGAATTTTTATGCACTTCATGGAAATCAGTTAATGACTCAGAACCACAAAAATTAAAAAGGGAAAACCCAAGATAGGCTTACCCTCTGGATAAGCAAATGAGGGATTCTTATGACCCAACTTTTTTTTCATTTACATTGCATAGTGCTGGATGACATTTTCACTCTTCCTGGAACATTGTTCCCAAGCAGAATGTATGTGAGGCTGTTTAAAGAAAATCCTGCTAGAGAGAAGTTGTTTTAAAAAGGACAGCTTTTCCCCAGAAATGGACATTAGTAACTCAGACACCATATGCTTCCCACGAGGCTGTGCAGGGACACGTGTGTATTGAAGTGTGGCTGCACAGCTGGATGCTGAGCTGCTGAGGTCAAGTGCAGGGTAAGAAACTCTGATCAATATTTAGTGTTTGGGATTCATAGTGCTCCTGTAGTGAGACATTGGATTTGGAAGATAAACCTGATTTTGGTGAGATAAAGGAGGCATTTTGGACTGTACTGAAACAGTTAATTTGACCCTATACTCAGTCTCCAGAGTTGGCTGTAGGTTCCCCAGTGCAATTGCCTCTTGAAAGTTCATATGTCAAAATAAAAACAGAGGTTAATGCCCCTGAGTCTGTTCCCCATTCAGATTCAGTTGGTTTTGTTTTCTGTGAATCTCTGAGCCAGAATGCAGCAGCAGTTCTCTCCTAAGAGTAACTGATTTATACAAAAGGTCTTCTAGCATCCCTGCATTCAAGTGAATTGCATTCACTGCAAAAGGTCTGATAAAATCAGACTGTTGGATAAAATCAGGAAATCTCTACATTTATTCTCTGAATACCAGGCAAGCTCAATTTCATCATGGTGAAGTAGAAGCCAGTGGTTGCAATTACTTTTCTTTCTTTTCATACATTTTTTAATATTTGGGTTTAGGATGGAAAAATTACAAATTAATAAATCTGCACCAAGTTCAGTCAAGACTCTCTGTAATATTATTATTCATATCTGTATTATTAGCAACAGCTGGAATAAATTTTAGCACAAATATTAAAATCTATATTGTAGAATAAGCCACATGGAGTCACTGTAATTTGAGGAGGATGAAAGTTTCCATAAAAGCTACTGTGAAAGGAGCATGACATTATCTTTTTTCAGGTGACTTCTTTGGATTTTATTTTCACAAGCAGCTACAATTTTATTTTGCAATAAATTAACTTCAAATAAGCTTAACTTTCTAGTGTTTATGTTGAACAAACACTCCAGATAAAACAATGCATCAAGCATTCACTCTGGGATCTGCTTCTCTTACGCTGAGGTGTAGGGAACAGCTCTGGCTGTGTTAAAGCAAAGGTGAGTCCTCAGGCACAGTCACAACCACCTAAGCCAGCTGTGCTGGCTGGGGAGCTATCCCACCAGTTAGCTTTTGACTGGTTCTGTCCCTACTGTTTTCCCAAGGCACTTGAGAAATGATCAGCCAACCAATAAATCAGTTAAAAATCAAAGCAGTAAAACCCTGTACACCTTTTCAGAGGAAACACTTTGAAAGCCTGATTGAGGGGGGCAGCATCAGGAGGAAGCAGGATGGAGAAGGAGGCAGCTGGGAATGATTGGAGTAGCTTTTCTGTGTTCCCTTTTCCCTCTCCATTGTTTCCACAGACCGTGCATCTAAGTGACCCTCAAATTGGTAGTAGGATAAAAGAATCACTCCCCAGTGATCCCTGCTGTTCAGCACTCATCTGCACTCTTGTGAGTCTGCTGCAGACAGGTAAAATATATTGTAATACTCAAGGAATTTTTAATAAAAATATTAAGCCCATTCTGAATGGAAGTGATTATTTAGCTGTGGAAGCAACAGAAGGACCAGTAGAAGTGCTGGGAGAATGGAAGGTGCAGATGACACCTGGGGCATCAAGATGCCAGCACATATATGTGCAGCTTATCAAGACCTCTCTAAACTGCAAGGAGAGTGAAACAGAGGACAGACTAAAGGCCAAAGCCCTAAAGAAGTGATGAGAGGCAGAAAAGAGCAGGCTTAGAGCCATCAAACTCCCAGACAAGAAGAGAAAAGTAAATCGGAATCCATGGATGGAACAGGAGGAAGAGCACACGAGGGTGTGAGAGCATGTGCAAATCCTGTTTTGTTTTGGCTAAAATCACCTTTTCTTCTTCCATTAGTTCACATTGAGATTTGTTACATAGTGACTGCACAGTTCTGGGGCTGGAAATATGGCAATGAAAAGAATTATGAGCCATATGCTCCAACAATACTTACACACCTTTTATCCAAGTGAATGCAAACTCTTGGCTCTCCTGAAAGAGAGACATGTGTGACTTTCCCCAGTTTTCCCTAAGACAAGTGCACACTTATGAGCTCAGAGTTTTCCAGCTCCTCCTGCTAATGGGGACTGAAGAATTCCCTCCTTTCAGTCTCTCCAAGGAGGTGAGTCTCACTTGCTTTCTTATGTCCACTCACATTCCCTTCAATGTTTCAGATAATTTCTTCTGCCTGATTCCACTCCAGCTTTCTTCTCAGCCAGTAGAACTTCTAATCATTTCTATTTCTTCTAAGCATTTCTATTGCTCAACATTTTACAAAACAAGGTACTGAGCTTTGCCTAGTTCAGAGCTCACAAAATTTCCCATGGCTTAAGCCCAAAGCCATCTGCAGTTCAGCTGAAGCACTCCTTGGATCCCTCAACAGGAGTCTGGAAGCTTTCTGGACAGCACTTGGAGCCTGGAAGGCACAGAAAGCAAAGCAAGTCACAGTTTGGGAGCAAATCTAGCAAACTCAGTGATACTGAACCTGCTTGGCAACACGTCTCTGCAGGATTTTCTGTCACCTCTAGTGGACCCCTCCTAGCCCATTACACCTGCCCCTTCCTTCCATCCTTGGCACCTCACATCAAATTCAGGGGCCCATCTCAGGCCTGTCTGACCTCCCTAACACATCCTAAGTCCTTCTTAGCTTTTCCTGTGTGCTGTCCAGAGGCTTCCAGAGATGCTCCATGGCCCAGCATTTCTTAACCACTGCCAAGTTCATGCCCCAGCTCCTCGGGCACAAGGCAACCTTTTCTTTTGCAGATTAGAGGTCATGCACACTGAGACAGAGCCTCTCTGGAAGCTGCTTCAGGAATAATGAGTGATTCTCTGCAAGACCTAAGGATCTTTGTGACTCTTGTCAATATCACCTTCTCAGGGCAGAAAGGCCAACACTCTCCAGTATAAACAAAAAAGACAATAATAGGAAACAAACCATTCTGCCAAACCACACTACACCTCTGTACTCTTAGTCCTTCCTTGGGAAAAGACAGAGAGAAATAAATTAATTACCTGAGAGTCAATTTAATTTGTATCACTGCTGCTTAAACAGACCTATTGGTAAGAAGGGTAAAAACACAAGAAAATGAATACTTTTATAAAGGAAAGGACTGGAGAGGAGCCTAAAGGAAAACTCAGGCACAGCCCAGCTTCAAAGGAGTGCTGCAGAGATCCACACTTTGTAATTTGGGCCTATTTCTTGTTATCTCTGTACTTATATAGATTGACAATTGTGAAGAAGAGAAAAATCATAAAGATGGGGGTTAGTCTTTTTTTGGCATGAGGCTGGCATCTGCCATGGGAAATTAATCCATGCTAAGCTGCAGTAAGCTGAGCTGCTGAGTTTGAATTTGTGTCACTGAGACCACTCATACTCACAGCTGGCCTTCAAACTCTTATTAGCCAGACATGACAGTGGGTGACATCTTGATAAAAGGAATAGCCAATGGATCACCATCCCTTCACTACCAGTTTATAAGAGTGATTTTAAATGAGCCATTTTCCCAAAGACCAAAATATTTTGGAGAGATAAATAAAGCTATACTGGGTCAATTTTCCTTTTTTTTTTTTTTTTATTTTTTGAGAGAGAGAGGGATTAGAAGGTCCCAGAGTTCTTTGTCACTGAAGTAACCACATGTGTCAGCTAAACTGGCAGAGCTATTATATTTAGATTTTAGAAAGGGTTCCTTAGAAGTTGAGGTCTTGGATACCTCCCAAAAGATTTGCTCTCTGGACAGCTGAAGCAAAATAAAATTAAAGAGGAAAAGTAGTTCACAGCCACAGCTAGTGTTTTCCCTTTTTCTGAATATCACATGGTATGAGATGTTGATGAGAAAAGACTGACTTATGAGGGGTGACTTGACAGGAATCACATTTTCATTTCCTCCATAAAATTTTGCAAGATTTTCTCTCTCTCTCTCTCCAGTGGCCACCTTGGTGTTGCTGCCTTTTGGAGGCCAATATGATCCTCCCTATGAGAAAAAGATATCCCAAGGCATTTCCTTTTTTTCTTTTTCAAGATGCAGACAGAGGATTCCATTAAATTTTTTAATTTGTTTAACTGGCTTCTAATTTTTCAGACTCCTGTCATGCCATAAAACTGCCTGATGAATGACAGGGCCCTGCTAGGTTTAGCTGGGGTGTAATGTGAGCTCCCAGGGATGGAAACAATAAAACAGAATTTTCTGAGAAGACGGGGTTTTGCAAGAGACTGCGAGCTCTGTCTTCACCACACCCTTGAATTTTGTTAGCTCCAGTTCAGCAAGTTGCTGCTGGATTTTGTTACATTTTCTATCATTATGAGCCCTCTGGTTCACAAAAGTAGGAGAGAATCCTCCAGATAGCTCAAGTCATTTAGGAAGATAGCTGGTAGGTGCTGTGCTAGGGACTTGCTTGGCAGGTATGGGAGGCAGAGCACGGGTTTGGAATGGCATGGCAAGGCTCACAGCCCAGCTCCCCCCAGAGCATTTCAGGGGAATCAAAAGGCAGCCTCTCACCTCCCACAATGACCTTCTTTGGAGCTGCCCTACTCTGAAAATCCTCTTATTTTGCAGTTATCTATACATTTTCAGAGGCCATGGGTTAAAAAGAAGAAAGAAACAAACAGTAGATTTCATCTTTCAGTGGTCATTGTCACATGCTGGTTTTGGAAACCAAAAGATGATCACGACACAATTCAGTTCACTGTCACCAACACGGTCAAGTTGTCCTGGAAGAGAAGCTTCCTCAGAACTCAAAACTGATTCCTTGGCTTTCTGCAGAAACCCAATCAGATCTGACTCATTCCTGCAGAATATCTTCCTCAACATCCAGGCAAAGGCAGCAATAACTATTTTTGCCCTGTCAGGCTGCCTGCAAGTAATCTAATCAGATCTGGAACATTATCACTCATAATGAATTGGTCCATGTAGCTGAAAGTGTCACTAAGCAACTGCAACAGCAAGCCTCCAACTTCAGGCACCACCCTGCCAGCTGTGCCAGCCTGGTCTCCCAGCTGTGCCAGCAGCACAGACACCAACCTCTCAACAGGGCTGGTGTCACAGGTCCCAGCTGTGCTGTTGGAATCCAAGCCATTCCTCTCCGTGCCCCAAACCCCGGACAGGGGTCTGGGCAGCCCTGGCAGGAAGCCAAAAACACTTGGGGCTTTGATTTCAGCCCATGGGACAAATTACCAACCTTATATGAGGAATCACAAGTCACAAAAGTTTAGACAGCACAGTAGCAGTAGTTAGAGGGTGAAAGGAGAAAATTTGAGATTTGGTACAGGGGGGTCTAAAACCCTAAGATGGAGGGAATAGGGGCATGCCCCGTCCTTCTTCCTTCTGACATCCAACTTTTAGGTGATGTTGGCATTTTTAGATTGGTTCAGAGTAGAAAGTCACTGTCTAACACAGGTGTTAGGGATTGGCACACAATTGTAAATCTCTAATAGGTAGTTCATGGTATAAAAGATAGCACCAGCCCCGTGGGAGGCAGAGTGTGCCTTGGGCTGACCTGCTAGCCAGAGCTCGGGGGGCCAGACAGAAAATATTTTAGATAAGAGACAATAAACATCACTGAGAACATGAGCAGAAGACTCCTGACTCCTTCTTGGACAGCTGGGCTGGGAAAAGCAGCTTCCACCAACACCTGGGGTCATCTCAGAGAGCAGAGAAGACCCCGACACTGTGCCAGCTGTTTCTCTGCCCTGGCCAAGCACAACCACAGTGCATGGCACAGGCTGGAACAAGGCTTTCCCCAGCCTTTCTGTAGCTTTCATACAGACTTTTCCAGTCTTTGTGTTCCAGGATTTTGAGATGGAAGCGAGGCAGGGCTTGCTCGGGAGGGAAAATCCTGAGCCATTCCCACTAAAATCCTGTGCCCTCCTGCTGCTGACCTCAGGACAAGATTAACTGCAAATCAGCCCCTGAGCAAAAGCCCTGAGGGACTAGAATAGGACTGTTACTTCTCTCTAGCATCTTGCAGCAGCCTGTGCTTGTGTCTGCAAAGCAGGAATGCATGTGCCCTTACAGTGACAGCATAGGGGATTTTGCTTTGGTTTTTAATAGGAGATTGATAGGGTAAAGGCAGCTGTGGGGGACAGGTCAAACACAGCTAATGAAAAAAAGTAGCCCCAGTCTTCATCCTGCTTTATTGCTTGCTAATAGAGTAGTGTTTGGCAATAGCCTGTGTGTTGTAAGGCTTAAGGTTATCAGCAGACTGACTGCAGAGAGCTAGTTAGAATTCATCCTGCATCTGGGACTGTAATCTGGCAATTTAAATGAAAACATGTACTCTGCATAGGTGCATGACATAGACTATTACTATCATTAATACAGCAATAGTCATAATAAATCACATATTGAGTGTGTTTGTTATTGCAAGGAAAACTTAATTATAATTTCCAAGCTGGCAGCATTTGATTTACTTTTTGCTATTTGTGTAATTAGTTTCCAAGTTACAACTGCAAAAATCTGTCTTGGTGGGGGTAGGAGGTGTGGAGTTACAGCTGCAGCCATCGCTCTGGCAAAGACAGCTTTCCCTTGAGAATATTAATTTTTAACACAATAGTAAAACCCAAGTAAAATTCCTCCAGAAAGGAGGGGACTGCTTGGAAGGAGCCTCTCAGGGAGCCTCCCCTTGCACTGCTGAGCTGTTTTTGGTACAAGGAGCTCTCTAGTGTCCAGCTGCAATAGTGCAGCTCGGGAAGAGGATGCCATGAGCACACAACCTGATCCAACATAGGTGCCAGCAGAAGGCCGGGGTCTCTTTTAGGTCCCCGGTGCAAATGTGCAAGGCAAAAAGTTCTGCTTAACATCACTATTGTCCAAACCAATACAGTACCCAGAAGTTTTAAGGCACAGCACACAGGTCTCCATCATTCCCACCTGTTCCTTGAAGGAACTTCTGTTGCTCTGCTGAAGTGGCTCCTGCTCAGTCTGTGCAGAGAGGATGTGTGTAGATGACTGCCTGCATCCAGGCCATGGAAAATAGGTTTAAACTTCCACTTTGCTCCTCTCCAGGGACAGCAAAGTGCCTGCCATTTGTGGGTCTCATGCTGGTTTGAGGCAGCCTGTTTGGCATGAGTGAAGGCCTAATTGCAACCCCTGACTTTTCATTTATGTGCCTGATTATGAGAAATTGTCTCATGCCAGACAAAATATGCTCATGACCACTAACCATAGAAACAAAATACCAAAATATGTGTGGACAGTAGTGTCCAAAGGCAGATCACTTCCCTTTGTTTTTGAAGTGAAGACCTGAACATTTTAATTTGCAGTTGTGCAGGTCTGAGCCCATGCTAGAATAACAATATATTGTCTCCACACTGATTTTAATGCTTGCATTTTGTTTTTTCAACTTATTTGTGATGAACTCACTAATGTTGACAAAAATGGATTAAAAATCTCTTTGGTTATCACTGGGTATCACAGATGGAGAATAATGACTTGACAAATTGGCAAACTGAGATTATCTGCAAATATTATGAGAGGCGCTTGAAGCCCTTATAAAATACATCATCACTTTTAACAGCATTTTGCTATTATGGCACCTCCCTTGTGGATTCTGTGCTTTAACACTGCAAAAAAATGATGCCAGAATTGAAGCCTTGCCACTGAAAAGCACCATCTTGTGCTTCCTATGCTCTGCTGCCCACAGCAAGGTTTATTCCACAGTAGAAAATAAACTGGGATGTAATAATTAACTAAATGCATTTCGAAGGCAAGAAATCCCACACAGGGCTAAGATGCTCACCCTAAATCACTGCAAACAAAATGATGGTGGCTTTCCTGAAGTTTCTGTGAGCCAGAGGTCCCAGCCTTTTGCCTTCAGATGGGTTTGCAGCAGGTTTTCCTTTCCTGCTATCGACCTTCCTTGCCTGAGCTCAGCTTGCAGAGAATCCATAGTTGAAGAAGCTGGAAAACAATTTCAATGATACAAGCCACAAACAACAAAGAATCCTGCCAGATTCAGGCCAGTTGCAACAACAATAGTTTTTTCTCCACATAGCATTTTAGCTCAGTATTAAGGTGATCATTCTTGATAAATGCAAAATCTATCACTACATTATTATGTCCAAATACCCTGTGGAGTATCTTGGATATGGCAGCCCATTTTCCCTTAATTTTTGCAAACCTGCAGGCATGGTGGCAATGGGTTTACCATTTTTGAGGCACCTTTTCTTTGTCTCTTTTTTAAAGGAAAAAAAAAACAAGACAAAAAACCCTGCTGATATTTTTAGACCAGATAATTAAAGGAGGGGTCTGCCTCCTCCGAAAACTTTTTGTAAAAACATCCTCTGATGGTTAATCTCAAAAATGTAGGTTCCTTTTTCCTCAAGAATTAGGTTAAAAGCAACTTTTAAGATCTTCTTGTTGGAACTCCTGCAGAGCACGGAGTGCAGGGTTTCTGCAAAGTCCATGAGTAATTTCAGTTTTATTTGCAGTGTTGCAGCACACAGAGCCCTCACTCCCTGCTGATTGAATTCAGTCCCCCTCAACTGAATTCAATTGCTATTGAACTCAAGAGAACTGGACCAGATCTTCAGAAAACAAGAGCAGTTCCTGGAGTCCCAGCACCATTTGTCAGGTAGGACTTGGTGTTTTACACTCTGTCACATTTGAAAATGATAAACTAGAAGATGTGCCAGATGTGTTTTAACAAGAAGAATAAAATCCATAATTCAGGACAGCACAGAAAGCACCTGGTTCTATGCTTCGTTTCCATTTTAAAAAACCAGAAGAGGCTCAGAGAAGCATCTGCTGAGCTTCTGAATGGGTTTGGATCAGCTGCAAGTGCCCATCTGCCAAAGGCATGTCCAACTGAGCCATGAAACCAGGCAAATCTTAGTGATGCTGGGTCAGTTTCACATTTACATCCCAAACCCATAGCAAATCTAGATTGGTGGCAAATGGATCTGAAAAAAAAACCAAAAAAAACCCCAAAAAAACAAACAAACAAAAATAACCCACCAATATCAGACAGTTACAAAAAGGACTTAACTGTCTGGGGCTCCTTCATTTCTGTCTTTCTCTGTATTTATGGACACAGAATTATGGAAATCTCCATCTGATAAAGATTTTCAGGTGGAGAAGAATATTATTGTTCCATGAATAGTTCCAGTCCTGTAAGATAAGTGTGTAGCTAATGTAAAACTTCAGACTCTGGGGTACCCACAGCAGCTACCTGAGCTCCCTTAGCTACAGCCTGAGGGCACAGCAATTTCACTGGGAACTCCAAGAGCAAATCAGTTTTTGGACTGCCACTGAGTGAATAGAAGAAATGTCTTAAATTGGTAGGTATAGAGGGCCTCCTGAAAACAAACAAACAAAAAAAAAAAAGTTGCTTGTAGTAAAGAAATAATAAAGTGTTTACCTTGCTCTCAAGCTCAGCTGTGAGATTTTTCTCTCCTCAGCAGAGAGCAGTGGCAAACCAATGAAGGAACATGTGGTAAGTCTGGAATCACTTCTGATCTGCCACAACCAGCACAGATCAGCCAGACCTGACAGAAGCCAAGTTATTTGTCATTGCCCAGGGAATAACAAGACCTGTAGCACCCATAGACACCAGCAGAGTCTAGGCAGGGCCCCAAGCCCCAAATCTGAAGGGAAGCACTGCAAGTAAAACCACCATGAGGAGCAGGAGTCTTGTGTGCCTGGGCTGACATTGCCAGTGCATCTCCTGCTGCCCCTGAGCTCCCCATGGCTGGTTAATGGAGGCACTGAGTGGTGCAGCCCAGCTGCAGGGCTGGCTGGCTCCCTGCTGCTGTGACAGAGCTGTCTTGCAAGGCATCTCTGCCCAGCACTTCCCACGGTGACAAAGCTCTGCAGGTCCATAACAACTGCCACTGCCCTGAGTGACAGTGATGCTTTTGAAACAGGCTCCAAGCTCCTTTTACACTCTCATCCCAATTCAGAGCTGTGCACATAACATGTAAACAACATTAGCAAATGCTAAAACAAGTGCAGATGCTTTGTCATCTTTAATAGCTAGGAAGCCACTTCATAGAGCAAGATAAATGGAATTGGCCTGCTCAGACCAGAACTTTGGAGAAGTTCAGAGGTTTAAAAACTTAATTTCTGCTTAAAAACTAAATAACCATAATAATTTATTTTTAAAAAATAAATAATAAAAAATAATCCAACCAACTAGTTGACAAGTTCTCTAAAGAATTGTGAAGGCTTTCTTTGGCCAACAGTCTAGACACAGCAGCACACCCTTTAAAGCTCCTGCCCATCACCTAGCAAGCTTGCTCAGATTTCCCTGTGCTGTCACTGGGAGCTGGTAGGATTAGTGTGGGCATCACATTTGAATCCTTGGCAGACCTCACCAGCCAGCTCCTCCACTGTGGTGGCACAGTAAGTGTCCAGGGTGGGAGACAACAAAAGGCAAAGGATCTGGCCTGGCTGCCAGTGTGTCATTCAGCTGCTTCTGCTGAAAATTAGTCTCTCTCTATCTCTCTCTCCCCAGTTCTGATGAATATTGATGAACTTCACAGCATCAAAAGAAGCAAAGGCAGGACAGCTGTTTGAAGGGACAAACACTTCAGTTCTGGATTGGAAAAAAAAGAGACAGAGACAGCAGAGTGCTTGTGATGAGCCAGGCCTTCTCCCTCGCTTGTCAAAATGTGATTTACAGACACACTTCCATTCACCCTGTGGCTGCCAGTTCCCACATCCTATGTCCACAAATCTCTCTTGTTAATTGGATAGGCAATATGTGGGCTGCCTCCTCTATAAAAAGCTTCTTTAAACTGGGACGCTTCCCAGCTCATTTTAATAAATCATGACTATAATTACATTCTTTTGCTGCATATTTCTGCAATGAAATCTGTATCGTTCACTTACTGGCCTTCTTTACTGTCCAGCTATCATTTTGTCTTGCTTCTGAAGCTGCTTTTCTTTTCCTGGTCATTCAAAGACTGCCATTTGCTTTATTTGCTTTGAACCCCTAATCTAATTCAGCTGCTTTTTCCTTATCTTCAGAGCCTCTCCTCATCCTGTCCATCCCAACAATCCCACTTGTGCCTCCAGCCACTTTTTGCCATCAGTGACCACTGCAACTCACTCCTGATAGCTGTGCTCACTAAGGCTGTCCCAGTGCCTCAAGAGCCATTCCACCAGCATGCCAGGTGCATTTCTGAAGCTGCCCCTTCCCAGTGGCCAGCTGGCAAAAGCTCTTCTTTACATAACACACCCCTTTGTGATGGAATTTGCTTCTCTTCTTTTGGGGAAGTGGCTGTTCTCCCTTAAGGACTTTAACACACGATCAGCTCAGCATGGAAGCCAACAGAGTAATCACCATCCCCATCCAAGGCAAAGAGCTTTGCCAGACCCTGCAAGGAAATGCAACCTGGAGCTGCATTGCCCTCGGGGATGCACAGGGAGGGGAACCAGAGCCGCTGAAACATCTCTGCTGGTTGCTGTGAGAAGGAAGCAAAGAGCTTTGGTTTGCTGAAGTTCCTCACAGCTGTAATTCCCTTTTACACAGCCAGAACACGGGGAGGATGCCCTGAGCCAGATAATCACACTGATTTTGGCTTTGGGGTGCAGCCTGGAGAAGTAGGCAGAAGCCCCATCCCTCAGCTTTAAATCTCAATCCATCATCACAAAGCTGCTCTTGGCTTTCCTTTTCCTAAAGGTCCTGTCAGTCCTAATGTCTGGAGGTGACAGGACACATCTCAGGAGCCATGTTTTGGAAAAAGATGCAAAAATAATTACAAAGAAGAAAAAAAAGAGCAGACAAGCTGGATGGGATGTGGGTCAGATGAAGCAGCGTAAACATTCAGTCTTTGCTTTGCAACAACCAGAGCTTGAGATGTGAATGTGTGAGGGAACATCTTGTCCTATGGTTCTTAAAAGAACTTATCTATTTCTTTTTATAAGACAGAATAATTTTTTTAAGTGAAAACTTTGTCATTTTGCACCTCAAAAGCACCATGTAAAGAGTTTTCATGTGTAAAGTTATAATGTGGGATTGGTTTTATACTGACACTCACTTTCAGATTCAAAACAGATCGAGATATGCCTCTTCTTTGCATAACTCCAAGCTCAGCTTCAAAAGTCTAAGTGGGAAAATTAACATTAAAATGAATCCTTAAACTGCAATTACTTGGAAGATGCAGAGCATGAAGCATTGAAATGGCTCTCACTCAGTGACCCAGTTAAAATATACTGATCAGTACTGCAATTTGGTTGCAAACATTTTGGAGACTTGAGGATGTGGGGGCTCTATCCTGCTCCCAGCTTTACCCTACCCTTGGTGTTCTAATGCAGCCCAAACAAACAAATACATGTCCAAAACACTTTTGCCTTGAACCCATTTCCATTAGGTTGAGATCTTCCTCAGGCTTTATTAGGGAACACCAAAATACTCAAAAGAGCAGGTGAGCTTTAGAGATGTGCCAGAGTATCATGTAATCATTGGTAGTATGAGGCAGGAACTATTTTCACTGGCAATGAAAATTCAACTGCTGTGCTGCATTATTGTGAAGTAAAAATGTATTATATCAGATTACAGAGAAATAAAATCTCAGTAATTGCTACTACATAAGAATGGCTTTGCTGAAGGAGGCACTGGTCAAAGTATCATCTAGATTCTGAGAGAAAATTAATTTCTTTTCTTCACCATTTATTAGAAGAGGCATATTCAAGATACACCAAGAAGTGGAGTGAGATAGTAGAGTTGTTAGTGTGAAAACAGAGTGTTCTTCCCCTGCAAAAGGGTAGCAGAGCACCCTTTTGCAGGGGAAGAACACTCTGTTTTCACACTAACAACTCTACAATCAGTCTGAAGGACCTCATGAAACTTTGCCCTCAAGAACCCCAAGCTGCTTGACTTCCTCCTAAAAAATTTTTGCACCATTACCAAGGAAGCAGAAGTGACCAAGCTGAAATCTTTTCCCCCTCTCTCCTTGTCACTAGCCTTGCTGTTTAAAGGGGAAATGCAAACGAAGGAAGCTTACAGCCACTCTAACACCCCTGGCAACACAAGGTAATGCAAGCAACAGGGGACTCCAGGAGCTCCAGCCCCAGACTTCTCAGAGGGAGCCAAAGGAAGAAGCTCACCAGCTGACAGCAACAGCAAAGGCTTGTTTTCCCTGTGGTTTACCTGCTAGTGGAAAAGGAGCAGATGTATTTGGCAAACATTGCATCCTCAGGGCAGTAACACACTGGGCCTGCATTCCCCTTCTCTCCAAGGCTGCCTTTGGGTTTCATTTCTTTTTTTCTCCTTCCATATCCTCTGGCAGCCGCTTCCATATCCTCCTTTCCAGCTGCTTCTGATCTTCTCAGTAGACAAGTACCACAGTCCTGTCTACTATCCCAGGGACTGGGAGACAAGTAAAGGAGTGGGAACCACTAGTGAGCAAGTGTGGAACTGTACAAGGGTATTTTTTCCCCCAAAATCCATTTTGGGAATCAAATGGCCATTATGATTACAAGGCAATATTAACACACCTTCTATGAAATGTGTATTTAAGAAGCAGCCATTCAATACAAAGCAAGAGGTCATGTCTGAAATCACTAATTTCTGTGAAGAATTAGCTTTCTAATTTATAAGAAAGCCCTAATGACATTATTTAAATGTAAATATTAAGAGTGATAGAGCCAGCCTCTCTGAACACAGCACTTGCATTCAGTGAGGGCAGGGTGAGACAATGAACAGCACCAAGACATACCCAGGTGTTCACAGGCTTAGGTCTAGATCTATGTTGCAAAAGTTGTAGGGCACACATATTTCTTTTGTAAGAGAGGCCATGAACAGCTGTAACTTGAATAACTAAACAGTCTGATAGAGAAATCTCATACACTAGGAGAATAATACAGGGGAACTAAAAAAAAAAAAGGGCAACATAGAATAATAGGGAGAACAGCTAGTCAGTCCAACCATTCCATTAAAAGCAGGACTACCTTCAACGTTTTCTCAGGGTGTTGCAGAGTCAAGTCAAGGTAATATTCAGGGTCTCCAGCCTCTGTGGGCACCTCTACACCTCTCTCCAGGTGAGAAAAACTTTTCCTTAGGCACAATAGGAATTTCCCCTGGTGCCTTTTGTCATTTCTCTCCAGGCACCTCTCAGCAGCTCTGGTGCCTCTGCAACCCCCATTATGTAGCTCAAGGTAACCATAAGGTCCCACCTCATTCTTCTCTTCTTAAAGCTCAACAAACCCATCTCTCTCAGCCTTCCTTAAACCTTGGAACTCCTGCCTACTGACCATACTAGTGGCCACTCACTAACATTACTCTAGTTTACCAATGCTTTTACCAATATTTTTTAGGAGCCAGAACCAGATGGATTACACCAGGTGTGGTCTCAAGTTCTTAAGAGGGAGCAATCCCTGCCCTGCCAGCTGTGCTGGCATTATTGCACCTCGTGTCTGCTGTGGCTGGCTCTCCTTGTTGGAATGGCACATTTTTGACTCATGTTCAGCTTCATGTCCATCAAGACCTCCAAGTGCTTTTAGTTTAAGCTGATTGCCAGCCAACCAGTCCCCAGCTTGCACTGGTTATTATTTCACAGCTGCAGGACTTTACCTTCTTAAATTTCATGCCTCTGTCATCCAATTTCTCCAGTTTGTTCATGTCCCCCTGCATGAGAACAGCCTTGTCCTCCAGCATAGAGTACTCTCAATATACAAAATAACTGGAAGCAACATCATGGGAGAGATGATAGCCAGCTTAATGGTACTGTATAAACTCAGAAAGAGCAGGACTGACAGCTCTGTTATAGTCATCCTTCTGCTGGAAAACAGCCTGTGCTGCTGTCCTTCACGGGGTAGTTGATGCCCTTACTTTTCAAGATGAAACCAAAGGATGATGCAGTTTACAGAAGAAGCTTAGAGAATTCCTGTGAGAAGCTTTAGCAAGGACTAGTAGAATTAAGGTACCTTTTTATCTCTACTTTCTGTCCCAGAAGTCAAAATTATTAGCATAGCCCAAAGCATGAAGCACATCATGCAATCTGGGAAAAAAGATGCACTTTCCTGTGACCTTAACTAAGTCACATAGGTCACATAGGCAGCAAAAATGAGCTGCTTAAAATAACAACTAAGCAGAGCTTCCCTGCATTTGTCCACAGGAAAAAAAAATAGGGAAAACACCAAACAGTTCTATTTCCTCTTCAGAGCTGCTTATTCATTCAAATAAAAAGACAACACCTAAGTAACAACAAACAAAAATTAAGGAGAAGATAATGCTGCATTCTTAGTCATGCAAAACCTAAATACCTATGGCTTAGGGCAAAGGAGAAAGTGGCTCCACTCCAGGAGCTGTGCTAACAGCTCTATCTACACCTTCCCCTTGCACACACAGCAGTGGTTTTGACTCAGCCCACTCAGATTGTCTCTCACATTATGTTGAAACACCATGCAGGAAATCAATACAAATCAATTATTAAATCCATTAGAAAGAGTTGAGCACATGCTTAGAAAAATCCAAAGAAAATTAGAAGAAGCTTACCAGCTCAAAGAGAGGCCATGCAGCTTCCAGTGTTGAGACCTGGAAGGCAGAAAGAGCAACTGTGAGGACTCACCCACCTGGGGGCTGACAGCTTTATTGAGCAGCCAGAAATCACCTTGAGGGGCAGCAGCTATGGATCACCCTCCTCTCTCCACCTGCCCAGCCTTCACACCCTCACAGCTGTTGAGCTGAATAGATCAGGCAAATCCCACCACTTCCAAAGCAAGATCACAGTTTTCCCTGAGCTCAGAATAGAGTAGGCTCTTTGGATCCAGGGTTTTGCTGCTATGAGAGACCTGGCAGCATTGCATCAGCTCCACTGGGTACCTTGCCTCCACAAATGGCAGGGACAACCAACTGTGATGCTCAGGAATCTGGGATACCCTGCAAACTCTGTGTGTCAGAAACACTAAGCACCCACCCAAGGTAGATCTCATCTCTGCAAGAAACAGGTTCCTGACACCTGTCTCCCACCATTTTCAGGATTCAGCAGATTCCTGTCTCCCATGGCATCTCTCTGCTCTGAGGAGAAGCTGCTTTTGGCTGCCTGCTCCTCAGAGTGTTCCCTGCTGAATCTGCAGCCCTCTCCAAGGCTCCTCAAGCCAGAAGCACTGTACAATGCAGGGTAGGATGCAATGAATAATTTTGCTAATAAAAAAACAATTTCAATTTCCTTGAAACCCCAGAATGTCTGCGAGCAGTTTTCTCCAAGGAAAGAAACCATGACCATAAGTTTCACCTTCATCAAAATGAACCTTCTCCTGTAGAGGACCTCCACTTGCATCAGCCCTTGCCAGCCTAAAGAAGAGATGCTGCCACAGACCACTTCAGTGACCAAGTTTTTGGCAGTCATGTGGGATATCAGCAATCCCCTCCCCTAAATTAGAGCTGGGCTGACTGACTCCAATGCCCTTGCAGTACCCTGTCAGGTAAATGGGGAGGCTTTGGAATCTCTATTTTGTGGGACAGGAGAATGGCTGCTGTCACAAAGCCCCATGAGCTCCTGTCCTGAGATTTAATAAGCAGGACTGGAAGGTTTCTGCTGACTTTTGAGAGTCTTTAATATTCAGTTAAAGGGAGTCATTCCTACAGGAGAAAACAAGTCTTCTGTTGGAGTCAGGACCAAGTAGTTTTGCTCCACTACTTACCCTACAGTGTTTGATCAGAATAATCCTTTAGCACATGGCAATTTCCTTGGGGTTCCTTCTTCCTTGGCTCTTCCTTGTTTTGCATAATCAGAGCATCTATCTTGCTTTCTAAAGCATTTCTTTCTCTCCAGAGGGCAATCTAACCTTCTCATTTCTCCATTTTCACTCAGTGGGCCATCAAACACAGGGAACAGAGTCTGTGTAGTGGAAACTCACTCAAGTGCTGGCTCACTAGACCTGCCTTAAGGATTTTTTTTTGTCCCAGTTTAGCTGATGGGCCCACTTTACTCTTTGGATGAAAAGTACACCATGCAAGTGCTGTTGGCTTGTTGTTCCTGGGACAGAAAAATAATCAGCCTGACCACAGAGAAATTACATACATTGACTTGTCAGGCATTTCCTCTCCTCAACTCCACATCTCCTTTTGTTAAAAAAAAAAAAAAAAAAAAAAGGAATGCCAAAATGGGAAAGTAAGCCCTTGTTCATCTTTCATGCACAGTGAACCTGAGCTCATCTTACCTGCCAAATCTATAAGGACACCCATGTGTTGTTCCCTCCTGAGTGCCCAGCCACTGACTTTGCTTGGTCTCTGCCCCACAGCCACCCAGAAGGATGCAGAGAAGTGGCAGAGGCTCAATAAAATAGATGTGCCTCACTCTGAAATAGATATGGCAAGATGAGCTGGCGAGGAAGAAGGAGCCAATTTGTCTCCGGCCCCCGTAAAATCCCAGACTGTGTTCTCAGTAATATGATCAGATTTGGGGCTAGATGATCAGATTTGGCAGTTCTAATAGAGTCCATCTGCCAGCACTGTGATTGTAAACACAACCAACATCTGAATATAATAATAATAATGATAAAAAGTAATGTTAGCATGGCCCACACCCACTGGGACATCTCATTTTTGCTTTGGCTTTAGGTTAAAGGATGATGAGGATGTTTGGACCAACAGCTTCATTTCAGCCAGTGTTTCTGATAAGTCTGTCACCACATTTGTCTCTGGAAAATATTAAGCATAACATAGGGCTCATTCCTAGATGATATACAAGCAGCTTGTTTTTCTCATTTCACCACAAATCTTATTTATATATACATTGCAAATAGATTCATACCACACACAGAGCACATCCACAGAGCCTGATTTTCCAATGTTATGCTAGGTTTATGATCTTGTAATTCCATAGACTTAGATGAGTTTTACCAGAATAAATCTGGTTCCTAAAAAGAAAGGATATATTATGGACTTGCACATATTACTTATGCATCCAACCAGAAATGTTAGTATAGGCAGACACCTGGCACAGATGAAATAGTTAAATCTGCCTCCTACTCCCTTTCACAAGACCCTGATTTCAGTTGCTTGCAAATGTTAAACATTCAGTGTTCAGGCAGAAATTTTCCCTGTAATATGCTCGCCTAAGGCTAAATATTTTTTCAGAGAGTTCCAGCAAAATTAGCCCAGCCATTTGGAGGATGAATTTAGGGAAAACCACAGTGTTTCACTAATATTAAGAAAGGCTCTGCCTGCCTTATTTAGAAGTTCTGAAGCTTTGAAGCAAGGCTTTCAAACACTGAAAGGAAGCACTGAGCTGTATCCCAGGAGAGGATGTGCTGCTGCCTTGGAAATCTGTCCACAATCCAAAAGGGACGTGCCCAAACCCAGCAGCTGACACTCAGCAGTTTCTGTGCACCGGCCCCTCAGTTACCCAGTGTGCAGAGGAGATCTCTGTGCTCTCCCGAGGCACCATCATCCCTCAGGGAACCCCCAGCGGGTGTTTACAGCACCACTTAGAAGGAGCGATCAGAGCTGAAAGCGTTCTGGGACACAAGCACTCGTGTTTGCCCTGCAGGCTGCAGGAACAGAGGCTGCTGAGCTCAGAATCCAGAGCTGCCAGCTGGGCAACAGGGACAACCAGCAGACTTCGGAGAAGGACAGAAGAGGGGAGTGAGAAAGCTGCCCTAAGTTAAGGTTGTGTGGTTGTTTGTTTTTTGTTTGCCTGTGGTTTTTTTTTTTTTTTTGTTTGGTTTGGGTTTTGTTGTTTGGTTTTTTAAATCAATAACTCCCAGCAATGTCCTGGTTAGCACTGCCAAAAAATCCCTTCTATTGTCTTTGCTTAGGCAGAGCTACATTAATTTCAGCTGCTTGTCTCTAAGGATATACAGAAAATCCTGCAGAACTATGTACTTGGTACATGAGCAATCTTTAGACAACAAAGAAAAAGAAAAATTTAGGCTGGATCAGGCCTCTGGAGTTAAAAGCTCTAACAGCCCACTGCCAATTTAAAGCAGAAGCAAGGACCAAGCAATGATTTTCTGTAATTCTCTGCTTCTGGGGGTCACTGTGGCATAAGACAAACCAGCAGCATGCACAGGTGGCACCTCTCTCTTGGTGACAGCACCTAGATAGTGCAGGTAGAGGGAGGTGCCTACCTTCACCAGAAAGAGAGTGATGGACAGGAGCTGAGACAGGAGGGATGCCTGTGGATCCACTCTTCCACAGCAACTGGAATCAAAGCTCTTGTTCTCCAGAAGAGCTCTGGAGAACTGATCTGAAGAAATCCCTAGCAAAGAAGGTGACCCACCTTCTTCTATCAGTTGGCCACAAAGACCAGCAGTTCCCAAAGCTTGCAGCCCAGTGGTTCACAGCAAACCCACAGCACACCCTCTCTTCTTCAAAGAGGATATTCCATCTTTAGCATACATTTAATTTGATGTTTAACACATCTCTTGCAGATGAGCTGCTGACCACTCACTACAGCCACTGACAAACGTGGGCTGCAGACCACCCTGCCAGAGAAAACAACTTTTCAGTGCTCTGGCTGCACACTCTTTACTCAAGTGGAGGTCTCTGCTAGACAGTCTAAATAGCTCAGCCATTTTGCTGGCCCCTGTGAGGGTACATATGGTTCCATATGCTGGGAAAGCTGTTTTTTTTCAATTAGCTCCTAAAACAAAGTGCATGAATTTGTACACAAACCAATGTTAAAAAAAAAAAAATATTAAGGTTGCAGAATCAAGCAGTTAAAAGCCAGGAACTGGCTGACAATGTCTTGGTCACACAAAAGAGAGATCTAAATAAATGTGATTTGATAGCCAAAAAGTTCTCTCTGGAAGACAGGCTAGATAAATAGAAATAAAAGAATGAGGCTGTTTTGTTTGAGAACAGCTTCTTACATCATGATCATCTTTCCAGACCATTTCATTCTCTCCTCCCTAAACTTCTGCCAAACTGCAGCTAGGTTTAACAAGAAGATTTCACAAAAGGTTAATCTTAGCACTTAAGAAGTAAGCAGAGTTTGAGCTTCAGAGGTGTTTTTCTTTGATCATTTTGAAGAGTTATAATGGTGTAAATTGAGTACCTTAAATTTACCACACTGGAAAGCTGCAGCACTACATCATTCTTCCTGCAATTTTTCTTCCTCTACAAAGATGACATAAATCCCTGTGGTGGGTCTGCTACAGTGTTGGACTTATCAAGCTGAAATCTGATTTCAGCAGGAGGAGGAAAAAAGATTTCAGAAGGAATGTGTTTAGGGTTCTGCAAACAACCCCATGTCCCACTCCTGCCCCCTCTGCCTCTGTCATCAGACACACCCCAAATAAGTAAAAGTAAAAGAGACCTCTAAAGGCACTGCTGAGAACCCATCAGAGCCCAGCCTACAGGAGACACCAGTCAAAAGGCTTTGAATAGTGAGCAATACATGGGAGGCTAAAAAAAAAAAAATCCCTCAAAAAACACAACCCCAAGCCCACCCCCCACCCCCCCCAAATTTTAAAATGTGGTAAAAACCACAAAGAATTCATATGAAATCAAAACAAATTCAATCCTTTTTCCCTGAGAAGAACTCCTACAAGCCCTGCAGCAGCCTGTCTCCAGCAGGCTTCACAGAGGCTTATCTGCAGGTCAGAATGGGCCTCTGAAGCAAACAACCTTGAAATGTGGTGACACTGCTCACACAGGTCCTCCTGGGGGGCTGAGCAGGATTCCCAAATCCCAACCTGGCTGGAAACTTGTAGAGGAAAGGAGTACAGGAGCAGCACAGGCTGCCAAAGGCTAAACATAAAAGGACCAAACTGTAGGACAGCCCCAGCTTGAGGCAGGGGTGGGAGTAGAAAGGAGAGGGTGATGAGTAAAGGATGGCCCCTTTAAAATGGGAACAAGTCCCAGTCCTACATGTAAAGTTCTGTCTTTCACCAGTGAAAGCTGTGATTTTTTTCCCTCAGGAGCATTTTCACTAGACCCCCAAAACTGCAGACATCAGTGCAAGCAAGATGATAGCTCTGGAGAAGGGCCAGCAGAGTTCAAAGCCCCTAGCTGGAAACCTAAGCAACACTGACAAGCATTGAGGGAAAATTTATGAGGTCCTGATTGCTAAAAGCATATGTTTGGGATCTAAAAAAGTAACAATTATGCCACCCACGCTGCTTATTCTTTTCTTGTCTGAGGAGTTTTGGGCTAACATGTTGAAATGTAAACCAACCTGAGCACATTTTAGATAGGATTTATGGCATTCCCAGACTGACATTTAGAATCATGGCTTGCAGTTGAGCATACTATTCAACAAGCCACCTGCCTCTATAAATGTCACTATTTGGGCTCAAAATTGGTTTCCATATAACTCAAAGCAACTCTGGTTCCTTCAGCTCCTGCCTGTTTATAGGGATGTTTCATGGCATACAGCACTGAAAAAGACAATTTGTAGAAAATAAAGGTTAAAGTATTGTGTGATTTATCTTGTTTGAAAGCAGTTGAAAGGGGCATGTGAAACTTGCATCCCAGTAAAGATGCAGGACTGACCCCTGAATTAATTGGTGCTGGCTTGTGCAACCAGCAACCCTGTGAGGAACCCAGGGAAAACCCACTCATGGAGAAGAGCAGTGGAACACCGGGTGGGGTGACAGGTGGCATTAGCTTTTCATACCTGGAGATACCTGAGCCTTTCACAAAACACCAGGGGTGCCCAACAGGGCTCTGTTTGGATGCAGGGATTCTTCTTCAGAATAAGTCCTGCAGAAAAGCAGCCATCCAGCCACATCCATGGGAGCAAGCAGTGAACCAGGCATGGGATGCAAGGAGGCAGAGGCATGTCAGGACTGCAGTGTGCTGGAGTGCTCAGACTGCACAATCCCTGCCTACCACAGTCCCCAAAAACTGTCTCTCTTGAGTGCCTCCGTGCTCCTCAGAGGAAAGGGAGGCAGCACTTGGAGACAAATTCTGCCCAAGGGCAGCTGCAGCAGCAATGGCTCCAGCACTGCTTGTACAAAGCACCTTTGATTCTGGCTACATGCTCAGGGAGCTTCATTGGAATCCTGGCATAATTGAAGACTGAAAGGGAGATCTGCAGGTGATCTAGACCAATGTTCTGCTCCAAGCAGGGCCAACTACATTAGGAAGGTCTTGCCCTTGTGCATTTGGATGAACACACTGTCACAGCCAATATGTTTGCTCTGAAGATCACAGAGACATCACCTAGACATGTTCTCTAAAAACAGAACATTTCATACACAGCCTCAGGGTGTGGATTCTGTTGGGCAGCAGAAGCCATTGGCAAATTCACTGCATAACTGTACCACAGTGAAGCACAGAGAGAGCTCACCAACAAACTCTCATTCCTTTGATAATGCATAACTGGCAATTTCCTGCTTTGCAGGGAAGAAAAAGCACATAAGATGTTTCCCTGCAGTTTAGGCACACCAGAGACCAGTGAAATTAGGTGGTGAATAGCTCTGGAAAAGGAGTGATACGTTGAGACCATTGTCTCTCTCTAAAATCTCTGTATGAATAATCAGGTCAGAAAACTGGTATTTCATAACAGAGACATAACAGATATTGCTCTGCTTTAACAAAGCTCTCTTCCACTCAACAGGATATGCTTGCCAGACAATCATATCTTACTTCATTTAAACACTGTGGTGTCTGAAGGTATTGGGCATCTTCCTGCAACCACCATCAACAAGGCTTTGAATACTGCAAAGAAGAGGGAAAATAAACCTGTGCCTACCATCTCATGCAATCAAACCAATAAAAAATTTAGCCATTTGGGACTGAAAAATTAACAAATTGGTGACAAACAGAATGAAAATCATCTTGATAGCTAGCTGAGATCTGCCTGACCTGATCTTCCTAACATGATCACTATTAAAAAAACCCCAAAAATCATGTGTACATCATTATTGAAGCTCATGGGATGAAAAATTATACATTAGGCATCCTCAGGCACAACTTTTAATGGGAAACACGTTTTTCATTTTGTCACAGGTTTATAAATGGTTGTACTCCACTCTTGGAGGTTTTCCTCTACGGTTGACTCTCCCTATGCAGAACAGAGTCCTGCAGGCAAAGACTGGGTGATGGCACATCAATTGCTGAAATGAGTTCTTGCTTGACACAGGCAAGATGAGTAGCCTCCCTTGTACAGCCATTACTTGAACATGTGGGAAAAATGAAGCAGAGATTTCTAGAATCACATGAAATCTAATATATAACACAAAAACATCCCATGCTAACAATACTCCTGAGGAAAAGCCCTCATGTTGAGAAAGTAATATTGTTGTAGATGAAACATCACCTCCTTCCTGCAAGTGCAAGGAACAGCACACACAGAAATAAAGCTATTATATATCAAAGGCTGCAAATCAACATTGTGACTCTTACAGCCAAGGCTTTGCCATTCTGAATAAAGGCATTTTGTCATTCCCTGAATTAAACTGAAACAGGACCCAAGGCAAGATAAATGTAGGAACAGAAGGGAAAAGTGTCCTAGACTACTGACAATGGCTTTTCAGAAAGGTCCAAAAGGGATGACTGACAGAAGTTACAGCATCAGAAAGCACGTGTTTAGAGATCTAGGATCTTCTCCTTTCACATTCACTCCTTCCTTGGATGCTCAGTTGGCCTAGGAAATCAAGGTGATGCTGGGTGTTGAGACTGTGAGCCTGACTACCATGCATACTCTGTCAGAAGAAATCCAAGGACACATTGAGGTGAAAAAAAAAATCTATCTTATTCTAAAAAGTTTAAATCCCTAAATGCTACTCATCTATAGAATGGTACAGCTGAGCCCAACATGGAGCACCATGACAGAAGTATGTAATAAAACCTACAGAACTGTCTTTTGCTATCAGCTTTCCTAGCAACTGCTGGACTCAAAGCAGCACTTCAACACCATCAGTGAGATTGCACCCATTTAAACAATCACACCTCACAAAGAGCTTTTAGTACTACAAAACTTTGAACTCTAAACAAATTCAACATGTTAAATAATGAGGGAGACTCTTCCTTTCAGTGTCACTCCTGACTGTCTCTCTCCTGCTTTCTGGCTCCTGTAGCAAGTCAGGCACACGGTGAAAAAAATATTTCGAGCCAGTGGGTGGCACTCAGTACTATATGCTGGATGTGTTGCTGATAGTTTGAATATATCAGATATTTTTAGGTACTGTGAGCAGTTCTAGGCAATCAAGTATGGTAATCAAGAGCATACAAAAGCTCAGCTACATCAGTTCAGTCAGGATTTTAAGGATTCAGGTTTTGCAACTCTGTCAGTTGACGTGCTGGAATGGTATGAGAGGAGTTGCTCTTTGCTGTGGTGTAGACATTTTCAGCAGAATTTTACTGAATTTCACAGGCATGTTCAGAAGAATCATCTTCCTGAGAACTTCCCACTGTGCTCAGCTTAGCAGACAGTTATTTCCATAATAGCAGCTTTCTGTGAGGAAATAGGAAACATGGCTCTAGGTGGAGATATTCAGAGTTACCTGCCACAGTGAAAATCCCTGGGTTCCAGCGGGCCACAGCATTTGCGAAATGACACAGAGATGTTATAGGCAGGAAGATTACAGAGCAGCCCATCTTTTTTAGACGAGGCAAGCAGACGAGAGAGGCAGCCCCGGGGGAGCGCTCAGCACCGCGGACAGCGGCACAGCCGCTCCCGCAGTCACCTTCCCTCTCCCTCCCTCCCCTTGTCCCTCTCTCTGTCCCTCTGTCCCACACAGCTGGCACGATGGCTGACACTCCAGCAAAGCCCAGGACAGGCTTTCTGCACTGCCCTCCACGTGTCCCTTGGCTGGACCCACACCTGACAGGCTTCGGCTTTGTGGTGGAGATCTCAGTTTGGTACCAGAGGGAGTTTCCCCCACAAGTGACACCAAGGATTTAGGAGTTACAGATGTGTTCTGAACTGGAGAAAGAACAGGCTCTGTAGCTGTATTAATAGCTTTCCAACAAACTACTCCCTAAACTTGCCTATACCTGTTTATCTCCTCTTCCTCAATGCCACATTGTTTAGACCCTCCCACAGCCGTGGGTCTCTCCTATCTGGCTTTGAGTACATCCACAGAGAGGCAATACATTGTACAAATAAACTTTATACCAATTATATAAGTATATCCAGCATGTACCTGCACCTCTCATGGAGGGATCATTGCAAAGAAGTGAGTCTGATAGCAAAACTGGAGACTGGAAGATACAGTTGTGCTGCCTGTGCACCTCTATGCTACGTTTTGAGCAGTTTCAGGGTCAGGAATGGGACTGTGCTTTCCCTGACAGTAACACAAAGTAAATGCCAGCAGGTGCCTTTCACAACACTCAAAAGCCAGAATTTCCCTGTCTAACCTTTTCTCCTTCACCAATATGCTCTGTCTTCTTGGAAAAGGACATGAGGGTCACAACCCATGGTCTCCTTGAAACCTCCAGAGGTCCCTCCATCCATCTGGTTCTCCCATGCTTAGATCTTTTGTCAGAGAGCTACTTCTTTTCTCCTGTGAATAAGCCTCCTGCTTTCCTCAGCAAGCAGAACATACCAGACACCTGCTGACACCTGGCAATCCAAACAGCCACTGGTTTCTCATGTGGGTTTTCCCCTTACACCTTCCCTTCCCCCACAGCTCTACAGTTTGTGATGCCACAGAACTCTACAGCTCACGCTTCAGCTTTTAGCCTGCTCTGAGGAAGTGACATACCCTTGCAATTGAAGCCAAGACTCCTTGAAGCGAGCTGTGGCTACCAGAGTTAGAAATTGCATGGTAGTGGGACTCCTGCCTAATGCTTATTGCTTTTCCTGATCATTTCCTTTCACTTGCAAAGGCTAATTATCCTCTGCTGGAAGCAGAGCCACTTCACTCAAGATTATTGCCATTATCACATTTTGAACAAGTCAAGCACCTGCCCTCCTAATGATCTCTGCCCACACAGGCCAACCAAGCTATTCTGCTACCCTCAAATTCCTCCTGCCCATCCTACAGAAAGAGCAGAAAGACAGGCTGGATAAAATTCTGAGCCATCTTCTCTGATCTCTGAGCTGGCTGTGCTTTGAGCAGCAGGTTGACTAGGAACCTCCTAAGCTCCCTTCTAACCTGAAATAAGTTCTGGTTCTAAGTCTTCAAGGAAGGAGAGTAATAGAAATTGACAGAAAATTCAGCTCTGTAACATACTCCTTAAAGGGCTCTGTTTCCTTTCTTTAGGGCTTTCCCCTAATTCTAAAAGAGATCTGGACACCACCGGCCCAGGCAATCAACACCTTCAGTAACTCAGAATCAGAACCTTACATACCTTTAGGTGCTTCTGTCCCACAGAGTTCTGAGCTCTTCATGCCAATGGCTGTTTTTCAAGGTCCTACAACTTTGGTGTTCCTAGATTATCTTTCAGAGCATTGATGAAGTGCTGGCTTGAACGCCCTCCAAGTTTTCTGAATGCTGTAGTATCATTTACTTGGGTTAGAGAATCCACAGTAAAAAGCAAAATTAAAAAGCACCAAAAAGTCATGATAAATGATGCAATTAAGGCAACATAACACACTTTAAATCAAGAAGAGCTACAGTTCAGCTCCTGGGTATGGAAAGGTTCTAATTTACCATGGCAAGACAAAGCATATGCATCAAATTAGTCATGTTTCAGAATCTCTCTTATGCACAAACGTCAGCAAAACTGACTATTCACTTGCACACAACCAGCAAACAAGATGTGGAGACTTTTCTTCTCTAATTACTATAGGTTATAAACCTTCTGAGTGTTTCTCTTTCCCTGCAAAATAAACCCACCGGGGGTGCACTCAGATTAGCAGAATTCCCCACCCAACATGGATGGTACATTTCCCTGAGCTTGCTTCATGAGAAGGAAGCAGGTTTTGCCAGAGGATGACTTTGAGCATCTGACGATTTAGGAGCACAACTCTGGCTATCCCTCAACCCCTAACAAAAACCTAACAAGATAAGCCTCCTGATCTAAATCAGGTGCCTAAAATTAGGTAATGTGCTTATTTTCTTCCTTATCTACCTATTGGCATTCCATATCCTAGTGCTTCAAAGGTCCACAGTTGCTGATTTTTGCCCTCTATTTTTTCCCCAACCAAAAGGGGGATATTTTTTAAAAAGAAAACGTTATTGTACAAAGTTTTGTTGTGAAACAGAATCAGTCAGAGAAGGATAAAATATTTCCCTGTGCTTTAATATAGCTTCAAATTTTTTTTTTAGATTATGAATTGTTAGCGTACTGCTAGGCAATCTCCTGCAGCAGAATAAATCTTGGACTCAGGTGTCCCATGACACAAGTGACCTTGGATGAAAGCCACAAAAATGGCAACAAAATAAACTAGCACACATCCTTTGACATTAAGTAGCTGGTGCTATATTTTCCTGCAGCAATACTGTCATAAAGTAAAATCCAGAGTTAAGAGTCAACTACAGCTCCATACCCAAATAAAAAGTAGAAGCAAATTAAATCTGCCCCTGCCCAAAACTGGAACAAAGCAAAAATAGGGAGATATTTTAAGTATAAATACTAAGTTAAATACTACATATGTATAGTTTATAAGCAAAGCAATACTCTCTTTTTCTTGCCATAGTTAATCTTGGATGTGTTTGCCTCATGTTTTCTGTATTTTCCCCAATGTGCAGTACAGTTACAGAATTTTATCATTTAAAGATTTGGGCCTTGAGTCAGTAATTTGGTCCTGAAACACTGAAAAAAACCCGCACAAAATCTATTTGAAAACATTTTACAGATACAGTAATCTGAAGAAAGAGAACAGTAAGAGAATCTCATTATCCATGCTTTATGGGAGTATCTACAGACAGAAAAATCTAGCACCACTCCACAGTTAAGCTTCCTAATTCAGCAGATCAGAGTCACAAACCCCAAAGAGTGCACGTGTGAGAAGAGGACGGAGGAATCCAGAATCACAATGAAGTGAGAAAATTTCTGTGTTTACAAAAAGCGGATGTTGAAGATCTAAGACAACATCCTGATGCCCTGGAAGATCACTGCATTGTGAAGCTACAGAACAGACTGCAAAGTGAGAGGGTAACAAAGCCTAATCAGAGCAGACAGAGACTAACACAAGCATTCCTTCTGTGACAGACAGCTAGGAATGATTTACAACCAAAACCAGATGCTACTTGAGCCACACAGTGACAGTGGTTTGTGTATTTTATTAGAAGAATATCAATCACCAGTAGAAAATCCCATTAAATAAAAATCAAATGAGCCTTCACCAGACTTAGGAAGAAGGAACCACAATAATGGAGGCAGCCTGAGACTGTGCAGAATTCTGTCTTATTGACAGAACAACCTTTGGCAGCCAGGAAAGTTCCTTTAGAGCCTCCAGCCTGGTGGCTCAGACAGCCCCGGGTTCCAAAGTACTTACAGATCAGAGGAGCACAATAGGAAAATATTTGCAACCTCTTTACCTTAGATCTACCTTCATGTAATCAGTAAACTTTTTGACTAACAATGCATTGGGATAAATATTCTGTAACCGAACATCTGGAATAGTTGCTCTTCTTTGCAGTGATTTCCATGCTTGCTGTTCCAGTGAAATCAATGTTTAGGGTATTTCTTGTGCATGGATTCTCTCTTGGCCAGGCTGGCTTTTTGTTTTTCTTCCATCACAATGGTGCAGACAGATCCTTGTCAGTTTTTCTTCAAAACAGTAACAGAAATAGAGCTAATCACGCTGTTCACCCTAACAGAGCTGATTCTTGTTTGGCAGAGTTATGATCCTTGCCATAGTGAGGAACTAGACTCCATGTCTCTGTTTAGTCTCACCTCACGCTGAGACATTTCTGAGTGGTCTGTACATAGCAAAGGACAGTGATAACCAGCTCAGTTCAGTGCACACTCAGATGCACTGCAATGTTCTCCCATTATTCTCGTTGCAGTTTTGTTTAACCCCCTGCATCCTCCAGGAAGATCCTCACGGCAGGAGGAACGTGAGACACAGGGTGTGCTCTCCCTGGGAGGACACAGCTCTTGCAGAGCACAGCCACAACTGCTGCTGAGAGCTTCATGGCTGTGCTCAAATCCCTACAAAAGCTGCAGACATTTGGCCCCATTACCACACTTTGCACAACAACCTCTGAGGGCAGGCAAGGCATGTTCTATAAAAAGGACAGTATGGAGTATTTCTATTTAATAGAAACTGCTTAAGGCACCCTTAGCTGTTGTAGTTGCACATTCTGCTCTACAAGGCGCTGAGAGATAGAAGGCCAATGCATTTAATAAAAAAAGGAAAAAATCCATTATTCATATACTGATATGACCTTTCCATACTCTGTATTTTGCTCAGAATCTCATTTATGTGACTATGGAGAGTTTTCCTGATGTGCACACAATACCATGTAGCTTGAGCTCTGCAAGAAAAAAAAAAAAAAATCAGCAGGAAACGGCATGACAATGGGTAAAGTCCCAGTAATTTAATCAAATGGGTAATTAAATTATTTAAATTGTTCACTTAACATACCTGACAACAAGAGAAAGCAAACACTGAGCCTATTTCATCCTTGCTAGGGACCAAATAGGACAAGTTACCATTTTAAGAGACTGGGAGTTCGAATTTGGGTTAAGAATGTGATTCTAGTCCAAAAAAGATCAACACTGTCAGAGGGCAGGAGGCAGCATAGGAGCCAAATATTTACTTGGGTAACAAATACACTCTTTAGAGCCTGTTAGCAATCACAACCTGCAACCTCACAAATAATCCAGGATGTTTGTTAATACCTGCAGAGGGGCTTCCCAACCTGCACCCTCACACATGGCACAGATGCTACCACCAGTCATCTGGAGTTCTGCTTCCAATCCATCAGGTTCACTTCAAAGCCTCAAGGGGAATTAGCAACTGGGATGTCATTCATCACCTTGCTGAGAACCATTTTTTCTCCAGGAAAGCCTGTCATACCAAGCAACCCACACAAAATACAATTAAACAGTGTCACTGCTAGACAGATTAAAATTGCAGTTCAATAGTGGAACTCGCTGTTGCTGAGCAATTTCATAAATTAAGTATGTTCTGGCAGAGCTTCTGTGGAAGGTATCAGCAGTAATCCAAACACCAGGACCCAGCAAATTGCATGGGTAAAATCCTAGCTCTGTTAGAGCCAATAGCAAAACTCCCAGGCACTCATACAGAGCCAGAATTTTAATTTCTCATGCCAGCTGCAACACATTGCTATGGCTTTGGGCAAACTACACTAATTCAGCCTCCCTAGTTCAAAAACATAGACCACTAAGCACTGCTTTTAGAGAGACAAGCTGTGGAGGACATACAGAAGTGGCCCATACAGTAAAGGGCAAGCATTATCAATCAGTGCAATTTAGCAAACAGGCTACTTCAGCAACTCACCACCAAAGAAATACTCCACTGGTACAAATACCAGGCTTGCAGTTCCTGCCTGGAAAATTCATTTCTTGTCCTGTGGAAGGCTGGTAACAGTGTCTTCTTTATGAATTCCATGCACAGCAGACTGGCTGAGGCTCTGGTGCAGATGACTATCTTCACTAGTTTGATATTTTGAGGATTGTGTTCAGGTGCTCTGCATCAACCATCAGTTATGTTCTTTCACAGCCAGTGTGTGTAAGTGGACAGCTGCCTTCACGAGTCAGAGGTTAACAAACACACTGCTACACAAACACACATATTAACTCTGGATAACACACACATTTGTTTAAAATTAATTCTCAGGTGTTTTTGCAAAGTTTTATGGGTGTATGAAAATGATATTTGGCTCCTTGGTAGGTGGCATGTTACAATTTTTAAAGAAATATTATTCTTCCCATATAAATGCACAACAGATGTAACATTTGACCTAAGCAATAAGATTTATTATTGTTTGTAAAGCAAATTCAGCACAGCTTAAGAGAATACTGTACAGAATTCTTTAAGCTAGGAAGAGGTTCTTCTTGTCATCAATGCATGCTTTGCATTTGTCAGTTCTTGCCCTCAAAGCCAACCCACAGTTTAGTATTTCAGGCTTTTTACAAAGGTGATGATCCTGCAAATTCAATCTGCTAATGTAGCACAAAGCAGGCTCCTTACAGTCACAGCAGTCCTGGGCTCATCTCCTTGCTTTCAGTATCAAAAGAAATGTGCATGGTGTCTTTGGTCTCCTTTTGAGCCCCCAAAACATTTCATGTGATTTATGTTAGGCGTAATTCCAACAGCACATGCAATCAAAAGTAAGTGTCACACATTGTTTGGCAATGAAAAATAAATATTACAGCTGTGATCAAAGAACATGTCTTGCTTATATTGTCTAACATTAATTTCTTTACCTCATGCACATTTGTATAAATATTTACGGTTTCATTTTTTCTTCAAAAGCCATAGTTCTTCTGTTTTCTAAAAATAACCTGCTTATGCATAATCTTCTCTTTTCAAAGCACTGTTCTTCCTTTTGTTAAGTTCATTTCCAAGATCTCTGTGCATGAGAAGTGGTGAAAGATGGATATATGCAACTTCACTAACAAACCTGTTGAAAATACCTAAAAATGAGGAACAATTATTGGATAAACCCCTTCAATGGTAACCAGTTCTGTGAGAAATGAATAGGCCTCTATGTTATGCAGTAATTTTACATTTTGTATAAGGGCACAAAACATGAAAATTAAAACATACCTGAGAATAATATTAAAATCTCATTTCAAGAAAATTTCTGTTGCTCAACAGCTGTAACTATCAAGTAATTTCACAGTTTTTGCATTTCACTTCATGTAACATAATCCAGATGGTCCAGCAGGCAGCCCCTGACCGACATTCTCTCAGGTGAATCCTGCAGCTGACACTGTTGTATTCCCATTGGAGAAATCCATGTATCTGGAACTTCAACTCCTACCCCACCATGAACAGAACCAAACTCTTAAATTGTGAACCTCCATACAGCCTACAAAGAGAATCTAGCATTAATATACCACTTCCACCTCGTTTTTCTGTTATGAACAACTTGTAATCAAAATTGTTTTCTGATCTCAAGTTCAAAGCACTGCACCAAACTTAGGGCTGCCCAAGCACATTCTCTTCCCAAAGTCAGTCATAGGACAAAGTTCTTGGATGCTGCTCTAGAAGACCTAGGCAACAGTGGGAATGCTGCAGATCTCCGATCATATCAAAAGCATCCCCTCAGTTTAGACGGATCCTTTCCCAGTTCATCACAACCATATATGCCTGCAGATTCTCTCTGAATTAGTGTTCCCCAAAACTCTTCTAGTCCAAGAGTAGCTCAGCTCCCTAGACAAAGAGCACTTTGAGTAGCCCTTTAGGGGGTATGCTGATCATCTTCAAGAAAGATCATTATCCCATTGAGTGTCTCACGTTGGTGACTGCATATCAGTCAGGACAAGCAGTTTCCAGACATTTTAAAGGGATGCATCTGATTTCTGCCAGAGAAAAATCACACTAAGTCTCCACCTCTCATTAATGGCTGTCAGTCTGGGTACTGACATCCATATAGATGATGCATATTGTATTTGAAGAGTATCTGTGTGTATTTGCAGTGATCCACAGGCCAAGAAAGTTTCCGCCTGTCCAGTGCCCAAACACTGCTTTAATTTTCTTTCATTTTACACTGGTTTTCCCTGATTAGTTTAACAAAAGTAGGAGCAGTGGAAGAGGTGTCCAAAGCAAGCAGCTCGGCCTGTTCACACATCCTCTTTATGATACGGTTTTATGCTGAGACTTCCTAGTATCTGGAATAGTGTCTGGCTTCCTTAAACACAGTGGGAACATGCATCTCTGCTGTATCCCACCCACCTGGGTTAAAACCTGATACCCCAGAGAAAAGAATGCTATTTTCACTCCTAAGATCAAGAACTTCATAGCAATGCCTGCTGTATCCTTTTCTGCAGTGAGGGAAAATTGATTCTCTGCCTACCTGCAGACACAGCCTCTTGGACTTGAAGAACATCCTCAATGAGAGACAGAGATCCTTGAGGAACTGACCACCAGACTGCCAAATATTAACAAAAGATTGACTGGGGCATATCTCATGAATGAGGACTGGGTACTCCATTACATAGTGCATTTTTACCTAACCTTTGAGCAAATTTCAGTACAAGGTATGGGGATTTCAAAGTGCCCATATTAAGGAGTAAATCACAGAGAGGCTCATCAAACCCCAAGAACAAGTGAGTGTCTTCTGAAGTTCTGTATCATCTGTGTATGTCAAATGAGAGACTGTTCTACAGAGAGAAATGCAACTGATAAATTGCATTGCTTCAAGAAAAAGATTTTATAAAAATTGTTTAAGGTTTACCTTTTCATGTCTTTTGAAAACTCCCTGAAATATCCAATAACATTGTGTCTGACAAAAGAAGAAAAGGAGAGAAGAAAAAGACAGAAAAGTACTCTGGAAATGGGACAGTTAATCATTCATGTTGTCTACAATTCCTTTGGCTCAAGACAATCTCAAGACAGACTCTGGCTTTGTAGTAAGAAAGAAAAAATCCTCTACTGTCCTACTGTCTCTTCTCTACAATGTATGATGGAATCCAGAGTCACAAACTGCCACAACTTCACAGGCAAAGGGCACATCCTAAAGCAGAGCATTTCGTGGCTCCCTGACACCCCACAGGCAGCCTTTTTCCCTAAAGCAAAGAATCTCACAATATCATTTTATGTGACATTCTTTAAATATTTTGACTTAATACTCCCAAAGTACATTCATTTCAGTCAGATTGTGCACATGTGGGTTTTGGGGGATTGTTGAGGTTTGGGGTCTTTCAACCTTTTCCTCAGCTTGATATTCTGCACTCCCTGGAGCTGGCCATTGTGATCAAAGATTCTGCTTTGTAATGAAAGCAAGCAATGTACTTCAATGCTGAAAGAGAGACAGCAAAAAGAGGCAGCCAAAACACGTGGTGATTCTTGTTTTCCTTTCACAAGTGACAAAACAGCATATGCAGTTCAACACCCAGGATCAGTTAATTTAATCTGGAAAAGCAGCTTATGTAAGTTCACATTTGCTATGATTATAAACCCCATAACACTAATTTCCTATGTAAAGCCACTGTGGTGCCCACACAGATCATCTTTACACTTTGGGATTATGGGCATGGGGCAACACAAGTCACCAGTTATCAGCCTTTGTTTTATTTTGCAATACATTCATGATTCTCTATCCTTCCAATGGCAAATACATCATGCTTGGTTGGCAGTGCTGGTTTCTGATATTCCACGATTACCTCGGCTTCAAAGTGAGACAGTAAATGCACATTTGTGTTACTCTCCCTTTAATGTAGTACAAAGCTGGACACAGCTCAGAAAGAAACACCTAAAATCCATTACCTACTTATGATCATGTACAAATGGGTATTTATCATGTTAAAAGAGAGCCATATGTTAAAGTGGAGGCCAGAGCCCAATAAATCTTTTTGGATGAAAACCCTTTTCAAAAAAAAAGGAATAAAATAATTAACATTTGCTTTTGCCAGTAGAAACATTTGCTCATGAAACTTCTGGGAAGGGAAAGGCATTTAACCTTTTTACATGCCATTCCCTCAGACATCTCTGACCCCAATGCAAAATAGACAACAAAGATTCCTAACTCCACAATGCTGATTAAACTCTTGTATGAAACATCTGGATGAAATTTTCTTGGCAGCTGATTTGAAAAGTATACAAGAAGCAGAACTAGGGAGCAGCCACAGTTCAGCTTAATGACACTAAGATGATGCTATGCAAAAGCAGATTTTACCTTGAGCACATCAACTCCTAAATATTAGCCTGTGACTGTGCAAGCAACCTCATTAGCAGAAGAAAAATAAATCCATCTTCTACTCTGCACACCAGTGTAGAGAAGGCAAATGGGCTTTAAAAGAAGCCCAATTTGACAATCTTGTTTCTTTTAATAAAATAATAAAGGGCTTAAACAGTTTACCTGCCTAATACCTAACTTCAATTGACAGGTAACAGAGAAGTCGCCAGTGCCCTTAACTTCCAAAAACCATTTCTTAAATTCATGAATGATTTCAAAACTTCTGTGGTTTCTGATAAACTCCCCAACAAATGCAATACTCCTGCATGTATTGCTTTCCTACTTACTGTCTCAGTCAGTACTCCCCCAGGCCTAAATTAGCAAGTGACCTGTAATTTCATAACCTGACATTAAAAATAAAGGATATCCTGGGCTTCTGCTGCTTGAACTTAGAGCCTGTCCAAGGCAGCTCAACAGACTGTTCCCTTTTGGAAATACAGACCCTGGAATTCTCACAACTTTCCACATGTACAACAGGCCTAAAAACAAGCCATTTTCACTGTTGCTATTAACTAAGTAGCATCAGTGAAAAACCTACACGAACCAGCCCAACTTTACTCTGTAGCTCCTGGGGAAAGGAAGGCAAAAAAAAGAAAGAGGAAGCAGCAGCACAGAAACAGCCTTAGAGTCTGACAAAAAGGTGCAGGAACCAGGAAAGTGTAGGGAACATTCTGCACCACAGCTGCCAGGCTAGGAGAATTCCAGAAGGAATGGATCCTCTGGCCTTTTCCAGAAGCCAAGGCACAGAGTGTTACAGATTTATCAGACTCACCCAGAATGACAAAATGAAAGCTTCAGCACTGCACAGAGCCAGCAGTCTGTAATTTACTGTAGTTGTGGAAAATATGATGGGGTATGGGAAAGGCTTTGACTTTTTATTTGGGACATTGCTGTCAAGAAATAGATTATTAGTATGTATAGTTTAAAATTGATTGGTGCATATTTTTAAATCATAAAGAAATTAACACAGAGACAAAATCTGGTCTAAGCTTTTTATCTCCAATCCAAAGTTCACATTCTAAAGCACCCCTACTGCTTTTTGTTACACCACTGTGATCCCAATAGACCTAAAGGAGGGGCACCTATTCAAATTAGTACTGCTATCACTTCCTCTCTACATGAACTTCTCCACAAACACCTTGTCCTATAGAACCCTGTAGGTTGGAAAAGACCTCTAAGATCAGCAAGTACAACTGTTAACCCCGTGTTCACTGCAAAACCCTGTGCCTAAGTGCCACATCTATGTGTTCTTTAAACACTTCCAGGGATGTTGATTCTTCCCACTTCCCTGGGCAACCTGTCCCAATGTGTGACCACTCTTCCCATGAGGAATTTTTTCCTAATATCTAATCTAAATCTTCAGTGGTGAAACCAGTCTTCAAAATTCAGGAAAAAAAATCTGTCAGAAGAAATTTCAGCATGGAACAAGAATAACCAACTGCAATGCAGACCAGAAATACAATCACAGAGTGTAACAGTATAAAGTAAGTTTGAATCTGTTCCTCTTCTATCAAAATAAATAAAATATTGCAAATATTTTGTACCACATTATTCAGTACTACCACTGGAATGGTAATGAATGAAAAAAACCAGAAGAGATTATCCCACATATAATCCAATATTCATCAATACTAGCAGAAATAAGCTGTCAAGTAGAACATCTACATGAGAGGGCCACACCACTTGTCCAGGCAGGAGCTAATATTGATGTAGATTTAGGGTAGTCACCTGCCAGGCCAGCCACTGTAACTCAAGCAAACTGAATTCATGGCTAAGAGAAATAATTTAAGACTACTGCATCAAGGGAAAATCTGCCATTTTGTTAAGACCCTTTGACATAACCAGTGTATGCTCTGCAACTCCAACAGACACCTCCCTCTACACATTTGGTCTGCACCAAATAGGGAAGGTGTGCTAATATTCTGAATCCAGCAATTTGTATGCAACCAACAAACAATTAAACCGAGCAGTAAAAAGCAGGTGATTGGAAAACATGGAACCAAGGCTTACAGTGTATCAAGAAATGTCCTTACACTTAAAAAATTATAATGCACTCCAAAATCCATTTGTTCAGGCAATCCATGTACAACAGAAGGCACTGTTATCCATTTGAATCTATCAATTCTGCACAGCAAAAACCTGAGAAGTGCAACTCAATCAGATGCAGCCTGGCCCCTCCCGGTCATCCAGGTTCCTTGAGGACGAACATTTCCTTTCAGTCCATCAAATTATAAAAACACCACAAGAATTTGTACATTACAGTAGCTGGTTAGAAAGAGCATTCTGGTGGGGGAAGCACACTGCTATTTTCCAGAAAACCTTCAGCAGCATGAAATTACCCTCCCCTATCACACAGAAGTCACGATGATTTCAAGAAAATGTAATGATGAAACCCTTCCCATTGACCTTTGTAGCCGATCCTTCAGTTGTCACCGGGAGTATTTCCAGCAAAATTAAATGCTGTGATCAGTCCTTTGTTGTCAAATGAGTAGCCACTTTGTTGTTCTATTGTCTTAGTCTCTAGAATTCAAAGAAAAAGGATATGAAAAATAGTCTACAGAGAACATCTTTGTAAGAGACAATAAAGCTCAACTACGAATACAAAGTTATGGAAAAAACTCTCTGCTGATTCAAAATTTCATTCCCTAAATGCAATGACAGGAATAAATTACACTCAGGTTTTCTCTGAAGGCATAAATGTGCACACCTCCACAACAGAGTTGAGAAATTAATTCTTTACCGAATCAGTCTATGCTACACTAGCCTGCATTCTTTTTTATTAAATCTGAATTTATTTTCCATGATGCAAGCTTTCTACACATCTAAAACCTCATACTAACTGCAAGGCAACATAAGTAGTTAAAAAGTTAGAAAACTGTTAAACACATAATAACTGATAGTAATCTTAATCAAATGCCTGGCTGCAGATAGATACTGCCTTAATTTGTTCTTCATTTCAAATGTCAGATTGTGTAAAACTAGTTCATACCCTGTCCAAACAGCAGCACAAGACAATGAGAAGGCAATTAATTAGAAACAACAGTAAACTTACTCTGAATAACACACACTTCCAGGTAAGGAATAATGCAATCATGATATCCTGCTCACGCTTCCTAGAAAACGTTAATTAGCACAGAGGTGGTTGTTACAGATTAGAAGCAGTTCCAGCATCTCTGCAACAGCTGAAAGGGGCCCAGGGAAGTGACTCACCTGCAGCAGTTCTCCGGTGCTCTGCTAATGTGTAGATCTCCTGCAGCTGCTTCTTCTGATCCTCACTCAACGGCGCGGTCAGGGAGTGGTACCAGGCTGCGTCCCGGCTCTGCACCGCTGCCAGGGCAGCAAGGGAGGAAAGTGATCGTCAGCTTACACACAAGTTCATCTCAGAATAACAACATGAAACACATGGAAATTCTGGCTGGTTTTAAAACAGAATCTGCACTGCAAAACAAGATCAGCATTCCTGTCGGTTTTCTTTGCACAGAATTCCCATTCTAATAGAGGCAATCCATTTTGGGGAACTTAATTACATCCTCTGCTTTCTGAAACAGAACGTTAACCATGTGGCCATTATTCATGGACAATGTGAATTGAATCTTCTCATTTAAAACTCATATGAAAACTAAAAGCAACAGGATTAGCGAAACAGTGAAGGGAGAAAATAATTTCTCCATTAACATCAAGAAGGTGACAAATATTTCTCTATATAGGAGTCCCTCTAGTGATCAAGCCCCACTTATTTAGCCTGTGATTGAAAAATTCTGAGGGAGAACGTGAAGAGAATTAATCTCTGGCTCTATTTGCTACCATTTGTTTTTTGCAGCATTAGTAAGCCAAAAAACCATAGGACTAACATTAAGAAGCGAGATCACATTTTAGTTTCAGTAATCCAAACTATTACTCATAACAAAGAAAAGGCTTTTGCCCAGCGATGACCATAAACATCTCCAAATGATTTCATCATGTTATATTATTCTGCCAACCAGCAAACACATACTCAGAAGTGCTTGTGTAAAAAACTGGTATTCATCAACACCATTTTCAAGGTCAAGAGGTGTGCTGAACCCTTCAAGAGCAGTCTCCTCCAATGCATCTTCATCCCAGTCATCATCATCATCATCGTCTTCATCCTCTTCCTCTCCACCTCCAGCACTGCCACCTCCTCCTCCACCGTGGTTCTCTTGCATTGCCTGGCTCACTTCATTTGTCTCATCCTCATCGCTTGGTATCTCTTCTGCAAAAGCATTGATGTGTTTTGTAAAACAAAGTTTAAAACTATAAAGAAACAACGACTGAAGAATTAAAAACTATTAGTAAATCTAGGTTTTGGTTGGAAAGAGGACCATCTGTTAATACCCCTTCCCCAAAATCTTAAAAGTCTTATGTTAAATGTTAAAACATTTCCTACATCAAAGGTCAGTTAAACTTTTGTTTCCATGCAGACCTGAGGAATGTGACACTGCCATCTTTTTTCTCCTTTCATTTATGTAGTCATTGTGCAACTACAGGGTCCAAAATTTTTGAGGAAATGTCTTCCATGAATTGTCCATCCTCTGCTTTTTAAATTACAGACTTGCATGGAATTCACAAATGTACATAAAACCATGAGAAATCCATCTGTAGACCAATTGTCTGCCTTCTCGAGTGTTGCCTTTTTTGAACAACTTAAACCAACACAAAGCTGGTGTTACCTTCCATTCTGCTTATGAAACTATGACCCCCTGAATTAAATGCAACTACAACCAGCAATTCTAAATACTGCTTCTTCTTAGTTAAGGAAAAGTATTTTTAACTTGTAATCAAGATTTTAAAAAACCAAAACCTTCATTTCCAAACTTGCAGCTCTTCCTGTGTTAACAGTTTAGGAAGAATAAAGGTGACTATAGATGCAGCAAGAAGAGACTGAATCACAGGACAGAGATCTGAACATTCCTGTGCTGTTTCCATACTGTATTCCTATGTATTGAGAAGAATTCTGTGATTCCATTACAGAACAATTATGTGTGAAATGTGAGTGGATTACATAATCTGCTTATATCCAATCTAATTTTCAGACCTCAAAATATCTATTCCTTGTCAAACACATTTGCCTGCAATTTCCTCCCCACTACTCCCTCTGTAAGGCATTTTTTGATGTTTTTTACTCTGCTGGCAGACATAGAGGTTAGAGGCCTGCGTGCTCAAGGAACCTCAGCTGTCTCCAACCCCACTCTGCAAGCAACCTTCCATTTGGACAAAGAAGACCAGCCAGGACCTCCTTCAAAATTCAATCAAGAAGGTCTTTCAAACAGCTGGGTAGCAGAACAGCTTCTTCCCAGCAAGTAAGAATATACCTAGTGGAGTCCTGGCAAACTCCTGCTGCCTATGTGAGAAGACAGGGCATATTCACAACCCAGAAGAGTAGACCTGCAAGTTACCCTTGAACCAATACTACCCTTTCACAAATTGTTAGCTGTTACACCTTGAAACCCTTTGGGGGGAAAAAACAACTCCTAATTTGGTATTTCAAGCACCCAGTAAGCTGAGCTACTTTCAGCAGACTAATGAGTCTTAAAAATGAACTGCAATTTCTTACCCCCTTTAAATTAAATCCAGACAAAATCCACAATGTGAAAAGGGGAGATTTTACCATTATCTTCTGCAAAGTGTTTGTCATCTTTAGCATGATCCTCGTGTTCTGTGAGCTCTCGTGAGGCGCAAACTTGTTTTAAGCCCAAGAAGAGGAGGAGGATTGAAGGAACAATCTGGGCAGCCACAGCATCCACTGCAGGTGGGCGGTTCTGCAATTCCATTAGGATGCTCAATCCTATTATACACATCTTTCTGTCATGGAGTCTGAAACAAGACACAATTGTTAGACAAAGCCAGATTTTCACTGTAAGGATATATAGAGAACATTAAAATCCTGGTGCTTGACATGGCAGAAGACAATGTCTCAGAGGCTATGTTCAAAGATGCTACACAAACTGTTTTCTTCATTCTGAATGCAAGTTTCCCACTCAAAAGTATTCATCCAAGAACAATAAAATATCTTTTTAGCACTGGTTAAATTCCTGTAGCAACTTTTTCTGATTGCCAAATGCAAAATTTGTAATGCTAAATAAATACTGTTTAATAATTATGTAGACTATCTTGTCTTTAATAAAGCATTTGATACAGATTATCATTATTAAATAGGATGGAAAATTAATTTGCCTTGGCTTTGATAGCAGTACTGTTCAGGGACGGAAATTGGCAAAAACTATCAGTGAAGAGCAATGATAAGTGGGAATGCATTGAAACGCAGGGTGCAGTTATGGAATGCCCCAGGGACAGCTGAAGTTAAATTATGAGAAGTCCATCAGAATGGCTGTCTTATACATATTTCAATATACAATTTCTAATGCTAACTTGAGACACGTTGCTAACTCTGGTGAAAGCAGGGAAATAATTCCATCTTATCAAGAGTAACTGGCAGTATGCTCAAACTGGGAACTTACAAATGAGTAGACCTCCAGTAAAACAAACTGAAGACAATTGAAGGGAAAGAAATTAATTGAATTAGTAGCAGAAAGATTTTTATGGCACTACAGTCAGGAAACTAGGTAAGAACGTATGTTCTTAAACATAAGAATTGATTTTCACTTCCAGAAACAGGAATTTCTGTAAACAAGATGGGAAAAAATCTCTAAATGCCTCTGCAGATACTCTTTGGTTCTCCTTTACTGGAAACATCAAAAGAATTCAACTTGGAGGTAACATTACAGTATTCTGATATTATGGGCTTGAGAGGAGTTTTTTTGTTTGATCTATTCAATTTGATGCTGAAGCTTCTGTGCAAGCCTTCTGCAGAAGTAGTGCCAGCAAAACTTAGAGAAACCAAGCAAACCTCAAGAACTGGCAGAAAATGGCCATCCTCGAAACTCTTGGGATACTTCCATTACTGTACCTGGTTTACTTTGGAATGAAGAGAATACAAGATGAAAGAGAAGAAATAAGATGGGCACCACAGGATGCAATAAAGCTAACAGGGGGACAACCAGCTCAATCCACCACTTCAAAAATCACTACAGAGATACAGCTTTTCAGTGCTTAGCATTTCATTACCTAAGTTCCTGTATAACATGCTACTGAACTATTATATCCTTTAAGTAACACAAGTGATCCTATATTACAGCTTTCTAAACTTCACTTGTGCTTAAACAAGGTTAGAGATCTGGAGGGATTTCATGACACCTCCCACGTTGTTAGCCCTGTTAGGATTTACTGAAGTGATTCATTTTCAAGAGTAGTTGACAACAAAAATAAATTATATATGACCATGCAGAACATTATGATCCCAGCAGACCTTCCAAGAACAACAAAGCCAACCAGCATATCAAATGACACACTTTGTCACGTTGGGTTTGGCTGCTTGGTTACACGTGTTGAAAAACGCACCGAAGCGCAAGCAGGAATGCAGCGTTCCCGTAACCATAATCCTCTCTTTTCAGGTGGAATGGGTCACAAAAGGGGGCATACAAACCAGGGAGACTGAGATAGAGGAACAAGGTCTGCTTTCATGAAAAAAACCATAAATCCCTTACTCCTCCCAGCTGAAATGACTTACTCCTGCATGTTAAAGACAAGCCGTTTGCTCTCATCCTGACACTTTGCAGACCAAAGCCAAGACAAAGATAATGCTACCTATAAATGAAGGATAGCTGTTATTTGGAGAGTTATCCTTAGTGCAAGAACAAGTGGAAAAAACTTTCTCTACCTCCTCTTTTTGTCAGCACTGTCATCCAAATGTGACCAAAGCTCTGTAACCTATGCACAAGATTTCTCTCCTGGATCTTGACACTGGGAAGCCATGAAATTTCTTCAAGACCCAAATGTACAAAGAAGCAATTTCAGCCACATGCACCAGAGTAAACAACTCTTAGCACCACTTTTTATCATACATTTGAAAAACAACAAATGCACAACACAAATTGCAAAATGCAACAGTAAAATGTAAAAAAAAAATCTTAGTAATTAATGGCTTAGCTTCATATTAAATTATCATTTTGGGACAGCAAATCAAAGTACAAGAATGAAGCCCTGCTGTTTGAAAGGGAAGCAGCCAAAATGACCAAAACCCACAGCATATTTATCATGCTCCACTTTAAAGCTGCTAAAGAGAGAAGTTGCAGGAATGAACACATGTCTTCAGAATATGCATGTTATTAGAAGGCCCTGCAGGACAGCAGAAATTCAGGCATCGAGCCATCTTCAGTGAATCTGAGCCAGAAGGAGACTTTTCTTTCAACTGCCTGCAGAGACAAGCAGCAGGAAAAGCATCTGACTTGCCTGAAATTCAGTATTCTACTATACCCCAGCTGTATTAAGGACCCATAGGACTGAACAAGCAAAATGGAGTTTTATATATTTTCATAATAGCGAAGAGTGGCTTCAGGACCACTCCGTTGCTATCAAAAGGCTCATTATTTCAGCACCCTTCCATCTGCTCAAGGGAGCCTGGAAATGATTCTCCTTAGTAATTTGTGCTTTGAGATCTGTACTTATTTGCTCAGAAGCACACAATAGCCCTCCCTAACAATCAGGGACTCTGCTTACTCCTCAATGGTTTATCAAGCCTGGAGTGTTAAGCACACAACACACAGCACTGCAATGCACAACTCCAAGCCAAGTCTATTTTTAACAAGCTGTGTGTGGTCCTCATAATCTGCAGGACCTCTTCTTGCTAACACATATTCCTCTAATACAGTACAAAGGATTTTAAAATCTTTTGTATTTTAAACCAAGCTGAAAGTATTTCAGAGAAAAATCACTAAGCCTTTCCTTTTACTGTGAGAATCAAGTTTCTTTCTATTACATCAATCCAGTTCCTGGACAAACTGCAAATAATTAGCCATTTCCTTCTAGTTGCAAAGTTGGAACCAACATAAAACTGGGATTTTTAAATACAACTCTGAAAAACCTAGGATTTTTAACTACTCAAACTCCTGTCAAATATATAACCCTATTCAGCTTCAAAAAACTCAAAATCACTTACTGAGGGGTTTTTTGAAGCAAGTGAGATTTTCCTTTCACTCTAGTTACCATAGAAGAATTTTTAGTATGAGAATAAGTGTAAGTCATGCAGAAGTTTCACCCAAACCTCAGCTGTCAGTAAAAAGGTAGAAGGTGGTAAGAAGCAAATGTTTCTGCAAAAGGCTTTCCAGTGTGAAGTTATTGCAGAAAACATTTAGAAAGACATATAACATCCTGTGGCATATAGGCACTATCAGCACACAACCACAGATATGTGGTTCCACTGACATAATGAATTTATGCACAGTCTTACATGGAATTCTGAGTTCTCCTTGCCTGGCTAATTTTTAATGTGCCAACTTTGTAACACTTTTTCAATAGCTGCCATGGTTTTAATACCATGTAAGAACAGCTACTTATCTTACCACAACTGCTTTTCCCCTCCATTTTTCCCACGGATTCCATCTCCTGTGCTCACACATGCTGCTCCAGAAATACTGCACTCTTTTGGCAAACACCATTGGCTCCAGCCTGAGCACGTGCAGCCATGCACAACCCTACTGCTGGCAGAGCACAATCCATGGGGACTAAGATTTCACAGGAACAGAAGAAAGACATAGAATCATAGAATGGTTTGGATTGGAAGGGACCCTAAAGGCCATCTAGTTCCAACTCCTCTGCAATGGGGAGGAACACCTTCTACTAGACCAGGTTGCTCAAAGCCCCACCCAGCCTGAACGTGAACACTTCCAGGGATGGAGTGTCCACACATAAGAGTGTGAGATTTATGTGGACAAAGCATCTTGAACAGCCACTGTCACCACCACATTCCAGATTTCCTGCTTTGCTAACAAAGAAATGACAGCAAGATTCACCTGGTCCTTCACATCTGGAGGTGGATCCACTTTGATCTTGTCCAGTTTCTCTAGGATCTGCAAGTTTACCAAATTATTTGAATCTGGGCCTAAAACTGCCTCTTCATGGAAAGTAAGCTAAGTGTAAACCAAAGCAGCAAATGGCAGCTGATGAGAAAAAGGACTTTACAAATAAGGGTGTCCACTGCTCTCTCTGATGAAGACATGAACTTGTTTGGGGGGGGCCCAAGAAAGGGTTTCAAGAACAACAACTTTTTTTTGCACTTCTGTCTTTTCCTGTTCAGTTAGACCTCCGAATCTGGGGTTCCTTTAATACTCCTAAGAAAACAAATGGTCTGCTAGAAGCACTGCTCTCCTGAGGGAAAAGCAGGAAGTCCCTTACAGCACATCACAGTGCCTCTCCAGCAGTACTACAGCAAAAGCCCTACCCTACACCTGGAAGCCACAAAGTAAGGAGACAGCACAGAAGGAAGAGTGACTTTTAGATTTAAGCAATGCTGGTAGCAGCAGATCAAAGAGAGATTTTTAATCCTCTACTGCCATTCAAGAGCAGTCTGGAAAGAATGATGGGCATGACAACCGCGTGTTTAACTTTTCATTTTCACAGGCTTTGTTAACCTTTGTCTCAGCTCCAAATACGAGTTTATTTGAACAGTAGTTTCAGTAACTGATGCTTCTTGAAGAGCAATACAGGAAAACTAAAAATTAAGCTATAACTCACAGTACTATTTGAGATTGGAGCCCAGTCAGACCCTCAACATTTTTCCTCTCTGAAACTGACTCGTTTCTCACTGAATGCTCCAGGATGAACTGTTTCAGGCTATAAATCTCTTTCAATTTACCATCTGTAAGGAATATCTTCTTTCCTACCGTCTCTGTATTTGCTCAGCATTTGATTTGTAGCAGAAAAAAATGAAAGCACAAAGAGATGAAGCTCAAGAACTTTGCTTCAGCCATAAAAGAAAATTGGTATGCAGAAATCCTAAAATGTCTTGCCCTTTTCTAAAGTTGGTAGATATAAAAATAATTTAGCAATCAACAATAATGTTGCCACAAGGTGTGGAAGAAGCAACTTAAGGAAGACATCCACCTAAGCCTATCCATACACCTGCAGGCAGATGTCAGCCTCCAGTAACAAAACAAAACTCGAGCAGGAAGGTGAGAGGTAGCTGTCAACTACGTCTGTCTGCATTGCCCTTAAGTGGATTTGAATCTCACAGTTAAGACACCACATCTCAGCTGAGAGGCAAGCACTGGCCTTCACCTCTGCTCAGCATCAAGTGCAAGCTTTGCTAGGTGATGACAGGCTTTGCTCTCCTTCATTAATTTCACAAATGCTCAGCTCCTGCCTGAGTGCACACCAGTGCAGCACACACACATTCCAGGGAGGTCACAGTGACGTTTAAGTTCAGCAGTATGCTAAGAAGTCAATGGCACAATGATAAATATGCAAATTGATTGTGAAAATTCATTTAAAATCAGAAGTGGGGTTCACTGGAAAGAGTAATGGTTTTTTTAAAATTGAATGGAGCAAATTGAATTGAATTACAAAATATAAAACAGAAAGTAAGTACACAGTGTTTCAGATAAAAAGTTAACATGTTTGTTATAAATGATAAATATAGTTATTGGCTTTCTCATTTATGTATTAGCTTTTGCAAATTATTATTGATCACAAAGATCCTGATATAGTACAATTTGTAATGCCTTTTAACTGCTTTTTGGTATAATATAACCTGTCAGTTTATGTATGTACCATACAGCTTATATAAATAATAGTGTGATAAATATATATTATATCTTAGGCCTTAGCATAATATTAAAACTAAGTAATGTTAAAATACTTTTATTTGCCCAGATAATGGTGTAAAATAGCTAGGTTGCTTCTCATGTTTGTGGACCATCTTATCTGAATGATAAGATAATGGTGACAAGAATCAGGACACCAAGAGAAAAAAATTTACTAGTGACTCTCCAATTATTAAGAAGTTTCAAAACAACAGAATAGAGCCTCAAGAAGAAATAAAATATATTGATTTACTCTACAAGATGGCATGCAGACCAGTCAAAGGTTAAAACCAAGCAAAAGAGTTCCTAGAACATGTAAACTCCCAGGAATGTTTGAATATGTGTAAACTCTTATGAATATGCATGTACCCCCTGTAATGTAACAGTATATAAAGAACATTGTTTTAAGCTAACAGTGTGCTTTTGGCAGATTGCCAAGCACCCCAGTGCTGGATATTGCCCCTTTTATCCCTTATTAAACTTTTAAAAATTTTAAAGAGTGATCATTGTTTCTCACACTGTTGAAAACCAGCTCAATATCAAATATTGCAAAAAAAAAAAAAAAGAACCCTAAATACTTGCCCGAAAAAACAGTCTGTGTCATTCATCCACTGGTTTATGAACTGTGCAGTGATGGGCTCAGGATTGTGTGGAAATCTGATGTTCTCCAAGGTGTGCAAAAGCAGGTCAGGATTGTAGTAGAGCGCAGCTATGGCAACTTGAAGACACATGGTACGGAGCTCACTTGTTTTCACTCCTCGAGTCAAGCGCTCCAGAACAGCCTCCACAAAGAGGGGAATACACTGGGCATAAAATAAGACAAAAGGAAAAGGAAAAAAAAAAAACCAAACCAAAAAAAACCAGTCATTAGACATGTTGCCAGATCACACAAAATTTTGCAATACTTTTACCAGAATTATGTCCTGAGTTATCTGAAGTTCAGGTATAGAACCAAGGAACACATTCTATTCACTTTCTAGCCTCCGATCACACGCTTATAAATATTCCCCAAAACAGCTCTCCTCAGAGCTAAAAATTGCAGTGTTATTCTGAGCACAGGGGAGAATATTTGGGGCCATTTGGTGGAGTTTGTTCTAGCATGCAGAAAAAATTTAGGAAAAAACTCAGACATTCTCATCTTTGAAGAAAGATACTAAAGAATTTCAGAACTAACAGGCATTAGAAATTAAACTACCTAAATCTGTAACATTTTGTGGAAGTTTTGTAGATGTTTTTCCTAATAAATGTAAAGTGATGTTAAATTTTTTATGAAAGTTTAAAACAAGTTTATACAGATAAAAGCAAACATGCACAAATTTCTAAACAATTAAATAAACATCTTCTAAACACATATGTATAATTCAATGGGCAAATTTATACTTTACAAAAATTTGGGAAGCATTATGAAAGATTTAGTTTATGAGTTTTTAGTTTATGAGTGTGCAACCATTTTAATTCACAGAGTTGTACAGCTCAATTAAGCCTTCCACCACATATTTATTTCAATGCAAATACACTGAAGTCACTTTAAACTCTTCCAGATTTCCTTTACAAAACCAAATCTTTCAGAGAACGTTTTTATCTTCAATTACTTCAGATTTACACTAGTAAAGTTAAATCACTTTCAGTGAAATTAACTGAAAATTTATCACTGAAATCCATGGATTGCACTGTAGCAACATCAAACATGATATATCAAGGTAATTTAGGCTCATTACATGAGTCCAGGATTTGGCCTTTAATAGGAAAAAGAATACTTTCTAAAAAAGGTGTTCTAAGAAACTTTGGAAAATTGTGATTATGTTTCTCCAGGCAATCACAATCTAGCCATGCTAAAAAATCTCCAGTTCCAAATACATTAAGTAATTTAAAGCATTAAAAAGTTCCTATAGCTTGGAGAAACAACAGCAGATGGATTTGTACAGTTAACCTCTCAGCCACACTAGTTTTAACTATGTTTTGCATCAAAAGGGAAATTCTATTAAGAGAAAGCAAGAAACTACAATCTTGCACAACATACTATATATCCTTATAATTCAGTCCATATCCAGTTTGTGGTCATGCTCACTAAAATCTTGTCTCAAAACCAAAAAACCCCAACCTTACAAACTTTCCTGAGTTCATTTACTTCTTTCTGTCTCTCTCCCCACTGTACATTTCCCTCAAATTCTCTAATTGCAGCTGTTTCTCTCAGGAGTCATGGATCATTAGAAAGCAATAAAAGAGAAAACCTGTTCAATATGTATCACCTGGTCAATACCCCGTCCTTTGCACTGAAGAACAATCACTTCTAGGAGTTTGGCTGCATGACACTCTGCATCTTCTCCTGCATCTCCTGTCAGTACCTAACAATCAGAGTAATAATTCAATTTATCAGTAGTCACTGACAACATTGAAAGCAAGTGCTCCTGTACCTGCATACATCCAAAAATCGCCATACAACACACACATATGTATTCATGTTAAATTTTGTCAGGAATTAAGACACACAATTCATTTCTACAGGACATAAACAAGGGTAAGTGGCTAAAGGAAAATTTTAAAAACTAGAAGAAATTACTGTAGTTCTTAAAGAATGTTATATTCTTTATATGTCCTCACTTTCCCTTTTTTAGAAAGAAATGTCACTTATAAGAATCATTGATGTTTTCCACATTGTGTTTCTATTTTTTCACGTCAATTCTAATAGTCACTGGCAGATTAACAGCGTGGCAAAGTGAAGTGCTATGTCTAGGCTAGTTTCTGATTAAGAACAAGATGTATGCAATCATTCTGTGTGTAGGCACATAGATATGAAACTCAGCGCTTCATCTCAATACATTTCAACCCCATGGTCACTGTCAATCAAACCTGACAAAAGAAGCAAAATTTTCACAATCAAATACTCCAAGTTTCTTAAAAATAATCAGGTAGCTAGATGCCTAAGGCTCTCTAATGCCCCAAATCAGATGAGGACTGCAGCATGATCTCATACTTTATTATACATGAGAGACTCAGCATGAAAGAGAAACAAGATAAATGTAGGAAGAACTTCAAATGAGTTCGCACCTTAGCTGACAACCAGAGAGTCCAACTGCAAGATACACAACCCAAGGAAATCAGGCTTCATTAATTCCCTACCTACTAAAATAGCTCTCCATGGAAGACAGTCAAGACATACAGCAACTTTCTCCCACACAGCTTTTTGCATGTAATTTTCTTAAAGCATGTCACTTAAAAAGTGTGAAGGTGCTGTGTGTGCTCAGAACTGAGTCAAGACCAAAATTCACTTAGTTGTGAAATGCCTGGCCACCATGTGGCATGTTCAGGTCACTCAGCTCCTCTAATTGTTATGTACCAGTGATAAGCACAACAGTAAGAATCAGAAGCCTTACCTTTTTACACATAGAGTAAATGATTTCTAAATGCTTTGGGTTAGACAGTAAAGTATCAGTGTCAATGGTCACATAATTATGCAAGAGAGGCATCATATCTGCAGAACAGGGAGAGCAAAAGAGAAAAAAGTTACAAAAAGTGCTAACCAGAGAGGTAGTCCTAAAGGGGAAATCATTAGCTTAGATTCTTGAATATGGTGGGAAATTCAAACTCTGCAAAAGTATTTTCTGGAAGAATTCTTCATAAAATGCACTATGCAGGGTGCATTCTTGGAACTAGAGTAGGACTACATTTTAATCAATCAATTTGTAGTCTCACTTTAACTTTGAATATTCAACTTTCTTTGAGTTCAGGACCCCTACAGCAACTGATCACACTGACAGATTTGAACATGCTTCTCCTACTTAAACATCTCCCGTTACACTCCCACACTAAACAGACGGGCAGGGCATGACTCAAATACATGATCATTTTAAACCAAGACACTAAATGGAAGCGACCCCTATCTGCTACAGATGAATTCTCAAAAAGTAAAAACATCACTAGAACAGAAGTGACTTTACCTGCAAAGTATTCAAAGCAATCCTGCTGGAAAACCTCATACAGAACACCTAAAAGCTGCCACATCTGAGGTGAAATCATCTGGCATGTTAAGCTGAAGGCCAAGGACAGAATTTCCTCATAAAACTCTGCAAAAGACAATTTGAAGTAGAGTGCTTTACCAAATAAATTTAACTTACAAATACCTTGAAATCTGAAACTGAGTCCTGAGTCATGCAACAACTAGAAGACAGCAATTAGAAACTAAATCATACATAGAAAAATAAAACAAATTGTAAAAGACACTTTCAGACAGGCCTTGTGTTGGCTATAGTTACAATGACATGCATAGTTTTCCACTCTAAATACACACCAAAAAAATACATCAGCAGCACATTAAAGACAATGCTTCTAATCAATTTACTGAAAAATATATTTTTTCCTCAGCCTTTGTTTTTTCTGCAAGGCCTTATCACAAAACTGTAACTTTTAGTGCAGCATACTGATAAAGCAGTAATTTAATTGCAGACCGTGTCCATAAGAGACTAATGTAATTGTAGACATTGTCCTTTAACACAATTAGCCAGAATTATAATCAGAACAGCATCTTCAGCTTTTGACCTCCAAAACACAATAGCCAATCTGACTAATGTACAAGAGGAGATCAGGAGAAACAAATTACAATGGTAAAGTAATGACTTTTTTTCTTTAAAGAAACACACACAAAAAGATGAAATTCTGTTCTGGAAGATAACAATAATTAATTTACATGTTTTTACATATCTCTAAAACATACCTATAACGTGTTTCTGCAAAACAAGGCCAATGATCTGTAAACAAATGCTCTCCAGCTGTTGAGTGATCTGAAATAAAAACATAAAGCAGTTTATTTAAAGAATTAGAAATACAGCAATCAAATAAATTTATTTGACTAATTCAGTTTGAGAAGGTCTTCAAATCAAAAAAGCCTCTGTCATTTTTAAATGCTGCATTAACAATCACAATATTATGAAACAAGGTGTCCCTGATGCAGAAAGAATGTCTTTACCCTAAATATGTGATTTGTGGGCATACATTGCACCACAACTGGGAGACCAATTCCTAGGAATTCTATCCAAGAAATTGCTGGGTAAACTAAAGATATGGGTCATCACTGCAAAAAACTAGCCTTATGCAAAATATTTCTTCTTAAATCCTACTTTAACACTCTGTAATACAACTAGCCACTTGAAGAAAATTAACTCTACCGCAACCAAAACCAGCACATTCCAATGAAGTGTTTACAAAGTAAGGGCTAAGAATTTTACCTTTGGGACATAAATTCTCTTGAAGTTGAAAGCTAAACAATTAATAAATCACAAAAGTAAACTGGACTTTAGATTCAAATCTGTCAGAGATGGCTTGGTACCATCCAGCTGCAGTAAATACACATTCATGCCATGTGATGCAACATACACAGAAGTGCTTGTTGTTATGAATGAAAGGAGGAAAGTACCAAGGAAAATCTCACCTCCTTGTGATCTTCCACAACTGTCAGGATTGTGTCAATTGTGTGCAAGATGCCCATGGCCATAACCGTTTTGTCCTCTACTTCCTCATATTCCTCACTCTGAAGTACTTTACCAAATATTTCAGCCTGTGAACAAAACCAACCAACTTGGCATTCAAGAGCAAACCTGTGTTTCTAATTTGTCATTCAAAACCAAGGCAGTTAATGCAGCAGCAGCAATGCCGTATCTGTAAGAGCTGTCAGCACTGAAAAATATGCTTGTTGCTTTTGAAAGGGGAGCATAGCAAATTAAAATCTCCCTTTTTTTTCAGAAGTCTACGTTAAGTCATTTGAAATGCTAAATAGTTAGACCTTGGCTCATTAAAACCAGTGACACAAATCAGTATCTTTGAAAAATCCATAGATTTTAAAGATGCTTCATACAGAAAAAAACCCACTGCAAATACTACAGGTGGACTCTTACAAGGATTACTTTAAACAGTGTGTACTTCAAGCAGAGTTCACTAAATGTTCACCAAACCAGGCATGTGCTTCTGACTGGAGTGGTATTTTGCTATTCCTCTCACCAGGTGCTGAGTCATGTCCACAGCGATAGTAGCGACTTCCTGGCTGTACTCATAGATCATCTTCTGGATTACATTCGTGAGATCATCGTTTTCTGTCTCCCTGACAATGTGCAGGAGCTCCTGCATCACTGGCCTTACATAAGGCTTCACATATTCCTTGGCTAAAAGATCAATAGAAACCAGGTGAAATCAGCTACCCATAAACACAAATATACAGCATCTCCAAACTGCCAGGTAGCTGACTACTCTTGAACAAACTAAGTTTTTTAAATTTGAATTCACTAAAGAAATAAAAAAAAAGCCAAAAAACATACCCAAGGCAATTTTACAGTCCATAACTACTGGATAGAGTAAATCAATTATGTAATATTGAAATGCCACCTACAGCTAAAATCCAGTTTTGAGGGAACACTTGCTCTCATATATAAAGCAGTGTTCCTTTTTAAACATACACACTACTTAACTTCACTAAAAAAAACCCAAAGATAGGTGATATTTACTTTATTAAAACAAACATGCTGATTCTAACTTCTTTTGCACCATAAAAAACTTCAAGTCAGAATTCTGGGATGTAATGAGCAAGTGAATCTGTCTAAACATGATAAAATATTCTGAAATCTCTATCTTCAAATGACAGAAATGTTCAGCTAAATCTGCACCAACCTCCTCATCTTGACAAAAAATCAATAGATCAGTGTATACAGCTGATGAATCACTGCCACATACCTTGCTCTTGGTTGCTTATTAAGGTCTGAAGGGCTATGGCTGCCTCTACTTTGACAGGCATCTCCTTATCATCAATCAGGCTCTTCTTTGCCAGCTCTACTGCATTCCTCAAGTTTAGCTCATTGTGAAATTTCAAAGCACTGAATGAATGAAGTACCCAACAGGACTGCAAGGCAAAAAGAGAAGCAAGTTAGGGACTATGGCAATTTTAAGCATTTTTAACTGAGTCAAAACCAGTGCTAACTATCTCCCTGTTTGCATGCATTGCCTTTTTTTCCTCCACTTAATTATGGTGTATTCTTTGATCAAATGTAACACAAGTATTGCACTCAAGCAGTTCTTTATTAGACTTTCCCAAATTCCAATAAATTCAGTGTGCACACAATTTGCATTCACAGCTTTGGTCCTTCTGGGAGAAATAAAATCAGAAAAAAACAATGAAAACTGTTTGTCCATGACTGATATTGGCACTTGGGGATTTTCTTCAAGCAACACTCAAATTGAAGTTACCTACTTGTGGAAATCCTGCCTATTCTTCACAGCCATCTCTGCTAATGAAAAATGGCCACAACTGCTGCTCAAATTCTCAAGTTTGATTGAAAAGGGGAACATTAATACAAGACAGACCCTCCATCAAATCCTTAACTGAAAAATCATTTTTTAAATCAAAATTATAAAAAAATACAGCAGAAGAATGTAATTTTAAATTTTACTATGTATTTACCTAATTTCTTTCTGTAACATTCAGAATGGAATCAAACTGCAAAGGAAGGAACCATGGCAAATACTGGAATTGATGTAACAGGTGAACTTACTCGAGCTCTGAGGTATCCCAGGTTAGACATGAACAAGGGAAACACATGATTCTGTAACATCAGCTCCATTTGATCCTTGAAGACACTCTTCTGTTGGAGTAAGAAAAAATTAATTTTGGAGACCATTCATTTTATGTACTTCTTTCCAGCCCATAATGCATTTCAAACATCAACCATGGGAAATACAATAATTTGTCTATATAATAAAGGTATCTTCCCACAAAGAGAACTGGATCCCTCACCTTGAATAGAACCAACTCAAAGCACAGCAAGTTCAAAACCAGGCAAGTGAAAGAACTGTACATATAATATTCTACTTGGCATTATTCATTGCAACACATAAACTGGAATTTTCATGTTATGTAAGGCAATTAGTAGCAGCTGGTTGTTCTTAAAAACTAATAAGGATCAATAACCTAGTAATTCCATTCTTCCTACAAAGGAGTACATATATACCTGAAGATAAACATGAGCTTAGTATGGAAGAGATCTGAGTTTACAGTGAACTACTGTTACTCTAAGTATCAAAACTTACTATTTTGGACACTACAGCAACAAATCCCATCTTTTTTGTGTTTATTTAATGGATGAAGATCATTCCTTTGAGACAGAAATTTCCTTAGCTGGAGAAGGATACTGGATGAGTTATTCTTCATTATTCCAACCTTAGCAAATCCCAAGATACTCACAAGAAGCTAGAACCAGCATGGAGATTTGAGACTTTCCTTATAGTCCCAGAAAAATAGAAAGGATACATGCTGCTACCCTCCAAAGGAATGATTCAGTAGCTAAGACAGAAGAGGGTGAAATGGGACACTCAATACAACATGTCTCTTATGTGACCACACTTTATTTCACCAATGCACACAGCATTTTTTCCACACTCATTCCCCAGCCTTCACAGAGCTGGATGAAGGACTGAGCAGAGAAAAAACAGGAAGGAAAATACTGTTCTTTTGTGCACACTGGCCAGAAGTTTGTAGGCATTGAACTGGAGGTGCTGTGGGGAGCCAGGTGGCTCAGGCAGGGCCATTGTGTCTATGGGCTCCTTAGACTCAGTATCTCAGTCAGCTCAAGAGCCAGAACGTATTTACAAATCCAGGATTTGATATGGAAACAGCTGATGGAATGTTTCAATGTGTCAAATTCCAAACACAAGAAAGTCAAGTTTTAAAGGGGTCTGTGGTGTTTGGAGTTATTACTCTTTTATAAAGTACAATAAAACCTCACATTTCAGGATTGAAAATTTCAAATTGGAGCAGAATACTGGAATAAATCCCACAGGACAGAGATAAATATGTTAATATGACAGGCTCTTCACAACACAAACAATGTCGTCCTCATTCACTGTTACACTCCCGCATGAGGAAGGGCATCAACAATCCAAAATAATGTACAAAAATTCTGCAGAAGTTACTGATGTTTCAGGATTTAAGATCAGAAAAGAGGTTGGTACAAAAACAGATGGTAAATGTTGGTAAGATGTTACTTGTAATATGAAGACACATCCTGCACAGCGAGACAATTCAGATAAAATATAATAAATCACTTTTTAAAAGAAGCCTCCAGCACAAGATCACCATTCTCATGCTAAAAGTGATAATGTTTTGGCAATTACTTTTGACATGGAGCAAAGGCATATTTTGGACTCCACCATCTACAAAAGCACCAGGCAAACTGTATGCCATTTCAATTAGACAGCAACAGTGTGCATTAAATTTGCATTCAGATTCCAGAAATACAACTAAAATTCTGAAGATGCTGTCTGTAAAAAAATGGAGGAAGGCTCTTTGTTCTTTCCAGCTTTTTTCAAAACTCCCAACTGGCAGATGAAATAAGACTTAAAGCCACTTATTGAAGAGTGAGAAAGTTGGAAAGCTAGACAGAGCATTCCTGTAACATGTTAAGTAAACCTTTTCCTGGAACCAGAAGAAGCCCATAACAGTGCAGGCTGTTGGGGAATATCATCAAGAATCATAGGCAATGTTGCTGATGGAAGGCATGTTTGCTTTCTTAACACTTCCATTTTACTAGTAAAGCAGGAGGGGACCAAGGGACTGTTGTGTAACAAACAAAGAGAGCTTTGGAAAAACGTGAGAAGGAAAATCTGTGTATAAAATTGTGATATAAAAACCAGGAAAAAATGTTAACATTTTTAAATAAACAGACTCTCATATTCTGACCGCAATTAGAGTGCAATCTCTCTACAGACTTTACAAATATGGCTAAGGGCTAGTCATACTTTATAAAGTAAGACTATTTTATTTTAGATCACAGCTGATAGCAAGAATTGCAAACTTTTTTTATTTCTTTACCCACTCACCTTCAGTAAAATATCTGCTAGGGATCCTATAACATGCAAAGCTCCATCTTTTTTCCTTGGATCAATGTTTGGCTCTGTCAGAATCTGGTAGCAATATGCCATCATTTTTGGTAATACCTGTGCAGGACAGAAAACACACAAGCCCCTTTAGTCAAGTTATTTTAATAGCATTGATTAAAAAATTCATATGACATTTTCAAGAAGAAATTTTTCCTTGGCCAAAGCACTGTGAGATACTAAATGTAGCATCTTTTAATGGCTTAAGTGTAAAACTTTGGAATTTTCAACTTTTCAGCCACACTGGTCAAAATTAGATTATTCTCCATGAAATGTCTCATTACTAATAGCATGTAAGGTATTTTTGTCACTGTCTTGAAGCAAATCAAAAAAACTGATGAAAAAGCAAGAGGCTCAAACAGCACCTCGCCCACTTTTTCCCTTCTTTTCTGGCTTGTCTCACACATCAATATAAATACATATGTGTGTGTGCATCTATCTATGAAAATATATACATATATTTTCAAGGAGAGATTGGACTAAAATCTCAAACTTAATTTGATCTATTGATTTTGGCAGTAGTTTCTAAAGTTGACTAAACTTGGAAAAGTTTCTTGGCAAAAACAATGGCTGAATGTGATTTCCACACTCATTATGTCCTTTTCCAACATGCCACTGGGATGGTCTAAATACAAATTATGAAAATGAGAAGGATGATCAGTGGACAGGAACTGTTTTGACAATAAAAAAGTAGAAAGGTCATATTCCACCTATTCCACCTAATGTAAAGATTGTGTTCTCCTCTGAAAATCCACCTGGAAATGGAGCTCCATGATTACTGGATGTTAAAATGGAACCTAGAAAAACATTTGCCATTCTAGCCAACTGTGCTTTCCAGGGCTTGCCTGGGGATTTTTGTAGAGGTCACTGGAAATACAGAAAGATCTACAGAAAAGTTATGTCCTCATTTAAAGAGTAACTATATGGAATAGGTTTCGTCCTTGCTAATTTCATTGCTATTAAGAAGGATTTTAAATAGCATCAGTGAAAATGAATAAGGATCAGAGCCACTTTCCCTCCTGCTACAGTTTGTGATGCTGAGAACAGCTGTGACAGGCTGTTTGTAAACCTGGGAAAATCTATTCCAATACATCTATTCCAACCCATTTTGTATCTGGCAGATGCATTTTAAATCTGCAAGAAGAATCTACTTAGTATTTATACACACCATATTTTAACTCTCCCCAAACTGACAGCATTCAGCCAGGAAACATTTAACTATGTAGCAGCAAGTATATTTTTCAAGACTAGCTTCTTGTAGCATTTTCAAATGTACAGGGAAAATAACATTATTATGGAAAATTCAAATCATTAAAAGCCACTGGTTTCATACCTCTTTTCTCTTCTTTGCAGCAGTGTAAAGGAGATTCTGTGCTGCTGTTGTTGTGGATGCATAGTCCTCAAATACATCTAAAAACATGGGGAGAATAAAGCATTAAAAAAGTTATTTTCTGAATAATAAATTTTTCATAAACCATCTTGGTTTTGGGATGTCACAACATCTGGATGAATATATGACCCAAAATTATTGACAGGATTGTCTTCACTTCCCAGTTAAAGAGTCAGACCCAAGCTTATGTCACACACCTAACTTCTTGCTTTCCAAATCCACAGCCATTCCTCCTTCCCTTAATTAAGAACATACTATTTATTCATTAGCTCTTTTGAGACCATATACAAGGGATGAAAATTCCTGTCTCTTTTTTTAATTAAAACCCCTATAGGAAGAACAACAATACACTCCAGTACCATCTGTATACCACATGTACACATTTTTGACTTGATTTTATTGAAACCTCATGGGAAACGTTTTGTACATAAAGTCTACTTAGATCTGGAGTAGTTTTATATCTGCTGAAAGGTCAAGTTTTTTAGTTTCATTCATTACAACTAAATCTCAGCTGTTCATATTGAAAGCATAATTTATATCTTGGAAAAAAAGATCTGTGCTGCAAACATGTTCTAATGTAAACATCCCCACACATATTAAATCAAAGATCTTAAAATGTGACTCAAATTACACACCAACTTTTCCTGAAAACTTTAAGATAAAAGTCATTAGGAAATACTACCAGACCACTGGAATTCTTGTTCCAAAGAAAAAGTGCCTCAAAAAAAAATTCCATTTAATGTACTTTGATACCTGAGTGTATGTACTTTGTGTGGTTTTTTACCTTCCATGATACAATCTAAATATGTATTTAACTACCTCAGCTACACATAAAAATAAGATTCACTACTTACACAGAAAGAACTGAATTCACACACCAAAAACCAAGGATGTATTTATACGCTAGTGATCAACACTATATTGTAATTAATTTGTTGCATAACAACTCTCCAAGCTTTTATATTATTCTATGAATATTTAAATTCTGTTTTCTAATCCCAAATGAACTAATTAAAATTTCCCAAATGCCACTCCTGTGGTGCCTGGCTCACAGGAGTTTTCCAGCTAAAATTGCTGTACTTTTAAAGTACCCTTCTCCTTTTCAATGGCATGACTCTTTTAATAAATGTAATTATTCATAATATGGCCTATGTGTTATTCCCAAGATTTTGCACTGTGTCTTTTGAAAGAATATATATATCTAATTATCTTACAATTGAGTAGCAATAAGTGGCAGAAGGCTGCTGAAGGCACTGACAGTTTTCAACAGGGAAAGAGTAAGTCAGGCCTCTTCTGGTCAAAGTGAGAGCTGCAGGAACCTGCAGACAGCTGGCACATCTGCAAGCCAGGATTCTGAAACAGGCACTAACAAGAGAGGAAGCCAGTCTGTCTGGGCTGCTCTGAGCACAAGTGAAGTAGAAAAAAGCTTGGAGAGAATAACTTAGATCAAAGCTACCAGCCACATAGCCCAAACTCAGCTGATCTGCCACCTGCTTTTAAACTACAGATTGGTGAGATTTAAGAAAAAAGTTTTCTTCTTCCCATTGTTCAGGTGAAGAGAGACATTACAGTGGCCATGCTGATCACTGGAACTACAGAGTACCAGAGTACACTAATGTTGAAAGCAAAAAATAAAGCCAAATTACCAAATTTCATGCGGATATATTCATATGGATCCTCTTGCCAGAGCTCTTCATCCTCATCTTTGTAGCACATTAGAGAGAATATCACCTCTTCTGTTATAGTCTAATTTTAGAAAAGCCAAATACATGTAAGTACACATAAAATCAAATGCCAGTACAGCTGCCCTCCACCATGCACTAATTTATTAGACTTATTTTTCTGGAGAGTTACATTCCTTTAGCAGCACTCTTTTATTTTGTCTACCAGACACAAATTCACAGTATTATAGGTACTTTACTTTTGAAACAGTCCCAGACAGTAGCAGTAGTCAAACAATCTATCTTTATAATATTACATTACCATGCACAAAATACACTTCAGGACATAGTCTGTACACAGCAGAATATTACATTCTGCAGAAGGAACTCATCAACACAATACTAAACATGAGAATGGATTTCAGACTCCTTCCCCTTAAAATGGAATTAACTAACTACTCATGGAATTAACTAACTACAAAGGGGATCTTATGATATGAAAAAATAAAAGAGCAGGAAAACTACTTTTCACTTGTTCTTTAGTTCACTTATAAAACATGTCCTTAAAAGAGGGTTTAGCTCCTCTTAGATGAATGTTCTCTTTGTGCACTATCCCCGCACTACAATCAAAAATCTATGACAATTCTGAACACCAGTAACTAATAAAAGCCAGAACACTATGACTTTCTAGCAGACTATAAAAATTCAAATAAAGAACTTATGGAACAAAATCTTTGATTAACATTATCTGCAATAAAAGGTAGTCATATATTGCAAAACACAACCACATTTGTGTAGAAACGCTATTTTATTTTCCAGATCAATTGCTGAATGATTCACGAAGTCTTCTTTAGAAACACAAAACTTGGGGGGCTGGGGGCTGTTTTTTAATCCCTCTGATGTCATGCATTGTTTATGACTGGGTTTTAAGCACTAACCTGTATGTGTGGCTTCATTTGCTTCCATGTTATAGAGTGAATCACCCCTTGGTTCAGATAATTCAACGTTTGCTGAAGAACACGTGGTGCAACATAGTCTTTTTGCCTGTACTGGTCTAAGATTCTTAAGAGAACCTAAAGAAGTGACAAATTGGTATTTTTAAATGAAGACTGAAAATTCTGCCTCATGCATAAACATGCAGTGCACTTCCTCAGTGAATATACATGAACAGATAAAGAAGTTTTACAGCAGATGTTCTAGCATTAGAAAACACTGTAATGCCTTTGATCCAAAAATCATAAATAATTTCAATATCAAGGTTCTACTCCTGCAAACATTTATGCAGATGTCCACCTTTACTACTAGCCCTACTATGTGATCACTTGTGATTATAAACCAAAGATACACTTCAATAGTGAGAGGCTCACAGTTTCCAGAGGCCTCAGCAAAATCTGGAATAGGTAAGGAAAAGGCACAGTGAGATTTTCAAACTGGTGGCTTCTACACCTGCTAAGTGGTGTCTGCATTCATATTTAATGACAGGCCCCTAAAGAAGACAAATTACTTTGGAAGAACCGTGAAGAGAATAGAAATACTAAACCAGGAAAGAAAAATAGGTTCACCTGAGCCTCTGAATCAGAGGAGCTGCAGACCCCTTAACCTCAATTACCTGTTGTAGCCATCAGATAGTAATACCTAGCATGCTATTACAAACTATCACACAAAGCTTCCTTGGTAAAAAAGTTTCCTCTACTAAGAAAAAAACACAGTACAAAGCTACTAGTCTGCACCAATGGCAGGTGAATTATTAGTAAGTGTAAAGAAGTGAATACAATACATGAATAACAGTGAATACAATACATGAATAACAATAAAAGTCAAGGGCAATATTAAGTTTGTTATGCAATTTTGCACAACAAAATTTTGAGTCATATGCTTTCAGCAGAACATTCTGCTTCGTAATTCTTCAGAACATTATAATAAATTTTATTTTAAATATAGCTCCTTCATTAGGAACACTAAGTTTGATGTTAAGTCTTTTATATTAAATGCTCCAAGGACAAGAACTGTCTATATCTTATACAGACTCTAGCACAATGTCAGCACTTATCAACTGATGAATAAGTAACAAAGGCTTAGTCATATAATATTCACAACAGAATTCTTACTAACTCTGCAAGGAATAATGATAAATCACTATTTAAGAGCCAGAAATTGAAGAAATGTGCAGATCATCCAGTACATTTATCTTGAAAGCTAAACTGTCCCCTCTGCAACATAGTTTAATACCTTAACAGACAAACTTTAAGTATTTCAAATTATAACTGCCCACGGGAGTCTGTTTTTCTGCTCAGAAGTTACACATTGCAGGGAATTTAGAAAAGTTATTAAGCTATTTCCCTTTTCATTTAATTTACAGCCTTACCACAACCAATCCCCTCCTTAGTTCTTCCTGATGGATAAAATACTCTGTTGTCAGACTGGATGAAGAAGAGTAATTTTGTTTAGCAACTTTATCAGAACTGAACTGTCTCCACACACCACGTTAAGCACAAATAATTAGTATTCCCTAACAAAAATAATTTCCTTGCAAATGGTGAATTTAGGTTATACTTTCACATAATATGCTTTACAGGAATAAAATAATGTTCATTGCTGTTCTCCAGACATCTTCTGGAGAACATCTTCATCTTCCTGAAATAAAACAGTATCATTGGATTAGCGTGCCTAAGTTGTTTGCAGCAAAGGCACTTGAGAAAGACAGGCCTGAAAACACACCCTTCTGTGAAATGAGGCCTCAGCACCAAAAGTGTTCCTCTCAGTTGTATCTAGAGTACTTATAATACCATTTTATCAGCACTCACCTTTTCTGAGAGTCTTCCTGCAGGGTTTTTTGAGTTGCTGAAAAAACAACTCAAACACTCAGGTGTTACTATACCTCATCTGTGTGGCACTGAGTTTTAAAGTACTTCTCAGTCACTACAAGGAAAACCTGCCAGACTCTCATAATTTTTGTTCAATAAATGAACCTCAACACAAGCACACTGCTAAAAAGTAATACATTTCTTCAGTCAAAATAATGCAATTAATAAAAAATGAGCTGTGCTTACCTGCTGTATGCCCACAGCATAGGTTTTTAAAAAGAAGTCTGAGAATTCAAAGTATTCTTTAGTTACATTTCCAGGACTTCCATACCTTTAAAAGGAAAAGGACACAGATATTTACACTGTGAGAAGTCTATGGTGTCAGGAAAATACAGTACTCCCTAAACCATTCAGGACCCTGAGTGGTCTTGCATCAGCAAAGGAAAAATTTACCACAGGTTCCTTCTAAGTCATCCTTTCCCATGTAACACCTCACTTCCCTTTTCTTAAATTATTCCAAGGTAAGGTATTACACTCAAGTAAAAACGGCTTTTTGTCGCAAGCTCTGTAACTTCCATGTTTATGATTTCTTTTCAAATCTTCTTTATGTTTGGGAATATAAACACTTGTAGCTGAGTGTAGTAAAATAAATATGTAGTTAGATTAACTTTTCCTGTGGGGCAAGTTTCTTGCCATCTTAAGGGAGTCAAATCATTTCACTAAGAGCTGAGACCAGCGGTTGTGCCAGTGCAAGGCAGAGGACAGCAGCAGGAAAACCTCTTCAGTGACCATGAGCTGTTTAATTGATCAAACTGTCTTCTCCACTTGCATGCCAAGTAATGGTACAGACTTATAACCCAAATTTAGTTTTCAATCAGTTACCTTTCAAAGAGACGAGCTACAATATGCAATGCCCACTTCTTGCATTTCCACCACACCAGCTCTGGTCTATCATCTTCATCAATCTGCAAAGTCTCCTACAAACAAATACATTTATTTTAAATTAGTTATGTCATTTGTTGAGAAGCAATTAATGCTTTAAACATTCCTTGCTGAGTAAACTAATATAAACACATGGCATGGACTACAGCTTTGATTCTGTTAACAGTTACATGACACTCAGGGATTTTCAGTTATCTTAATTAGGCAGTATAATGTGTATGTGCAATACCTGCACAATGCTTTAATTGTACTTTAATTTCAAAATTATGCATATTTTAAAAATGCAAATTCTCAGATACACCTGAATACTGCATCACTCTGGCTCAAAAAATCCAAGGATAAGAATCTTAAGAACAGTTAGAAAATCTTTACACTGACTGTTCCTCAAATGCCAACACACAAGTTTCAGAGGTCTTTGCAAAGCTAAAACTCACCAGTGGTACATTTCTATCAATGATGGTCCGGAAGATCTCCATCCACTGAGTCATAGTCTGGTTATTCACCAACTGGAGGGGCAATGCATACTGCAATAAGGGAAAAAACACAGGTATGAAATACTATTTTTCTCTGTAAAAGGCAGATGTTTCTGCAGCAGTTACATTCTAAGGAAGATGAGGTTTTAAGTAAAATTAAAACCAACTAGGTTACATATCAACACTACTCTAATTGCATCTTTCTTTGTACAATGTGAAAAGGAATTTCTGAGCAGACACAATTTGAGGAAGTTCCTCAGTCTAAGAATTTGCCAACTGTCTTTGTTTTTCTTCTTCACAACAGCCCAGGTACTTTTTAGGATCACAGCAGTATCAGTATTACAGGATTTTGGCAAACCAATAGCATTTTAGCAAGTAAAATGTACTCACTACTGACAGAACCAGAGGACACAGTCTTAAGCTCCACCACGGGAAATACAGGTTGGATGTTAGGAAAAAGTTTTTTAAGGAAAGAGTGATAAACTACTGGAATTGTCTGCCCTGGAAGGTGGTGGTGGAGTCACCATCCTTGGATGTGTTTAAAAAAAGATGGAATGTGGCACTCAGTGCCATGGTTTAGTTGAGGTGTTAGGGTTGGGTTGGACTCGATGGTCTTGAAGGTCTCTTTCAACCTAGTGATTCTGTGATTCACTACTACTACCTAGCTACTATTCAGTAAACCTCACTTCTCTACAAAATCCAAAGAAAAGTAACAATATTCAGCATTATGGAGAAGAAAAATAGGATCTTGGTATTTTTTTAATTATCCATCCTTTTAGTAACAAACTATTTTAGCTTTTTAACAGGCACTAAGAATTTTCAGGCTGTTCCTTATGAAGGATCTGGTTTGGTTTCTGATTGTCTGTAAGTACTCCTTCACAAAACTCATCTCTCTAAAGTGCATGTGCCTCAATACATAGCCAGATTTTCAGCAGGTAATGAGAAATGGCTCCTAGTGAAGTGCAACATTTGACAATTACACTACAATATTCATTACTGACACTTTCAGAGGCCGACCATACACTCTGAATACCTATGCAGGTTGCATCAGGCTATGTGCAACCTTATAAAAATAGGAACACATCTCTAGTGAGCTTACAGATAAAATGTGCAGAAGCACCCTACATTCATTCAAAATTTAATCTGGGCAATGATGTGACCAGCTTTGAAGTAGAAAAATCTATAAATATCCTATTTCTATAACAGCCGTTTATTGTACATGACTTTTCCCATCCAAAAGAGTATTCTTATTCAATCACACCTCTGAATTACTGAAAGGGGTCATAGCACCCAGCAAAGTAAAAGTTTGGTTCTCCTCTACACAGATGCCAACCTGAACAAGAGCATAGAAGATTTTTAAGATTTGTTTCTGAAGCAGTACAGAGTAATGGGAGTTATCAGGCAGAAGCTGGATCATCTGCTGCTGAATCCGAGGCAAAAATATTTGCATGGCTGCTATGAGGGGATCTCTCTCCTCTGCCTTTTTATACCTGCAATGGAAACAAAAATGTTGGTCTAGGATCTACTGGCGATTCTAATGCCTATTCCCCAGCAACAATTTCATTTCTGTGCCCTAAAAAAAAAAAAAAAAAAAAGAATATCCAGCACTCAATCACTCTCCCCTCCTCTAACACCCATCTAAACCCTTTGTGCAAATTCACTAAAAATACCTATAAATAAAAAAATGGAAAATAACAAAAGTTGCCTTACACAAAGGCAGTTACTGAGGGGAAGAACTACTGTTCTTTACTACTGAATTGTCACCTCACAGGAGCAGGGACTTGAATTTCTCTGCTGTTCATAGCAATGCTAAACCCACATTGGGTGCTGAACAAGTGGGAGTGAACAGCCATTGAAAGGGAAAGCCAAATCCTTGCTTTGGAAAAGACTCTCTGTCTCCATTTACATTCCTTTTGTGTGGTTTATACATATGTTTCTAATAACAGGCAATTAAAAAAAAAAAAGAGTGATAAGCCCCACTACACTGCTCCTAATTTATGCTTTGTGGATTTAGACAACCAGGAAGATGTGACAGATAACAATATGCAATAGCATATATGACAATGACAGCACTGTATTCATGATATAAAAGCAGAAAATAATTTGTATTCATACATCTAGAATTTGGGGTATCTTCAAACAAAGAAATTTATAATCCTAAGGAATTTTTTTACAGCCAGATCAAAAGTACAATGCATCAAGAAAAAAGTCTCAGTAAATTCATACAGATTATTGCTGGCAGCTCTGCTTTCAATTCACTAATGATACAAAGATGATGAATATTTTTCATTTATTTGCAGGAAAGGAAGCATATGATAATTATTAATTTCCATTTTCTATCTGAATTCCCTTGTAGAACTGCCAATGCTCTTAAGAATGTAATTCTCATTAATCAACTTAGACTGAAAGCACCAATTCCTCATCTACTGATGGACATCAACTTACTCATAAGTTTTCACCAGCTGATAGAGGCACAGGAGGCTCCCAAGCCAGCTCCCACTGTTTGGAGACTGCAGGTAGTATCCTATCTTGTCTACCACAGCTGTCCAGTGGCCAGGAAAGTCATGTTTAATGATAGCACGGAGACACATTGTCAGCTGGGCTCTAGTGCAAGGGGGGGAAAAAATGTAAGTGAATAAGGTCATGGCATAATGTTTAAATTAAAGGATAAATCCCAATCTTGGTTTATTGGCTACAATACCTATATTATGTCATAAGCATCAAACATATTTTGACAGCACTGAAAGAGTTCTGGGAAGTAGCAGAGGAAAAGCAAGAAAAAAACCGACTGGGTTTAACTTAAAAGAATAAATTAATTTCAGAACATTTTAGCTACTTTTCTCCCTCCCTCTTCACATGTATCAAGCAGTATTTTAAAAGAATTACTTGCTCATGGAACCAGCTAGCTTTGTGCTTTGACAATGAATGTTTATACTTGCTTATCAAGCTGAAAGCAACCACAAAAACACAAATTTGTATGTTTTCATAAAAGAATAATGGCCTGTGTTATGATCCAAGCCACAGGTTCCTCAAGAAATTACAATTTTCCTGGGACTTTCTAGAACAGCACTTTCTCAACCTCCAAAGCATATGGCAGAGCCAATTAGTTAAAGAACATCTTACTGTTTCTCTCCTGCCACTCAGACTTTTAGATGCCACTCACAATGGTGAGGCAAAGCAGAACTGTTGATTGACTAAACCGAGGTGTGACTAAAAAAGCTGAGCAGCACTGAGCTAGAACCTGTGGAGAGATACTTTTAGTTCTGCTAAGCAATGAAAAAACAAAGCCTGCAGAAAATATCAGTTCCCATCCTATCAGCCTCACTTTAATTAAAGGGGTGAACAATCATAGACTGTAGTATGCCTGTGATTCTTAACTATTCTTCCACAATTCTTCGTTCTTTTAACACCTTAAAATCAAGAACCCTAATACACAGCTAAATACTGGGGTTACATATAAAAATTGATAAAGTAATTAAGAAAAGGGCTACTAGAAGAAAGGAATCTTGGACAGTATTTCCCTGAATGGTTAATCCCACATTGCAGACAGCCCTGTATATACTCTATGCCTTGAATTAGCCAAACAGACAGGCTGTTACTACAGCAAGTGTCACAAGACACTTTGAACAACACCCTAAGAGGACAAACCACACCTCAGGGCTCGCTGCCACGTTACTACTTTTCTGAAAAACACACATGAATAAGTGTAAGCAGATTATTATTACTTTGGCAAAGACAGTACTTGTTTCATCTTCCAAAACATCGAGATTCTCACATTAACAACATCAGACTGGCAGGTCTGAAAACCTGAGCAAGAGAAACATCTCTGTGCAATGTAAGGTACCTCACTAAGTCAGGAGAACGAATTATTCCTTCGACAATGTTGTCCCGAATCTGCTGCCGATCGTTTTCATGGATGTTGAACGGAAAAACCGCTTCTCCAGGAGGCGGCTCACGGTCCGGCCAGTACTGGGTCACCATGTTCTTCAGGTAAATGGCAGCTAAGCACAGACAGCAGGGAATGAATAGTTTAACTCTACACATTGCCCAGTGCTCAACATGTAGAATGGCTAAAAGCAGAACAAAGAGTTGAAAAGGCAACTGAAAACCACCGCCTGAATTCTTAACAGATATGGGCACTGAGCACAGCTGAATCAGAAAAACATTTTTCTTATGATTTCACACAAGATCAGGCTCAAGCACCTGATCAGAACAGACCAGGATAACATTTCCATCAGCATCTATCAAGGTACATTTTTACTACAGCAGTCTTCCATATGAAAATAATATCCCGTCATTCTAAACAAGCCAACAAAAATCTACTTATGTGTGTTTTCACTCATTCCTAAAACAACGACTCAAGCTCAGTAAGTGAAGCTTTGGAAGGCTCATGTAAACAAATCACTGCACACACAGATGGGACACACTGCTTGGGGAAATGCCCAGTATGAAACTGGCATGTGGCCTACCTTCTATTCAGACTGAAATGTTTGTTGTGAATTCCCTGAGCTTTATTTCACTATTAGGATTTCCCGTGATACCTTCGAATTGTTCCCTTCTGTCCCACACGAAAAAAACCATAAAAAACAAAGTTAATCTCCAACAGAAAATAAAGCAGCATTTATGCATCAGTTCTAAAATGCCTGAAGGCTTTCTTCAGGAAACATAAGAAATATGGTATGAGGCATTAAAGGAATGTTCTTAATAAACTCTTATGCCTGTACACTGTTTTGGTTGATTACTAGCTAGGGTTTGGAAGTATAAATAAGATATCCTTGGGTACAATCATTTCTTTTGGTGATAAGAAATTCCAAAGCATGAAAACATGTAGTCTGTACAATATTTTATAGGAGCAAGAGGAAAAACAGCTCTTTGTCTATGACATGCCAGACTAGTCAGACAAGAAACAGGTCCTGAAAGACCAGCCCAACACTTGAAACGATTTTGTCCATAGATCTTGTTATACAAATTTTTGGCTTTTAAAAAATTCCCAGGGAAATCTGTTGGTTTGCAAATATGACTTAAATGTGCTTTTCCATTTTACACCCCTAATCTGTAAAAAAAAAAAAAAAAATTTACATTCTACATAGTTGTTTTTTTCCCTGAATGATACTGAAATGAGAGATTAATTTATAAAAATGACCTTATGGAGTTGAGATTAAGCCTCAAACTTTACTACAGAATGGACTAACAACACCATTCAAAGTTGGATTATCTTTGAAAAAATAAAGGCCAGCATGACAAACAGAATATGTCAGCACGCTCCAAAGCACTCAGGGGATTAATGGGATCTGTACAAAAAAAACCCAACAGTGCTTCTATGGGAAATGCTGTTCCACAGGATAAAAACAAAGCTGTGAATGAAACAGTATTAATTAATTTACTGAAAGACCTGAACAGTCTCTGTATCTGACAAACATATTACACAGGAGTAGTTAAAATGGATTATGAGAATTTAGAATCTGATCTTCCACAAATGCATGCCCTAAAGTTAACTGTACCACTACACCTGAACTCACACACACAGCTGAGCAATCCTTCCAGACATGCTCAGACAGTAACTGTGAAACTCATCAGTGATGCAACCTTCCTTCATATCTATTTATTTAAGTCACCAAGATACTGGCTAAATGTATGTGGCTGCCCTTGATCTATGAATTAAGGAGTGATTTCTGTTCTTCAGAAATTTTCACTTTTCCAGGGAAAAGAGATTCAAATAGAGAAACGTGCACCCAAATGTGATACCCTTTTCTATTTTTAAATTCACACTTGTCTGGGCACCATTACTTCTGAACCAGGAGAAATAATACCTAAGGGTTCTCAGTTTTGAGTAGAAATCATGCTTTTTTCCTATCAGTATCACAGCAATCCAGTAGGGATCACTATACACACAGGGAAAGCCAAAGCAGGACTCTATCCTATCTATACCCATGGTTTCAGCTGACCCTCACGATGGAAAGGAAGAGCAAAGATAGATCCTTTTTATTTCCTCCTTCAGAACAAACCTGAACTGACTTACATTGCAACAGTTCAAGAGTCTGTTCAAGTAACAGACTGACTGAAAGAAAACAGAACAAGGGGTTTCATCTCACCTGCTTGACGCACTGGAAATTCAACTTGATCGGATACTATGATTTGCAGCAGACTTGGAGCAAAGTTGATGATCTTATAGGACTGAAATACATAGACAACACAGTTAGTAAGTCACTATGTTTAAAGTAGACTGTATTAGCAAATGCTGAATGAGGAATACAAACTAAAGATTTTGCACTGCTTTTGCATGCTCCTCATGATGTACGAAAGGTTTCGGGACTTGACTTTACCCAGATCTGCAGAAATCCAAATAATTACTTGTAAAAACAAAGCATGTAACTGCACATGGGCAGAATAAGTAATGGGAAAAGGGTCTCAACTAGAGATCAGTGATAATGACTATTTAAAGAATTCTAAGAATACACAGTGAAAAGCACTAGATATCTGTCTTTGAATTATTCAACTTAACCCCAAAAGTCAAATGGACATTGACAAGCTTCACCAACACATGCCATTTATTAGCAAAACACTTTGTGGTAGAACAGCAATAGCGAGGAGACTTTTAAAAATCATTTAGAATTGTTTTCAAGTGTAAACAGCATTTGCATTAGCCATATACAATTATCTTTCAGCAAACTAGATGTATAGTGCATCTCAATAAAAACAGTGGGACAAACATTTTCAATTAAAATCAAGTGTAGGCAGATAACACTTCAAAACCCACAGCCTTCATGGGAACTTTTCAAACGCTACATCAGCCATGCAGCTGAAGAATTTCAAAGAGAAAACAATGCTCAGTGAACTTCTGAGCAAAGCACACCAGATTTAAAAGATGTGACAATCTGATAGCATTATCCTGCTGCCATCCACCAGGGCTCCTCCAGTGAGGAATCGCTGACTCAGCGTGGTGCAGTTACTACTAAGCCTTGGCAGATCAGTACTGGTAGGTCAGATCTTTCATCCCTTGGATCCATGTATTTTATGTTCAAAGAGAGAGGTTTCTTGGGGCTAGATGGCAGCAGCTTTCTGTATTTCACCTTTTATAGTATTTCTTCCCACTAGATTATGCCTGGCAGTTCTGTGGTTGTTCCCAGAGTTGTGCTTAAAGCACAAGTATAGAACATCCTCCCATAAACTCTGCCTCATTTGAAAGCTGTGAAATAAAAGATACTTTCTGCCCTTCATGTCCCCAGTTCTTTGATCTACCATATCCATAACAAGGTAAAATTACCCTGCTTTCATGATGTCTAAGTGTCCCAGCTGCATTGCGACACTATCATTCAATAATTTCACCAAATCACTTAACTTTCTGGCCCTCATTTTATTCACTATAATGATAGTGTAATTCTAACTCAGAGACTCATTTGATGTTTATAGAGTAATCTGAGATCTGAGATAAAAGCAGTAGTGGCAAATCAAAAGCATACTCCCCTGCAATTTCCTTCTCTATAAACTTTAATTATCCCTAAGAAATGCTCCAGATAAAGTAAAAGCTGGAACATCCAGCACAGGAACTCCATTTATCTACACACATGCTGAACTTGTTGAAGTATACTGGATTCCAAAGATCACCTTTTATCCAATATCCTGGAGTACAAAGTTTGCCCTTCAGTCACTACTGGACAACACTGATGGGCTCTGACAGTCAACTGTAGCATCCTCCAGCACTCAACAGCCAAGCTGCACGGTGATAAGGAAAGCACGAGAAATCACAGCAGCACAGAAACCCAAAGCCATGCATGAACTCTAACCATCCTTTCTGTTCTCAACAGTGCCTGCACACTGTTCTCAGACCCCATCTACAAAGCTTTTACTACTATAAGCACACCAATTAAAAATGCAGCTTTGGGGGGTTGTTTTGTTGGTGGTAGTTTCCTGCTGCAATCCTGCCAGTGCCACATTTAGGCTGGACACAGTGCTAACAATATTATTTCCCTTTCCCTGGCCTAACAGTTTTTACTGAATCTACATTAAAATCACTGCTAGTTCAGGGAGCTTTATGAGTACTACTTGTGCTGGTGTACAACTGCTCTCCCTGAAGTTCTGCCAGGATCTACACAAATATGGTTATTTGCCTCCGTGCCAGATCCGCTCAGCAAGCACCCGGAGTGACAAAAGCCCGTTCTGCAGACGAAGGCACAGTGACCCCGAGGGGGTCTCATCCCCACCAGCAGTGCGTGTCTTTACACTCCACACACCACCACCCCCACAGAGATCGCCAGGCCCGTTAAATCCTTCTGTTCCCTATTATTGTCATGCCCGTAATTGACATTTTTACATAGCTCTGTTTACTGCTCGTTATCAGAAACAAGAAGACTGTAGAGATCAACAGAGACTGTGAGCCCGCGTTAGAAACAAGACACGCGATTCTGCTGTATTTGTGAAGCTCAAATTACGTCCTGCTCATTTGTGCAGCAAGCAACAAGCCCGGGTCAGGAAAACTACATGCTGTTTGCAGTTTTTGGGACAGAGGACTTTTTAAAAAGCGGCATGCAGCAACATTTTTCCTATACCAGCACATTCTCGTCTGTTTAGTTGTCATGCTAATTGTGATCTTGGGATGTGTCCTTCCCTGCGTTGTTGCTCCGGACATCAGCTAACAAAGCTGAAGCTATCACAGAGCAGGCGCAGAGCAATTGTCAGGTGTATACTGTGACATGGAAATGGACCTGGAAGAGACCTTGGAGCGGGATGAGTTCAACAAGACAGTTCTTTATATCACTGCAGCTGCACCTTAACAAAAGGAGAGCAGGAATATTGTCAGTGCCACAGAAGGAACACAAAACTATCTGCTGAGTTCGAAGAGCCGTGCCCAGGGGCCGCAGGGAGGCACCAGATGGCTGAAATAGACCTTCAGCACAACTCCCACAACCAGCACACTGCTTTGTGCACTTGGTGAATAACACTGCCTTGAACCCACACTGCTGGGATCTGGTAAAACTTTTTGTGAAAGTGCTGATCCACCGGGGCACATGTTTATTTTGAAAGAGAAAGTGAAAGTTTTTGAAAAACAAACGTGCACTGAGCACTTACAAAGAGCAGTTCTTTTAAAGCTGTGTAAAACACATACAGGCTGTTCTTGTATGAATCCCAGATCAGAGCATTTATCTTAAAAGAGATTCTCACTTAATTTCCACTGGGATTAAGAGGATGGGATACAGCAGTGTGCAAGGCTAGCAGCTACACTGGGAGAGGCATACAGCATTGGGAAGGCACAATTGGGTACATTTACAGCAGTGCAGAAGAGATGCATATGACCCATGCATGTTGTTCCATCTGTGTCCACTGTCCCAGGATCTGTGCACTGCAGCTGCACAGCTTTTTGCAGACTGTTCCTTCACCTTTGGCCTGATGCATCCTTCCCTGTGTCACCATCCCAGCTCCAGGCTTCAAAAGATCAGAGAACACATCTTTTTCTGCCTATCTCCTCTTCCATTTGATTAGGTACAGAACATATGACACACAAGTGAGCCTCAGATGGGCCAGTGAACAACATCACAACAAAGACCATCACTTGTAAAGGGCCAAAATACAAGGAGAGCTAAGTAGCAAAATATATATTAAAATCTCCCCAAATGGATCCATCTGAAGCGAATACTTCTCACACCTAATGCTCATATTTGGCTCCCAGGTTCCCACACATCATACACCACTAAATTCATTTCATGAAGCATTATTCTTGTGTCTTGCTTGCTGCCACATTTAAAGACCATAACTGCTCCAGAACCATGAGAGTCAGTAACCTTCCCACTGTACCGATGGCAACCCCAGTGCCCGAGTGCAGAATGGCACTGAAAGGTGCTTCTTCCCCTGCAAACATCAGGACACTCTAGGACAATGGACATGGCAAATCTGGAAGCTTTCCTTCAGGTTCTGCAAGCCCAGATCATCCTTCTCCATCAGTTGTAAACATTTTTATACCTCTGAATACAAGTATGGCACACATAAATTGCTGAAAAAAGAAGGCACTGCATCTTTCTTTGCAAAAATAAAAACTCAGAGGAAATTTGTACCTTGAATTAATGAGAAATGAACTTTATACAAAGATAATTTCAAGGCTTAAATACATATGATCCAAATGCTCAGCTACCTGGTTTACCAAGTCTTATTTTCTGTGTACTGACAATGTATACTTAGAAATTCCACTGGCAAACTTAGGAGTATTTCTGCAGTTGTTAATAGCATTTTCTCTCTTGTTTTCTTACACTGTCAGTCACAGCCAGTTATTAAAACAAACCAGATACAAATATATATCTTTTTATATTCAAAAAGATACTTTTTTATTTCCCTGACTACATGCAAAGATACTTTGTAGGGAGGGGAAAACACACTGATTTCACACAGAGTGCAAATAAGCTCATGTAAGAATCCACCTGAATTTCTTTCCTGTATGGGCTCTGCTGCCAAATTCATCCAGTATCAAAGAAACTTCACTTTCCACATAACTTTTAATTATCCAAGTCAACTTCCTCATCAAATTGGTCTGAGATTTCTCCCTCTAGATATCATGAGGTGCTCACTGGCACTTTCAGAGTGGCCTTAAGATCCCTGCCTACTATGGCAGCCAGCTCAACAAAGACGTGGAAAGATATGGAAGGAAGCCAAACTTTATTCTGGATTCTTCTGCTTTTGGGTAATCTTTTCACACTTCTTCCAGCTCTGCTACTCAGCTGCTGTCAAAGCCAAATTATGTAACTCCTACTCAATATTTAAAAAGCCCAACTGTACTTCTGCAATCGAGTTCTTGTTTTCTCCTTTGCTACAGGCCAAAGGAATGTGTTACAGCATGTTGGGCCACTGAAGATTAATGCATAAAATCTGTATGGAATCCTATCTGAACTGGAATTAGAATGACTCTGTATGTTCAGTAATGCATATTTCACAGCACTCCAAGAACTAGCACATGAAAGCAGCATATAACCATAATATAAATAAATAAATGAACCCAGCAAAAGTCCTTGCAGTCCACGAGACAGATACAACAGGAGTAATAGCCTGGAACAGATACTGACAAATGATGCACAGAAACTGAGTGTATTTCTTGGTATGGTAACTAACTGTTCTACTAAGTACAGCGTGAGTGATGAATATCATCATCAAGTGCAAGCTAATTACATTACAGAGCTGAACTAAAAAAGGCAGGGCAGGGGGACAAAAGAAAAAGAGGGGGATGGAAAGACGTGTACACTTAGAAACCCAAGAGGCTAAAAGGGAAATGACAGCAATTACATGACAGAGACACTGACCTGGCAGGAAACTGCTCTAGTTCAGCAAGAATCAGATTTCAAATAAATCCCACGTTTACAGTTGTGTTCAGATCACAGAAAGAAGTGAAGTTTGTTGATGATTTTGAAGTAGAATCAACCAAGGAGAAAGATCAGAAAAATCCTACTAAGAACTGAATGATCTACAGAACTGCACCAACCAAAACAGAGTGGGGTAAGAGGCCAAAGTACATGGTCAGGTGCTCAAGGATGACAGAACTTCTCCTAAAAACTTGAGGTTTGTCAGTGAAGAACAACAACAGAATAAAAGGACTTTGGTATATTGAGTGATAAGAAATATGTAGACATTGGACATAAAGAAGATAATTGTAGATTTAGTATTTAATGAGGTACTAGTGGCTTTGAGCACAAGACTTTCTGGAACAGTGCAAACACAAATGACCAGACTCCACAAGGAGGATTATTTCAAAGGGAAACAGGTGCTGAAGAGAAGAGCTGTGCTCCTATTACTAGATTTCATGAATTCAGTTTTATGATATGGCAAAGGAAACATAGCCTGCTGAGGCTAGAAAACAGGCCAGCCTTTGACAAATCTGTCAGAGAGGGTACCAAGAAACTTGAAGTCAGATTGGCACAAATGGGTATAAATGGACCATCAACCAATTCTGGCTAAAAACCAGAATTTTTTAGCTGTAAGGAGAATAAAATTCTAAAGCAGCCTTCTAATAGACATGAAAAGGACAAAAAAAAAAAAAAAAGGAATCATGATTCCATTTCTGAATGCAGTTAGGTGACAATCCAGAAGGCAGACAGCAAATTCACTGATTTGGATGTATCTTTACACAGGTGCAGGAACATACAGAGGAGAAAGAAGCATTTTCAAACATGTTGGGACTTCTTACAGGTAGAAAAGCTTTCATTCATGTAAACTCTATTCCCCATGCTCTACACTGTAAGCAAACTGTGGAGTCAGGACTATTAGGATATTGTTCTAAAGGACTCTACTTGTACAGCACTGAGGTGCCTACAGACAGGCACTGGCTTGGTGCACTAGTAGGATTTGCAGTGTCTGGGAAGCTCATGGCACTACCTGGATGCACAGCTCAATGCCAATGTACACTGCAGATGAGCTAACACAGCCAAACTTTACCTCAGCACTCCCAAACCTGTCTCAAGAGCAGCATCCCTGCAACTATGACACAGAACAAAGGTGACTCCTGTTCTGCTTGGCCAAGGGCTCCACCACCATGCTGGGTACTTACTGACTGAGAATTTCCTGTTTGCTTGGTGGATTGGTCCCTTTGCTAGAACAGCACCTGGATTCCAGCACTTGCAGGAGCACAGGGACATGTCAACACTGCCATCAGGTACACGGGAGGGGAGTCTGACACGCTGCTTTGAAGCCTTGCTTCAAAAGCACTAAAAAGCTTCGAGATGTCAAAGTCCCACGTTGAGCAACATTGCTCAGGAGCACTTTTGTTCCTCTCCTCCAAAGTGTCATGACAAAGCCAGCACTTCACCAGCACATTATGTCAGATACATCATGCCTCACCTGGTAACAGGAAGCCTACACAAAAATAGGTATGTCTCGATTCCAGGATTCATTCTTCTTAGTAGTTAGAAAAAAGAAAATGCATCAAGTATTTTAAAAGAAAAATCTGCATCTCAACATGTTCTCACTAAGTCTGCTTGCACTCTTGAATCTAAAACCTGTGTCTTTCATGAGAATGACACTATCCATCACATTTTACAGCTCTCAGCCTTAAAATTCTTTCAAGACTGTTTCTGAGGTTCACAGTACTTACTGGTGATGACAGTGTTAGGAGCAGGACCCAGGAACCCAGAAGCTGCCTCTTTGTTCTGAACAGAACACTGTAGTAGCAGTAGTTTGTATTGTTGTTGAGACTGCTATGCAACAGGCTGCTGACAAATATTTGTCATTTCCCTCTCAGCCCTTAACAGTAGGGATAAAAACAGATACTGATGGATTTTTAAAGAAACTGTCAAAAAGAGGAAAAAAGGCTTGCATCCTTATCTAAATAGTCACACGGGCATTTTCAATGTCCAGCACTTAATCCACTGATTGACTAAAGGAATTTACCAACTGCTAAAGCAAGGATTAGCTATATCTAATTCAGAAGGAGTTTTAAGTTGCCTAAATATAAAACTAAGCTGGAGGAGCAATCCTGAATAGCATAATTCCTGACAACCAGTTCTCATTGACTATTTTGTTAACACACCGACACAACCAAAAAATCCCAAGTCCTCAAAGAGAATGGGCCAAATATTCCATCAAAGCATAGAAATAAAAGTTTCATTAATGCTGTGCAAGGGAACTTTATCTTTTCTCGAACGTTCAAAGGTTGGGGTCACGGTTTCATTCAGTGCATACTGCCGCTACTCTAGGAAAAGGGTTTTTCCCCCAGAGGGTGCTTGGGCACTGGAACAGGCTCCCCGGGGAAGTGCTCACAGCACCAAGCCTGACAGAGTTCAAGAAGTGTTTGGACACCGCTCTCAGGCACACGGTGGGATTCTTGGGGATGGTGCTGGGCAGCAGGGCCAGGAGTCGGACTCTACGATCCTAATGGGTCCCTTCCAACTCCGCACATTCTGTAATTCCGTGATTAGCTGTGGATGCCACGGCATATCTGTAATTCCGTGATCAGCTGTGGATGCCACGCCATACACGGTCCATGGAACCGAAGGCGCCCTCCTCCACCTTCCACCGGCCGAGCGGGGCAGCACGCGCCCCCGAGCGTCACCGCCGCCCGTCCCGTCAGCGCCAGGGCGCGACCCGCGCGGGG